>JAQFVV010000110.1:2885058-3253068 GCA_028023455.1 Epiperipatus broadwayi
ATTAAAAATTAATTATAGTACAAAGTAAAGTAGCCAGATGATTAAAAAGTAAAAGGCTAATTAAATGTAAATCATGAATAGATATTTGTAAAACCTTTAAGAAAGAATTGTCTAAGAGTAATGATAATATTGCTAACAGTAAAAACCCATTTATATGTTTTTACTGTGGGAAAAAGGGCCACAAAGCCAGCACTTGCTTTCATAAAAAAAACGCTGCAAAATTTGTAAAGAAAGAAAAGAGGGTACATGGAAATAATGTATAAAAATAAATGTTCATATGAGGATTAGGCAAATCAGCATACCAAAATTAAAAAAATGTCCACCGATAATGACAAAATGTTAAAACTAAAACTCGCCATCAGCTCATATCTATGGTGGTGGACAATAATAGCAGTGTATTATTAATATCAGACTGCAACTGGGCTACTGTAACTGGTAGGAGTAAAAAAAATCCCTGAAATAAAAAAATCAGATCTTAAAGCGTTAGATATAAATGGCGACATGATTAAAATTAAAGATGTTGTGAAGGCCCCCATAAGTAGAACAGAGGGAAAAGTGATAGAGTTACCTTTATATATAGTTTATGCTCCAATCATTCCCCTAATCAGGCATCAATGTTTAGAAAATTGGTATTAAAACTAACATTTGTGAAAAAGATCGAAATAGAAAAGGAAATATGAGTCAAATTTCCTACCTTGTTTAATGGAAAACCAGATATTATTAAAACGACCTCTGTATCAGTAGAGGTAAGCACTACTTACAATGTGCAAACCATGTAAAGTTCTGCTTGTACAAAAAAAAATATTGAAAGGGAAATCGATGATTTAGTTAAGGAAGGGGTGTTACAACCTACCCAAATTTCTGATTGGGCTACACCATTAGTAATTAGTAAATCCAATGGGCAAATTCGTTTGTGCAGCAATTACAGAGTATCAATAAACAAGACGATTAGTAAAAATGAATATCCAGTCCCTAATGCTAGGGAAATAATAACGTCACTCCAGATATCAATTTTTTTTACTAAATTAGATCTTAATGACGCTTTCCAACAGATACCAGTTAGTGATCAGGCAGCTAACATATTAACAATAACCACTCATGTAGGGCTATATAAATGTATGAGGTTCCCGTTTGGGCCAGCGTTGATGTCTAGGATCTTTCAATCAAAAATGAAAACCCTCCTTAATGGATCTGAGAGCATCCCATATTCTCATTATGGCTGCTACTGATATTAAACTTAGAATGTGTCTACTTAAAGTCTGCAAAAAACTGGATGAATTTAGGGTAAAACTCAATACCCAAAAGTGCATATGGAAACAAGTGAAATCAAATTCTTAGGCCACATTATATCCCATTATTCATTTAACTTAAATAATTTATCAATTTTTGAAAAATTCTGTGCAATAAGGTATATCCTGCATGAGACAAATTTTTGATAGCTAGTTACTAGGTTCATACAAAGTCATTTTATAATACAATAGTAGCTAAAAAATTTAAATATTTCACCAAAACACAATTGACAGTCAACTTGATATTTAGAAACAAAATCGTATACAAAACTCATTTAAAATTTTATATATTAACAAAAAATTGAATATAGTATCTATTAGATAACTTAACTTCTACTACATCATCTACTCTACAATACAGACAAATGTAAGACAACATATATATATATGTTTATGAAGCTTTGGATGTTTAATTCTATCAATCATGCTAGTTCTTAATAAATATGTACTTGATGTCAATATCTATCAATATTGTATCGGTTGCAAAACAAGATACATAATTGACCACAAGTGATCATTATTTTTGGATAACAATTTTATAAATAATAATGTAGCTTAAACCACGGCACTTTTAATAATAATGATAAAAATCAGTAGACAAGTTGAAAAAAAAAAAGATTTCTTTTGGTTTACCGATGTGAAATTTGCATTTATTTTTCCTAGGTTTAACATTTAAAGTTCAATTAATAGTCAAACTTTGAAATAAAATATGATTTTAAAAAAAAGATTTAATTTTGTTTTGTTAAATGTCAAATTTATAAAAAAGATTTTTATATTGGAACGAATATTTTAACTGTAATTAATAAAATTAGTTTTAAAAAAAATGATTGGAAAGATGAGTTCCATCCTGCTAGCGTCTCTAGTCTGTTTTTTTTTGTTTTACAATCGTCATTAGTTATTAAATAACCAAGTTATGAATAAAAACAAGTATTATAAAATGGTCATAATAATGCGTCGTGGTTCCATAGGGTGTGCCATTTATCCTATACGATGAAGCTTTAATTGATTATTTATCTTTTTTTTTTTCCATGTGTCAAAGCATTGGCCGGGAAGGGAACCCGCAAACCCTAGACAACTGCTGCAAGGCGGCTGTGCTGACCACTCATTCACCAACGCTTTGGCTTGATGTGTGATCAAACTTCAACTGCTATTTCTGAGTTCTGCTTAACCGAAGATAAATTGTTAATTGAAAGTCCTCTCTTACAGAATATTTGTTTTTGGAGAGTTGAAGAAATATGATTTAAGAAATCTGATCTGAATAAATTAAAATTTGAAGCAGCTAAAGAGCAAAAAAAATAATAATTAATGTTTCTACATTCTCAAGATGATCTTTTTGTGTCTTAAATACTAGAATAGACTCCATAATGTAAAACAAAAAAATGAAGAAAAAGTTAAGCTTAACAAAAAGGGAATTTTAAACTGGAGACTTTGATGAAAATCTTTAGTGTTTAAAGTATGTGATCACCTAAAAAATGGTAATATTTAAATATTTATTATTATTTTATAACTTAATGTAATAATGTTTAAATACTTTATGTTTTATTCTATAATAAATATTTTATTTATTAATCCAGCTTCCTGTTTTTCTTCCATAAATTTTTACCATTTAAATAAAAAATTAAACTTTATAATAGCTAGGGAGATGAGAATTCATATTCTACTGAATTAGTCCTGGTATTGTTTAACAACTTGGATGGAGTAGAAAGGGATGGTGCTCTGGTTTTAAACCTAATATAAATTTGTAATCCATAGAAAATCTAATTTCCCTTCAGTTACTTAGAAGTAATTAATGTTCTGGAAAGGTGATATAGTCTATAATATTTTGATTATAGCTAAAATGTCTGACCATTGGTATAATTTATAATTATATTAAATTATATTTTTACTCCTATCTTTTTTTTTTTTCTCATGTGTCATAGCAGCAGCCAGGAAGCGTTGACACTCCTATCTTATTTCATCATTGTTATTTGGATTTAAGCATAAATCTCAAGATTATTTTTTATTATTAAGCATTAACTTTTCATATCCATAGGATTATTATAATTTGTGCTTAATTTTCATTTTGATTATCTTTTTGCCAAATGACAGGATTGTTACAATTATGTAAAATATTGTTCAAATATTTATCTTAGAAATATATTTCATTCATACAAAAATCCATGAATTGTAAAATACTGAGATATAAAATTGTGTCAGTTTAGTATGCAATCTACCATCGGTATTTTCTAAACCAGATGTGTACTTTGCAAAGCAACAATTAATCAGTAAAAAATAATTACGACACATTGGGCAGATTGGATCAATTCTGTATCCCCACTTGTAACACAGAAAGGCGCATGTTGGAAGGGCTCCGAGGTTGACTTTTATCAGGAAATACCCTAACCCTAACCTGAATACATTTCTAATATCACTCAAATTTCTATTAATATTTACTAAGGCTGTAACCTCAAGAATGTGCGCGTAAAAATGCAATAGCAGTGACCTCTACATGCCTTAACCACAAGCTTATGTTTTATTATAGCATTTAACCAAGTGAAAGATTAATTAATAACAAATTAAATTATGATATGCAATGAAGATTATCATATGTAGAAATATAATTAGAAAAGAATAATAATAATAAAAAATAATACTTATTATTGAGTTTTATTATTTACTTTGTTCAGTTTATTATTTTTTATTCTCAGCTTGCTATTCGCTTATTCTTTTAAATCAGGATAATGGAAATTTGAGTGATGTACGATATATACGCAATAAGTAAATTTATAATCCTTTTGTACAAATAAATTCTTTTATCGTATATCATTTAATTTCTTAGTGCTTATTTTACTACTTTGTTATTATATTTGTACAAGTAAATATGTTCACAGTATGTCAAAATTTCTTGCAGATTAGACTCATTCGCCAAATGCAACTGTTGGTGGTATAAATCAATATGTGAAATTATTTATCATAACTTAATTTCTTACAAATTAGATTTTACTTGCAAAATGTCTCTAGTGATAGTAATCACTATGATAGATTGCATACCAATAGATACAGTCACAGTATCATCATCATCATCATTACATCTTTAATCATTATCAACCTTGTTGTTGCTCTGATCCATAGTTTCTCTTTTCCATGAAACACTAACAAACTTATTTATTTATTCTATTCATCTCACATACAGTCCCTTTCTAGGTCTTTTACAATTTTATGGGATCCAGTTTAAGATTTCATTTGTCCATCTATTATAATCTCTTCAAGCAATATGTTCAGCCCAATTCCATTACACTGAGACTCTTAATTCTTTCAAAGATGTCAGTGATATTTATTTTTTCTCTCACCCAAATATTTCATTTCGATTTCCTCTTGTCATTCTGAATCTCTCCACACTTGATCAAGTAATTAAAAGTCTCTGAATTGCTCTTCTATTAAGTGTCCTAGTCCTTTTGAAACACATAGGCATAATTCCTTTTAATAATAAATTATTTAATATTAAATTAAATTATAATATACTGTAAATAATTGTCTTATTCATAATATATCATAATTTAATTTCTTACAGATTAGATTTTCACTTGCAAAATGCATTGCCCTGTGATAAAAATCACTATGGTAGATTGCAAAAAAATATGTTCACTGTATATCATAATTTAATTTCTTTCAGATTAGACTTAAAATTGCAAAATGTGTCACTTAGATAATAGAAAGTAACTTTGCTAGATCAAATTCTAAACACTGGCAAAATGATTTTCCCATTTTTGATATAAAAAAATTATAATAATGTCAGAAAAGAAAATTTCTTAATATAGGAGTTATGTCTTATGGCTAATGATATTAGAAACAGATTATAAAAAAAAAACTCCACTTAAAACAATAAATCAGGAGCAGTAATCCACTTCACTATTCTATTTCAGAGCCATCTATTCTAAGATTATATAAATAATAGGCATTAGAAGGTAGTGACAATGTCATTTAAATTCAGAGAAGTTTCTTTCTAATTAATCTGGGGATTTGGTTGGCATTACAATCTACTGCCTATTTATTTTCTTAAGAATACAATAGATGGCCTTGAAATAAGATAATAGAGTGGATTATTAACATAATCCAGACCTTGAAAGTAAGCTGAAAGAATCGTATAATATTTTGTTTGGCATTAAAGCAATGAACTAATTCCCCTTACGAATTTTTTTTGCTGTTGTTATTTTAAAAAAAAAAATCAAATTATATTTTCAAGTTCATAGATGATATTCAAAAATAAAAAGTAATACACTTTCTCACAATACAAAAGACCTAAAAAACATACGGGCTGAAAATACTTGCAATCAATCTGTATAAAGGCACAGCAAAAAATAATATTCTTAACTCTGAGAAATCAAAGTAAATATGTTATATATTTCCATAGAATAGTAAAAAGAAGATTTACCAGATCTCAGCACATCAAAGCAATATATTATAAATATATGCATATATTTATAACAGTCAATTCTCAGCTGTTTTGGCATATCTATTTGGATAGCCTACTTGTGCCCAAATATTCCTTATGAAGTTATAAGTTAAATAATTTTTTAACTAATATCAAATGATCAACTATTTGTTAAGTTCCAGCAGTGAAAAAAATTCCTTGGCCACATGACAAAATACCCAACTTTGAACTCTAAATCATGGAATGGCACTATCACAAGAGACCTCATGGATATATTAATAATTAAACTGTCAGCTTATGCTAAAAGTTGAAACCATAGCTTACATCATAAGATGATGCAGAATAAAGAAAAGCCAGTTAACAATTAGCATGGAATTCAGATTAAAATAATCAGCGATTCTGGCTAAATATGTGTTCATAAAAAGTTTGGCTTTATAATAGAGATTCTTAAAATGTAATTTTGGCATACTTTGCTCAATTAGATATTTTTATTTTATAAACATTATCTTCAATAAATTAATATTAGAATGTATTTATTCCTGGAATGTGATCCTCCTTTGTGCTTTTCTAATAAGAATGAATGTATCCCTTTTAATTACTTTAGTTTGAAATGTATCCATTTGCTGGTTGATAATGATGAATATTAAGATGTAGTTGAAACACACTGAAATAAAATTAAAAATTAAAGTTAAAAACAATCACAATATTACAATCATATTCATTATTAATTTTCATTTGATTTAAATAAGCAACAGAGACTGATCTCATATAAAATATTTGGAGTTCAATAACTGTTTTGATTAAAATTGTAGAGATGATAAACATCTAATTACAACCTTTATCCTCATTTGTATCAGTTATTTCTGCAGTTCAACATTGGTCATCAACACACGTCACTATAAATCATTTCTATCTCTTAATAGATACAATGTTTTCGTTTTTTGTATCAATGTTATTTCTTTCTTGTAATCAGAAAAGATAATGTTTGATAATTAGAAAACTCAATATCACTTTTAATAAATTGTAAACTTCTTATTTCTGTTTTGTTTCCTTTTTTTCAATATGTCTAGATACTAACAAAACTCTTTATGAACTTCACACATTACTTTTCACAGCACATCAAAGCATCTAACAAACTATAATCGTTCACTTCCATGTTCTGAGACTACTTTTGTACAAACTGTTTACTTTCTGTGAAAAATATTAGCAAGTGTCTAATGCTACTAAATATTTGTTCAATTGGCTCAGTGTTGAAATTACTTGCTAATGAACAAAAAAAATTCTGATTCAAATACTAGCTGGAGTAAAAGTCCCATTAATTTAAATATCTGAGTTGAGGTTAAATACTTCCAAGACCATAAAGACTGGCAGCAATATGCTTACCTATTGGTGGAATTCCTCACGCTCAACAGTAACAAATGCTTCATTCAAAAAGGAAGCCAAATGACTGTTTTGGCAATGGCATTAATAAAATGAGAAATTTAATCTCCCAAGCTGAATTATCTTAGAGACATTATTATCTATGCAAAAAAAAAGTGAAACCATAATAGAGAGCAGATATACTATTACTGACTTCATTAACAAATTATATTAGATTGATAGAGACATATCTAACTACTCGAGAAAGAAACCTTATTTAACCAATGTTGAATTGAGACTAACAACAAATCAAAACTAAATATCACTAGAGTCATAACTGACAAAATCTGGATTTACTCAAAAAAAGAAAAGCATCATAAAGGTCAGTAGTACTATGATGGAAGCTGTCAGTAACATTAAGAAAAACTTTCAATATCTGAAACAAATATCGTAAATTACCCTCCCATAAAAAAAATTTACAGCATCAGCTTCCCAATAAAATATCATTCAAAGAGCTCAGAAGTTATAATCAATTCTGGAACAAAAATATCAAGTTGCATCTTAATCATCTTTATAATTCCAACCTTTTAAGAAAAGCCATAATTTTTAAATAATCAGTAGAAAATATAATTAAAAAAAAAACTAATTAATTTTATTATATAAAGCATCATATTTTCCAATATCATCATGACACCACAGATCAAGTCAAAAAATATGCACTTTAACATTAGTAGTTTATACAATATATAAAATAAGAGCAGCTCTGATCTACTGCTATCTATAATAAGCTTAAGTAATTGGTAATTACCAGATGACAATGCATCCAAATTAGTTTCAGATTTTTGCCTTTAACAATGAGATTTGAGGTTCAAAGCTGTAAGTAGTGTGGTAATGCATCTAGCAATCAGTTTTAACTCCATTTTACCATTCTAGCTTTGAATTGAATGCGTTATTGCTTGAGAGTTCATAAAAAGTTTTCAGTGCCTTAAGTATCAGGATTGGAATCGATCCGAGATCTTTATGGTCCAGGGTGTGAGACTAAACGACATAGGGCAATTCCAAGTCTTCTTGATAAAGGTAAAACCAAAAAATGCTTTGAGGATTTAAATGCATTATCATCTGGTAAGTGTTGATTACTCAAAATTGCAATAGGTGATACTATAGTAAAGAGGTACTGTTATTTTATAATTAAAACTGGAAAAGAACTGAGATTATTAAAATATACTATTATTGACTCGGAGCCACTAGCAGGTTGGCTTGGGTTCAAGATCGTAGTGAGTTTTTTTTAATTCCAAGTCTGTAGTGTGAATAGTAAAATGGAGTTAAAAATGGTTGCTAAATGCAAAACTGCAATGTTTCCACTTTTGAATCCTAAGCCTTATTGATTAAAAATAAAAACCACAAAATAGTCTGGAGATAAGGATTTAAATACATACCACCTGGTAATTACATAAGTTTACCATAGATGGTCCTAGGATAAAGAACTACTCTTGTTTTTATCACAAAAGCACTAAATTCTCCACTTAAAGAGAAACAGAATAACCAGTCAATAGGATACTATGATCCGGAGATAACAATTGATTACCTAGTGACAAGCCATCGTCTGAACACAACTAATTTTAACATCTCAACATATTAACTAACATTATAAATTTTAGTATTTTACACTGAGATTCACATACTAAGATATATATATGTTAATTCTAATATTTTCACTGATAAATGATGATTTCATATTATTATTATTTTCAGGATATTCCATATGGTAAAATAGCTAAGTAGCTGACGTTTTGGTACAATAACAAGTACCTTTCTCAAAGCATTCTCTACTTAGCTATTTTATCATACGGAATATCCCGAAAATAATAATAATATGAAATCATATATATATGCAATTTCATGTCTTGATTAAAGAACCAAACACAGGCAATAAATATTTCAGCACTTCTTTAGTTACAAAAATATTCAGCATTTGGTTCATATGCGAAGACTGAAAATTACATATGTTGTTAGAAAATAATGCTGCATTTATTCCATTATATACATATATAAATTGAAACATATAAAATCTTACAATAAATATCCTAGGAATATTAGACCGATGCTAAAATAACTATTGACTTTCAATGACTGGCTAACAATCCGAAAAACTAATATTCCCAAAGGAAGTGGTATAAAACCCATCCGTCGAGACACCAGATCAGCATGGTCAGAAAATGCCTAAAAAAAAAGAAAAAGAAAATAGCATATATAGCAAACTGAAGAAAAATTTGTTTTGTACATTATTTGTATATATATAGACATGGGTGCATTGAGGTAAAAAATAGAAAAAGGGAGAAAAATTGTAATCCCTTTTTGAGATTAGACTGAACTTTTGTTTCAATTTTTATTTGTAAAAATTAATAAAGTATATAATTATAAATATATAAACACCTTCTATTGAAAAGCATTGTGATGCAGAGGAAGCATATCTGCGCAGCACCTAATCTTTGATGAACCTTCAACTCTTGGCCAGACATTGTTTATTTGTTATTCATACTTAACTTATTTATCTGAAAATCATTCCACTATATGCCATTTCTGATGCCTATTAGTAATCCAATCACAGTGGAAAGAGTGCTCATAATTTAAAATTATTACCGAAATGTTAATTCATTTTCACCTACTTCAAGAATTATTTTTTGAATAAGGACTTGGTATATTTTATGTGCTAGACAATGTTTTTCAATTAGCACGACTGTCATGATTAAAGTATCTACCGAATCTGGAGTATGGGAATAATTATATAAAAAATAATTAATTAGGAACTGTTTGGTGAAAAAAATATAGTCGTGATAGCCTAATTTATATAATAAAAAGATTTAAAACAATGATTATTAACATCAGAAAAATTTGAAAATAAAGGTAACTTATGAATAAAACGTCTTACAATTTAATCACAATAATTATAGACATATTTATAGTTTAATGAAAAGAGTGATCTAATATAACAATATTTTTTTCACAGATTTACTTCAAAATCTTATTATTGTTTTTATTACAGCTAATATTTTATTTTGCATTGTAAATATTTTACTTAAGCAGCTTAATTACAATAATAGTTGATTAGATTATAAGTTAAAATTTTATTGTGGTAATGTTAATAAATCATTTATTTATAAATAATAATATTTAGTTATATTATCAGTTGGGGCATAAACCTGAATTATCTGCATTTGGTATCTGTTATTAAGTTGTAGAACTAATCTTGCCACTCTGTCTGATACACCATCAATCTCCACAATGTTGTTCTTCCACTTTTTATTTATAATGAATCGTACTCCACTTGTATTTCCAATATTTGTGCCTTTATAATAGAGTACATGTCCACTTTTTAAATCAATTGTCTCTTCACCTTTTGTTCTAACTTCAAAGTCCAAAAATGTCCCATTTAATATAAGACAGTTCTTCTTCTAATTCCTGCAATCTTCCTTCACTTGAAAGTGATCTGCAGTTGTAAGTACCTAAATAAAAAATCGTCATCAAATGGCAGCCTGGGTCCGCAATCAGGGGATCTTTAGCACTCTCCGCCTTCAGCCACCAACCGCTGCCTTGGATGGTGACTTTACAGTCTACTGGGAATAAGAGCCATGATTTATTTTCGTCTGTCATAATTGTATATATCTATTGGGAAAATATTTACACAAACATTCATTCTACCTTATCAGGCAACTGAGAAGAAAGACCATGGTGTTTCTTGATCTTAAACTCAGAGGTAAATAGCCAATAAACTCACCATGCTGGCTAATGCATGTTGGTGAGCAGTCCATCCATGTTCGTAACTATATGAATAATCACATAGTAATAACAGCTGCAATGACAAGAACGTATGGAGTGGACATTAGGAATTTGCCCTGCTCGGTTCCTTTAAGGCCTCCAAGAGGAATCAAAGGGTCTCCTTTCAGTTAATAGCAAACTCCTTTCTGCAGCCTCATAGTGATGAAATAGTGGAAGATTTTTATATGGATGTACAAAAGGCTTTTGATCAGAGTAAACAACATTTTAAAATTGTTATGAGAGACTTTAATGCTAGAATTGGTAAACAAATGAAAGTGCTGTAGGTAATTTTGGTATTGGTAATAGAAATGAGAGAGGTTATAGACTAATGAAGTTTGCTGAAAAAGAAAAACTTTATATTATGAATTCTTTTTTTGAGAAAAATGTTAAAAGGAAATGGACATGGAAGCATCCCAATGAAGGTACAGCAGAATTGGATTATATTTTGACTAACAGAAAATACATATTTCAAGATTGTAATGTTCTTAATAAATTTAACACAGGAAGTGATCATTGATTAGTAAGATGTAAGATACATGTTAATGCAAAACTAAAGAGACAAAAATTATTAAGAAAAACAATTTTTACAGTTGATATTCCTAATCTTCAGAAATATTCTAATGAATTTAAATTAGAACTTACAAATCAGTTTAAAGTATTAGTAGATTTTGAACATGATTCAGATTTGAATGAAATTAATATGAAAATAATTGATACACTTTTAAAAACTGCAACAAAGATAGCTAGTAAAAAAAAGCAGCAATTGACCAATAAAATTTCTACTGAGACTAAAGAATTTATAAGAAAAGAAGGAATATGAAGATATACAAAAATGATGCATTAAAAAGAATTGAATATCTCGAATTTTGTAAAATGATACAGAAAAGAGTTGAAAATGATATAAGAAAGTATAACTGTGAATTAGCAAGGAAAGCTGTAGAAGAAAATAAAAGTCTCAAGAATGAAAAACAACATTTTGGTATTAGTAGGAAATTTATATCTACAATAAGAAAAAAAGATGGAATTATTACTAAAAAGAGAAATGACATTATGAAATGGGTAGAAGACTTTTATCAAGAATTATATAGTAATAAAGAAAAAGTACCTCCTATTTCTATTACATCTTCTGAATTGCCCAGAATTTTAAATGAAGAAGTGAAACATGCAATTAAATGTATGAAGAAAGGAAAGGCTCCAGGTAATGATGGAATTATAATTGATATATTAAAAGAAGCAGGTGAAGAAATATAAATTTTTTTAGCAAAGTTATATACCAAATGTCTAAATAATAAAGATGTACCAGATGATTGGAAGAATGCAGTAATAATATTAATATTTAAAAAAAGGTGATAAAGAAGATATTAGAAATTACAGACCTATCAGCCTTTTATCAGTTTTATACAAAATTTTTACCAAGATAATTACAACTCATCTACAAAGAACATTGGATTTCCACCAACCAAGAGAACAAGCTGGATTTAAAAGTGGTTTTAGTACAATAGATCATATCCAGGTATTGAGAGAAGTTATAGAAAGGACAAATGAATATGAGTTGCCATTATGTTTTGGATTTAATGATACTGGGAAAGTCAACATTGAGAAAGGTGTAAGACAAGGTGACTCCATATCTCCAAAACTTTTTACAGCAGTGCTGCAAGAAGTATTTTGTGGATTAAAATGGGAAACTAAAGGAGTGAAAGTAAATGGAGATTATTTAAGTCATTTAGATTTTGCAGATGATACAGTTGTTTTTGCAAATAATGCTTCAGAGCTGCAGGAAATGTTGCAGGAGTTATCAGATAAAAGTAGGAAAGTAGGACTAAAGATAAATGTTAAAAAGACTAAAGTAATGTTTAATCGATTTGCTCAAAATATGAAAATAAAGATTAATTATGATGAATTAGAAGAAGTTACAAATACCTTGATCAGATTATTAGTACAGATGAAAACATAATGGATGAAATTAATCATAGAATTGAACTTAGCTGGAGTGCTTTTGGTAGAAATAACTTGATACTAAAAGGAAATATGCCTATGTGTTTGAAAAGGAAGGTTTTTAACAAATGTGTTTTACCAGTTCTTACTTATGAATCTGAGACTTGGACACTTAATAGAAGAGCAATACAGAGACTCCAGATCATTCAAAGAAGCATGGAGAGATGCATGTTGGGAATAACAAGAAGAGATCGAAAACGCAATGTATGGGTAAGAGAACAAACAGGTGTTACTGACCTCATTGAACAAATTAAAAGATTGAAGTGGAGTTGGGCTGGACATATTGCTAGAAGAGATGATAATAGATGGACAATTGAAATCTTAAACTGGATTCCAAGAGAGTGTAAAAGACCCAGAAAGAGACCACATGTGAGATGGATGGATGAAATAAAAAAGTGTGCAGGGATGTTGTGGAGAAGAGAAGCTAAAGATCGGAGAAGATGGATTAAACTTGGAGAGACCTTCATCCTGCAGTAGATTGATAATGGTTGATGATAATATTATCAATAAGTGTGCATACATATAAAAATTATGGAGAAATGCTTCATTAACCCTTTAATATAATTTATTTAAAATAATTTGATCTATTTACTTTTTTTATTAAATGTAAACATTTAATGTTGTTCTTGTCAATGAGATGGTGTTCTAAAGAAGTGATATTGTGTGTGTGTGTGCATCTCTTTGATTATAACAATGGACCATTACAAAACATGGAGTTATGCTATATGTGCATTCGAAGTACTTATTTTTTATATGACCTGACGTAGTTTTAGATAGTATTAATTGTAAGACAAAAGACATGCTTCCGTACACATATTTTTAAGATTAAACGAATTTCAAAAGTGTATGTTCCAGCATTATATAGAAATCACGCGTAAAACGTATTTTGCGCAGTGACAGCTAAGAGACTTTCAAAGCATAAGCTTGGCTTCATCAGAGGGGAATTTTCAAATCAAATTGCGTTTCGTAAATTGTTTTAAAATAGTGTTGAAAATTTTTTTTTTTTGATCAGACGTTAATTGAAAAAAGGAAATATTAGATTTTATTAAATAATTTTGTTTTTAAAAATATTGTGTATGTTGTGATGGACAATCCTTCAGATCAGCAAAACCATCAGATCCCCCTCCCTGCCAATTCCAGCGCTATGCGCTGAGATGGATGTTTTAAAAATTGTCTCACATGTGACGGATGATCCTTCGGATCAGCAAAGACATCGGATCCCCCTCCCTGTGAATTCCAGTGCTGAGACATGGTTTTTGACTAGCAACAGCGACATCAGGCCGGTGCTGTGGCTAATCAACAATAACCTAAATTTCTAATCAAAAATTGCTGAAATTGAAAAATTAAAACACCTAAGGCAAAGTATATCGAACACATCCTTCTAAAATACAAATTAAAAAAAAAAATTTGAAGAAAACACTTTAAAATTCTAATTACAAAAACAGAAAAACTATAATAGTAAATCTGAAAAAAATTAACGAAGCTTCATTACTGGCGGGAATGCAATCAGTGAAAATATGTCAAATGCACTCCCCTCCCACATCAAGAATTCAATCAAAAATAAGTAAAATGCAAAATACAAAAAAATCATGAATGCTATTTTCAAAAGCCTATGAAATAAAAGAAAAAGTATAATATTAAATCTCAAAAAAATTAACAAAGTTTCATTAATGGCGTACTTATTAGGTAATTAAATATAGATAACGAGCTCATAGCTATTTAAAAATAAAACTAGCTATAAAATACAAAAACAGAAATTTTATATATTAGCTAGCTTCATTTAAATATTATAAGCTTTTAAAGTAGATTTATAGAGATCTGCAGTCAAGAAATATTACCAATTTTCTTCCAGGATGAGTTATCTGGCACTTGTAGTAGGCACTTGATATTTGCAACATAAAAATCCATTTAAAAAAGGTTCAAATTTTGAGCAAAATTATTTAGAGAAGGTATTTCAATAGTGGTTATTTGGTGGTTTAAAAAATACAAGAACAATGGCGCCTTAGAAAACAATTATTTAAAGAAGGTAGTTCGGCAAAATATAATATCCCAATGCAATTTAAGAGGGCAGAACACTTTTACTTTGGAAGAACTCCACTGCCTCATGTTCTATCTTTGGGAGATCTCAAATTTTCATCATTTTGAGTAAAAAAAGTTAGTAAGACACTATATCTACTTAAATTTCAGCATGGGTTTTTGAAATGGTACCTGAAAGTTTGTGCATGCATGTTTAATATTGTATTCATTTACATAAAAAAAAATCCATATTAACACCGTCAAAAAATAAAAATAATACCACCACTTGTATTTTTAGCACTCAAAAATAATTAATACATCATAATAAAACTAAACAGGTATTTCAAAAGACTAGTTCAGTTACATTTTGATTAAATTTGTTGTCCCAAGCAATTATATTTTTCATGTGAAAAGGCTATTACACAAGCGATTGTGAGAGGTCTATTATGTCAATTTCATTTTGCAAGTACAAACTGTGATGTGTAATATGTTACAGTGCGATTATATATATTTTTTTAAATCTTTAATTTCTGTGTATCAATTTAATTTATTATTTTCCTAAGAATCTCATATAACATTCATATATAACGAAATGTTTATGCAACTAATTATCAGTTTCTAACTTTTAAAATTGCATAGATATTTAGCTTTCTATTGTTAAATTTCTTAACTTAGCTGTTTTGGTAATCTTAGTAAAACAGGCGATTACCAAGTGAATAGAAAATGGTGCTGCATGATCGTATTTACTTTCACTTTAAAAAAAAATTAGTTATTTTTAAAATTAACATTTAACCTACACGCAATTTTAAAAGTTAGATAAATAGTTGAGTAAACATTTTGTTATATATGTATTGTACCAAGGCCAAATTGGCACATGTATCTAGAAACAAAAATGCGGTGCAGTTTGGGAAATATACGCCTCTTCCCACAGCTTGATGTCCGATGAAAACAGCAAGATCTGCCCGTGAAATAATGTCAGCTTAATAACTTGGAAATCTCCATCAATATCTAATTGTCTCCAATAGTAATGATCGTGAATAATAAGGAAACTCATCAAGGAAATGTTCCAGCCGGCAGGAAGAAGCAACAAACAAGAAGAAAACAAAGTTCTAAATCTACATTCAAAATCCTAGGTAAAACATTTGCTTATTTCGTTTATACTGTAATAGCCATTGCATTGCATTAATTCGTACGAATCTTCCAAGAGTCTAATTATATGAACTCTATATCATACATAAAATGAACTATTAATATGTGTGTTTAAGTTTCAAATGCTATTAATGCTTTATTATTATATTTGTGAATGATATATGAATTAATGTGCGTGATCATTATATCAGTGTTATTAGATAAATACCAGTGTTCTATTATTAAAATCTACAAGAATATTTAAACTAGTTTAGAAATGTTAATTTAAAATGTGTGTGTATTATTAAATTATAAAGATGTTTAAATTTAGTAAATTAATGTTAGTTAATAAATTGTCTTTAAAATTAAACTCTATTTGTCAGTCAATTCTTTTTATCAATCTCTTCTTACCAATATTTTATTATTGATTAAAATTAGACTGAGCTAGTTAAGGAAATTGTTTCGAGCGCTGGATTATGAGCCTACTGACCAAATACGTTGTTTATTCTTCTGAATAGATAACTGGCACCCGGAGTTTACTCCGAAACAAATAAAGTGTTTGGATAGTAGGGGTTTGAATCTAGCAGCTGAAGTGGGCCATTGTTGATAGTTAAAGCTATCAATAATATCTCCCATTTTGCTCGAACGTGCCAGTTCGTTCTCGTAATATTTATAAGATTATAAATGTGTTTTAAAGAAGTTTGAAACCAGCCAAAACCTTTGCAGGGTAAGTAAGATCTTCTGAGAAGCGAACCCGGTACAGTATGTTATACCAGATTCTTAGAAAAATTATGAATTAAATTGATACACAGAAATTAAAGATTTAAAAAAGATATATATAATCGCACTGTAACATATTACACGTCACAGTTTGTACTTGCAAAATGAATCGTCACAGTTTGTACTTGCAAAATGAAATGTGACGTAATAGACCTCTCATAATCGCTTGCGTAATAGCCTTTTCACATGAAAAATATAATTGCTTCGGTCGACAATTTTAATCAAAATGTCTTTAGAAATACCTTAGTTTTATTATGACATATTAATTATTTTTGAGTGCTAAAAATACAAGTTGTTGACATTATTTTTATTTTTTGACGGTGTTAATATGGATTTTTTTTTTTTACGCAGATGAATACAATATTAAACATGCATATACAAACTTTCAGGCAACATTTCAAAAAGCTGCACTGAAATTTAAGTAGATATAGTGTCTTACCATCTTTTCTTACTCAAAATAATGAAAATTTGGGATCTCCCAAAGACAGAACATGAGGCAGTGGAGTGCTTCCAGAGTAAGTGATCTGCCCTCTTAAATTGTATTGGGATGTTATATTTTGCAGAACAACCTTATTTAAATAATTGTTTGCTAAAGCCTGTTGTTAAATTCTGCCATCATTGTTGTATTTTTTTAAATCACCAAATAACCACTATTGAACTACCTTCTCTAAATAATTTTGTTCAAAATTTGAACCTTCTTTTCAATGGATTTTTATGCTGCAAACATCAAGTGCCTACTACACATGCCGGACAACTCATCTGGAAAAAAATTGGTAATATTTCTTCACTGCAGATCTCTGTAAAACTATTTTAAAAACTTATAATATTTAAATGAAGCTAGCTATAATCATTGGGGGGGGGGGGGTTTTGTATATTAGACCAATTTCTGTTTTTGCATTTTATGGTTAGTTTTATTTTTAAATAGCTAAGAGCTCATTGTTATCTATATTTAATTACTTAATAAGTAAGCTTCGTTAATTTTTTTGAGATTTAATATTATATTTTTTTTTTATTTCATAGGCTTTTGAAAATAGCATTCATGATTGTTTGAGGTTTACAAAGAATGGTAAAAATGAAATTCAGGAGCAACATGGTGAAAGGGAAAGGATACATATGAAAAGGAAAAGGGATGTGGAAAGGGTGTGTATTAACCATTGAAGACAAATAAATGTTACAATTACAAATTATTTTAAAGTCTAAAGTTTAAATATGAGTAGCATTTTAGGAGCACAATATTGAGAAGTCCAATTTGCGATGGATAAGTTGATAATAGGAAAAGACTTGGAGATAACAACAATGGAAATAATAAATTTAAATAGGGTGAATCACTTGCAATTAGAATCATTAGGCCAAACTGCGGTTTATTTTGCAATAATATTTGGATAGAATCGTTTATAATAAGAACGCTAAAACCGCTATGAGTAGCGTTTTTTTTTTTCCTTTTTTGTGAATGAGAAAATCAACGTTGGCAACAGTTCCCACAACACCCTCATCCCAGTCCTCCCCCTCAAAAACAACCAGACTCTCTCATTCAATCAGCAAAGTTGATTTTAATGAAAATTTTAATTAAAAGGTACAATTAGGAATTATTTGTAAAGTCTAGGATTAAATGTGAATGTGTTTTAGGAGTGCAATATTGGGAAATCCAATTTGAGGTAGATAAGTTGAGAAATAGGAAAACACTTGGAGATAATGTAAAATATAGACTAAATCAATCTAACTGTTCAGCTCTTCCAAATGGCCTTGAATATCTTCATAAGAGAGCAATCCTGAATACTTTGGAAGAATTATGGAAAAACTATGGAGAACAAGGGGAAAAAATTCCAAGCTTCAAAATGTCTCTGCTGAAAACCATTTCAATCCATCATGAAAATCACATGAACAGTAGAACGCCAGCCTTGTCAATAATAACATTGGAGGTAATAAAATTAAATAAGGTAAATCACTTGCAATTAGAATCATGAGACCAAACTGCAACTTATTTTGCAATAATACATGGATGAAAGCATTCATTATGATAACGTTAGAGAATTATCATAAATAACGTTATTTTTTCTATCTTGTGAATGAGAAAAAAACCAAAGTTGGTAACGATCACCACAGCACTCTCACCCCAGCCCCCTCCCTCAAAAGAACTAGGATTTAGGTCCTGGGGATCCCTCCAACACCTGGACTCTCTCATTCATTCAACAAAATTAAGTGAAATGAAAATTTTCATTAAAAGGTAAAATCTCTGTAATTTCAGTGGCTGCCATATATTTATATAGCGTTTTTATAAAAGTTGAAATTATTCTTACTTGTGATTACATTGTTGATATAGGTTGCATATGAAAAGAGAGCTAAAAACCTCCCCTTTTTAATAGTGATAGTTTTAGTGAAGTTTACTTCCCTAAATTAGAAAAAAGGAAACGAAACAGGGAGTCAGAAACAGTGTTAACTGGAGTCCTTGGCTCCCTCTAGTGGACTCTTGTTTGTTACATTTGTTTTGCCCTTTAAATGTGTTTAGACGTAATTAAATTTGTTTTGGTTACAATATATACAAACATACATATTGCAGTTACTTGAAAAAGATGGCCATTTTAATTCCAAGGAAAGAAAAAAAAAACTGCTCTACAACTGAGTTTTGTAATGATTGTACAAGTCAATTTGTGACTTACAAATATGTTCACGTAGAGCACGCTGCTTCATTTTCCTGTTTGATATTTTGCGATGCTATCTTTTAATTTTTTCAATAGAAAATTTTCTTTCTGAAATACTTAATTCTCTGCCATATCCTACCAATAAAAATCAATATTGTACTTCTTTAAATGATTTTAAAATAATTTTTATAACATAGATGGGGTCTACCTCTTCCACAAAACCAAACTCAAGTTCAACATAAAACATACTTTTAGGAAATCTGCATTGTTCTTTCATTTAAAATGTTAAATTCAATGAAGATGTGATTTCATAATGGTGGATTCTATAATATCATATTTAGCACGTTGAAAAACATATTGATTAGTCCTACGATCTTGATATTGCCTTATTTTAATTTTATGGAGCATCCTTAAATGAAAATTTTCTAATGCTTTTTTCATCTCATCAAGTGTCCTAGTCTCACTTCCATACAATAAATTAGATATATAAAAAAAATAGCTCTATATACAGCTTAGTTGCATATTTGCCCAATTTAAAATAAAATTTAATTTTAGTGCAAGGTTTCATTGTGAGTTTTCAATAAAGGTACAAAATATATTTTACATTTCATGTTGAAACTTGGGATCCAACCACATTAATGCCTTAAAATTTTTATGGTGAATAGTTAAGCCCCATTGCTATGTAACACATATGTTGATTCAGGATAGTGCTATAGGTAGATTGAAAAGATTTCATTGCGTCCACTATATATATATACACATAAAAAAGTAAAAAAAAAGCAAACTCTCCATACAGTAGTGCCACCTTGTGCTAACAAGAGTAATCAATGGATGCCAGAAGGCTTGTGCATAAAATCCCTATCTAGTGCCTACTCATCCAATATCCCCAGACTAGTTTCTGGCTTGTAGCCGTCATCAGTGAGGAGCCTTGAATCTGAGAGCACTGCATCTAGATCTTAGGATCTAATGCAACCCTCCAGCAGCCACCTTTTAACTCTACTTTACTACAAAACTATGAGAATGAAATTGAAAACACAAAAAATATTTTCAATCTAAGCTCAATAGCTTATATAGTCATATGGATCTGAACTCAATTCAGCACCCATACATTTTGGTGTCTTTGGCTCTTAAACAACCATAGCCACCACTATCCTATTAGGCACAAGGTGGCACTACTGTATGGAGAGTTTTGTTTTTGTTTACAACAATTATGTGCTAGGATGAGATGGTGATCATGTGTTGCTTAGTGGTGTATATACACATAATATAATGATATTCTAACATAGTATATACTTTAAAGTTTATTTTATAACCCTGTATACTTTTAACAGGCCAAATCAGAGAGCCAATAGCCTTCAAAAAAGTAAAAAATGTTTTTTTTTAAAAAATATGTTTTTAATAATGAAATGTTTTTGTGCTATTAACTATAAATATGACACAAAAAAGTTGAAATATATACTGTTTTCTAGAATATTAAAATACATATTCTGTTATGATGGATTTATATTATACATAATGCAGAGATTCAATCTATTAGATATTGTTTTAATTCTATTTTTTTTCTATGTTTGAAATAGTTTGTTAATGTTAAATAGATTATTAACATTTGGAAAGGGCACCAAACCAGATGTTGAAAAAGGTTTTTTATGTGCACAATTATTATTGATATTTATTTATATTTAGCTGTTATAAAGAATTTATTATTATTTTCTAATTAATATATTAAAGTGAATACATTTTGCTTTTATTTTTTATACATTTAAAAAAAAATAAAAATAAATAAAACTGATTAGTTTCTGTCATTATTTAACTTTTTAGTATATTTTCTATTGTTAAACACATGATAATGTTCTCTGTTCAAGAAATGTGTGGGTGTTTTTTTTTAAAAAAAGCCTTACATTTTTCTGCCGGCTGCTAGCCATGTCATAGGCTAAACTGATTGTATAGTCTCGATAAACCTAAAAAAAATATAAAAAAAAATAATAAAAAATAAATAACGATCTTTTCCATGCTTAAAAAATATACCTAAAATTTTAAACTATATTCATTTTTGAATTATTTAATATTATTTGTGAAACTATATTTCTACAATCTATTATAAACAGCTACATTTGCTCCACCTCAGTAACTATTTACAATTATAGATGCAAATCAATAAAAACCATTACGATATTGTGCTTACTAAAATAATCAAAATCTGTACCATTTGTATAATTTGTCCCTATGCCTACTTCTGTTTTAGAGACAATCTTATATGGGATAATAAACAGTTATATCTCAATGGTTGATTGATATACGGTCTTCAATAGTCTAATCCCATACTACAGTTCTCTCTGTAGCTCTGATCGGAGTTGCAGATAATTCTCTCTCTAGCTCTGTTGTTCTATCTAGCTCTCTTGGTTTTCTTCCAAGAATTTTATTTATAGCATCGGAACATTTATTGTTTTTCTGGTATAATCACCACTACAATTTATAAACATAAGATAACTTTTTTCATCTGTTTTCATATACAGAAAATCAATTAATCACAAGTGAATCTTCCTCATTTTTTTTTTAAAAAATTCTTATATTTTTCATTTTATTCTTTTACATTTCTGCAAGAAAATCAACTAAATCTCTTGAACTGACTTTAAAATAATATATTAAACTTATTTTAAAATATGAGGTATGCGAGCACAGACTGATGATTGCTGATTTAGCATGAAATACGTATATTGGTGATTATTTATCTTTTCGACATATATGTGTTCAGGTGTATCAGTGTTATGAGATAGAATGAAGAGTGGTAAGTCGTGTGAAAGTCTGTGCTCATATATCTCATATATTACATATATGGATACAGGTATATAATAAGCCTGTATTTCAGTTATTAAACTTATTTTACTACAAATATTAAAAAAAAAAAACATTTCTGCATCTATAGATATATAATTTAATTAAAACTGTATTATCATAAATATAAAAACATTATCTCTCTCTCTCTCTCTACACAGACACACACACACACACACACATATATATATATTGCAATAACCTTGATTTGTAGTAGAATCCCATGACTTTTTAACTTTACATACCACATTATACCAGTAATTTCAACCTTCACAAATATAAACACTAAAAAATCAAAGAATCCAGATAGCAATCTAAGCCTGTAGACTCCTGTGATCAGTGTATGGATAATTGATCTTCACTCAATGAAAAAAAAAAGAACTAACAGACAGAAAACTAGCCATCCATATTTTTATTCATATTCTGTTTTATATAATAATGACCTAAAAGTTTCAACATCCTAAGATTATGAATTCAAACTTTTTAAATTTGAAATTAGTTCAGAAACTATATATCTTACTAATACCAATTATAAACTAATTGCAAATACCTTGATCTTTAGAAGAAAGATGGCATATGCTGACATATAGCAGTGAATTAAAATAGATATCACTAATATATAGTGCAAAGAATATATATAGAATCATGAGTAACTTCTGATTAATATACAAATAATATAGGCCCAATTGTTTATAAAGAATATTTGTATTTTAGATGCGTAAACTTTATGTTACTGAACATTCAAAAATATCTAGCAAAAAAAATTAAAATAGATCAAATTTATAATTTCTTTTTACAATTTCTAACAACATTTATTTCAGCCCCACTTTCTTTAATTGAACCCTCATTATTCTTTCACAGTTGGTGTGATTTTAACAAATTTAACAGGTAACAAAAAAAAAAAAACTTGGGTCATTTAACAAATCATTTTATGCAAACCATTTTTCAATTTCTAAATACCAAAATACTGATATTTTATACAGTAAGGGTCAGTAACTTTCTTCAGAATAGAAAATTGAAGTCATGTAAGTGAAAATATAATAGGACACATTCGTATAACTTTAGAAAAAGAGTTTAACCTTTTTTCTCATGCGCTGTAAACGTTTGTATAATAGCCAAACAATATAGTTTTTGACTATAGAGAGATTTCTCAAACCTCAACACAAGATAAGGACTTTATAGTCAAAAACTACAACAATTGGCTATTATACAAACATTTAAAACACATGTGGAAAAAGGTTAAAGCCTTTCTCTTTCTAATTACATACTGCGTGCTTGATAAATAATTAAAACGTCATATAACTTTAGTAAATTAAAATAGATAAAAATTATTATTTTATTTAAGCAATATATATGCTTTAAAATGATAAAAGATAAAAATTAATATGAAATTTGATATAGTTTGTCATGTAAAAGTCTATTAAACTAAATAACAAGCAGGATTAAGCTAGGCTCAAAGCAACATGCAATTAGGCATCATTAAGATGGTTTCTTAACTTGCTCTTCATGTAACTGATTCTAAATAACTTGTAGTGCAATGATGGGTTCAATGGCTAAACATTCCTAGATTCAAATTCAGCCTGTTCTTTTGATGCTCACTTTCACATGACTTCCTGAATGACTAACCATTCAACTATTATTATTATTCTTAAGAAGTACTCACACACCAATGTTTTTTTGTTTGTTTGTTTAATAAGTTAGCAAGTTTGTAGAAATCCGAAATCAAGATGATATTATTTATTGAACTCTAATTATGTGACAGCATCAACTGACTCTATCATATCTCTGCATTATATCTCAATGAGTTTCATTTAAACTTTATTGTTACCTTGCCAAATTTCATGTTAGTATTCTGTACTCCCTACTTTAAATACAAAGAGCTCATTGCCTATGGCCAGATGATAGAAAGTAATCTAATGTGAATAACACTATCATTTAATGCTCACTGATTACTCCCGCTTACAATAGATGGTTCTAAATGTAGAATGAAAATAACAGATGTACTAAAGAGGTGTAGAAAAAGAAAACAAATAAGTTCATTAGAGAAAAAGAAGTACAGTTATGGAAAATGAACATGAAAAAAAAAATAACTTGGAGTTACTTAAGAATAAAAAATATATAAAAGAATGTATAAAATATCAGAGGAAACTTATTCTTATTTGATGATTATAATAATGTAATGGTTTATTGTTCGGGAATTCATAAGAAATTAAAGCATTAGAAGTAATAGACCAACCCCTATTTATGCATCTTGAACTTTAGAGTCCATTATTCTACCACTGCATTAATCCATACAGGGTATTGTTATTTGGTCAAAGAATAGGAGCTTCAGCTAGAATAGAATAAAGGGTTGAACTATAGATTTAGTTATGTGGAATGCTAGATGTTGAAAGAGAATCAGGATAAATTGTTTGAAAGGTGGAAAAAAATAATGTTTAAAAAAAAAATGGAAGAGATTTTATGTTTTATTATCTCTTGTTTAGATCTTTGATAAAACTGGAGAATGTAAGATGATATAGAGAAATTATTTAATGGAAAAGAAGAAAAGGATAAATCAGAATTGGTAATAAAAATAAGAAGTAAATGAGCTTAAATAAAATGGTTTCATTTTATATAAGCCTATTTACTATTAGTATATGCATCCTACATATCAAATGTGTATATTATATACTAGGTACAGACATCAAAGCCATATTGAAGATGTTAATAAAAAAAATTAATACTTTCAAAGGAAATAAACTACTGATAAAAATACAAGCTAATATTAATGCAGTTTTAATATGCTATACATAATTTTATGAAAAAAAAAACAATACAAATTAATACGAACATAATTTAAAAATTTAATGCAAATCTTATAAAAAGACAATATAAATTAACGTGAATGTAATTTTAAAATTTGATGCACAATTTTATAAAAAATAGCAATACAAACTGAAAAAAATGTGTAATGTTATACAAAAACAATGAAAACTAAAAGATTATTTTAAAATTTAAGGCATAATTTCAAATAAAGACAATACAAACAAATGAAGACAAATGATGTCTCTTATGTTAAAAACAGGCAAAACTCTCCATACAGTAGTGCCACTCAGTGCAAACCAGAGTAATCAATGGATGCCAGAAGGCTTGTGCATAAAATTCCTATTTAGTACCTACTCATCCAATATCCCCAGAATAGTTTCTGGCTTATGGCCTTTGTCAGAGAGGAGCCTTGGATCTGAGAGCACTGCACTTAGTTCTTAGGATCTAATGCAACCCTCCAGCAGCCACCTTTTATCTCTACTTAACTACAAAACTATGAGAATAAAAATTAAAACACAATATTTTCAATCCAAGCTCATAAGCTGATATAGTTATATAGGTCTGAACTCAGTTCAGTACCCATACAGTTTGGTGTCTTTAGTTCTTTAATAACCATAGCCACTCTATTCTATTAGGCAGGGATTGGTGTTAAACCACTAAATATCATATGATCACCATTCATTATGCTTGTTCATAATTGTTATTAAAACAGGCAAAACTCTCCATAAAAGCAGTGCCACTCAGTGCAAGCCAGAGTAATCAGTGGATGCCAGAAGACTTGTGCATAAAATCCCTATCTAGTGCCTACTCATTCAATATCCCCAAACTAGTTTCTGACTTGTGGCCATCATCAGTGAGGAGCCTTGGATCTGAGAGCACTGTACCTAGATCTTAGGATCTAGGTCTCAGATCCAAGATCTCAGATCCAAGGCTCCTCACTGACGAAAGCCACAAGCTAGAAACTAGTCTGGGGATATTGGATGAATAGGCACTAGATAGGGATTTTATGCACAAGCCTTCTGGAATCCATTGATTACTCTGGCTTGCACTGAGTGGCACTACTGTATGGAAAGTTTTACCTATTTTAAAAATTATAATAATGAAATTTTTTTGAATTTTTTTATTTTTATCAATTAACATTTTCAATATGGCTTTGGTGGTTCTTCTTGGGCTGTAATCCTAGAATCTGTTATGTAGAATGCACATGCTAACAGAATAATAAACTGTCTATAAAAAAAATTTAAATCTGAGTTATTCTAGCAATATAATGTATACAATGGATATTTGCTTGTTATATATTTTTTTTTTTTATGGTTAGTATATGATTTGGCAGTGGATTACATAACTTAGGAAATTCCAACTGAAACTGAAATGTCTGGCAACCATTTTCTAATAACCCCTTATCAAAAATACATTCTTCTTAAAGTTTATTTTTTGGCAGATATAAATATTTTACATTTAACAGTAGTAACTCTTATATAAAACATTTTTTTTTGCTTTAAAATAGTTCATTAAAATGGGGTAACTTTTGTTATTTTACTTATTTCAACTTTATCTAAATATTGAATTTCGGAAAATAATAAAAAATGATCATATAATCTGAATAAATTATTGGGGAAAAAGCATTATTTTTTTAAACCATTGTTTTTACATAAGCCATTAGAAATCTATCCATCTTAGATATTTGAATATTGTTATAAAAGATGTTTATTTTTTTTTAAAAATATTTCATTTCTCAGTAATTCTCATTATTTAGCTTCCTCTTTAGGATGGATTGACTAACACAAAATTAAAAATATATTAAGTAAACAAAATTTATCATAGGTAGATATTAAGTTGTTAGATATTATGTAAAAACTAGTATACACCATCAGATATACTATATTTTTATATAAGTAAATAGTAAAAAGATTTTTAAAAAGCCCACTACAAGCCAGTGCTCTTTCCAACAATCCAGCATTGAAGAAGAATGAGGTTAAAGAAGACATTACACTCTAGCTTGCCACTTTAAGCAGCTTTCCATCCTTGTTATACCATGTAACTAAGAATAGTTACATATCCATTAATTGATTAATACTGAATGATTAGCAGGATTGACTAGAAACTAGCTATCAAATTTCATTCAGCCTGGATTCAAACCCAGATCATAAGCATGACAAGGAGAAGTGCTATCATTATACCATAAGCCCTAATATTGTAAATACATATACACTTATTGATTGCAGTGTCCAGAATATTTTGAAAGCAATAAATTTGCTTTCCAGACAATTACTTAATATACAAAAAAAAAAAAGATATATTATAATTTTTAAAAAATAAATACAAAGAGAAATTACCTCAAAAGGAATGTCATTGAATTTTGTGATAAAGGCATGTTTTACCCAATCCACAAGGAATTCAGAAAAAATCACCATTATTACATCAGGAATCAAATCCCAAAAGTGATCTGAAAAAAAAATCATTAAATATTATTAGTCATTCGTGAATGTTAAAAAAATTTTGTTTCTTAATTCCCGTTGTTCTGCAGCAGAATTTACCTCATTCTTAAATTATTTACTGCACATATTTCTGGGTTGTATGAGGTACAATGATTTGTGATAGTTCAGCAGTACAAGGTGGAATATTGTTTAGCATTATCTAGGATCATTATAACAAGTTAAGATCTCTACAAAGAGGCAACTTGATTAACTATTTTATCAATATATATAATGTTTCATGTCTGCTTAGAAAAACTAATTCCCCCTTTAAAAAAACCAGTTAAATAGACAACTAAAGGAATTATCAAAAAAAAAGAAACAATTATAGGTACTGAAATGTATCCATAGATACCAGAAATAGTAGATAAACTAAGAAAACCTGCAATCAACATAACAATAGAACAGCTTTTCAAAGCTATAGCACATTATGAGGAATCTTAATTTTTACAAAACCTAAACTTGAAATGCTGAAAGACAAAAACTGCATCTATAAAATACCTTGTGAATGTGAAAAATCATATATTGGTAAAACAAGTCACCCCATTAAAAAGTGGTTAAAAGAACATATACTGATTATTAGAAAGAAAAACTGCTGTATCTAATGTAAAATCCATGATATGTTCAATTAGAAAAATAAAAATATTGGATAGAGAGCGAAAAGTACAAAAAGGAAAACTTAAAGTAATTGCTAATAAGATAGTGGCAAATAACTCTGTAAGTTGAAGTTAGGATATATAAGAGTTCTGAAAAAGATTGCTGGGGCAATCGAAACTGTAAAAGAGGGTGGTAAATAAAGCATTGTGAAACAGTAGTAAAGTGCTTGAATGATTTAGTATTATATTAAGTTAACGTAGTGAGATAATTCAAAATGTTTGGAAAACACTCATTAGCTTTGCCCCAAAAAATAATAATGGAGAAATCAGGAGGACCCTCATAGATATGTATATAAAATTTCTACTGACTATTGCCTTTGACTGAATAGCCTAGTTGGTTATAATATTATTTTAAATTTGATATTCATTACCAAAGGTTCTGGGTTGGATTCCCATGCTAGTTAACTTTACTAGTTAGGCTAACACCAAAAAAAGAGACTAATACTATTTAAAACATCATGTCATTTATTTATCAAATAAAGTTTTAATTTTTCTAAGAACATTTTACAATTGGATATTGCAACAGTTTTCACTTTCTTATCAATCAGAAAAGTGCTAAGATGAAGCATCTCTTAACTCTCTGCATTGTATAATTGCCTTAACTATCTTTACTCACAAATATAAGCACTGAGTAAATAATGGAAGTATTATCATGCTGAGATACTGAGTGTGATTGATGTTATAAATCAATGATATTATGTGTGATTATTCACTTCCTAATGTTTAATTTTATATTGCTAAACCTTTTATATTTTAATTAGCGATTGTACTTTAATTTCAAAATGACTTCAACAAAAGCCAATACCAGAAAGATGATTTCCTTTAAAATATTCTGTTAATATGAAAACAATAATAATAAATATAACTAAGCTTCAAAAATAACTTCCATGGCAGAAATTCATAAACAAAATAGATTTTCAAGAGAATTATGCAACAAACTGGAAAAATATTTGTGAAGAATATTGCTAAAATATCATTCTACAGTTATCTACTGTAAGCTTGATGGAATAATGTTATAAATTCCCCATTTTCAGAAAGACCAGTCTCCAGCTTTTGCCTTTGTCAGTGAAGATTAGGATGAATGCACTTGTGCATCTAGCAGCCATTTTTACTTCTTGATAGTATTCAAAATAAACTGAAATTTATAACAAAAATAAGGTTTCAAACTCAGACTAACTCACTACATAGCTATATATATCTGACTATCGGAAGAGTATTCCATATATTTTTGAGACTTTGTTCTATAATAACAATAGGCTTCTTTATCTTTTTATTAACTAGAAATATTAATACCAATAATAATATTATCTAACTTCACATGTTTACTCATATGCTTCCAAAAGCAGGTATCTTCACCTGCTCCAAACAGCATCTATTCTAAGCTTATATAATCAATGGATACCAGATAGGAGTTTTAAAACATTCAATAATGAGTATAGAATAGGGTGAAAATAACTATTTTTGGAATATTACTATTACAAAGCCATCACGTGATTAAATTAAAAAACTACAAAAACCACCACTTCTAAAAATAATAGTATCTATTGCTCACACAATCAAGAATACTAATAATAATAATTTGCAAACCTTCCATAAATGAAATTCAAATATAAAACTACAGACCTTCAAGCTATATTGTTAATCAATGTTTTACTGACTCATATTAAAGATTAAACAAAGCAAAACTCTCCATACAGCAGTGCCATCTTGTGCCAACAAGATGGCAAGAGCTTTGTTTAATAACAATTATGTGCTAGTATGAGATAGTGATCATGTGATGTTTAGTGGTCATATTAAAGATCTCATACTAATATTTCAGAAAATAATTTTAATACTAAAAAATACTCTAGTACAAACAACATCCATATTAGAGAAAAATCATCATTTATAAAAGAACTCCTGAATATATTTTTGATAATTCATTCTGATGATACTCAAGTAGATGAATTTCTTTTTTGTCAGATTGTCTTTCATTGATTATCTAAAATCTGAATCCAACATTTATTTTAGTGACACCACAGACTTTATTCTGTTTTTCCTTCAAAAGATATTTTGGTCATGGAAATGTCAACACAGAATATTAGCTCGAAATAATAAAAAATTATACTATTAATTCTCTTATTTATAGAAATATTTTGCACATATCTATGTTGATCTCACTGTGTTTGCTAATATATTAAAAGAATAAGCATCATATTGGGAATTTAAAAAACTCAATCCATTAAATGGATATCGCGTGATCATACTAAATAGGATTAAGCATAATCCACAAAAACTCTAACTGGCATTCCTTATATAATAATGTGATAAACCATGTATGATACATGCCAGAGGTGTGCTGCTATAGGCTGTTAAAACTGACAAATTTTTGCCATCCCTAACATCTTATTCATTAGGTCATGTGAATACAATAGAAAAAACACAATCTTAGTCTCAGTAGCAGCGCAAGGACTATCTGAAAACGATCATGATAACAACATGATACATAAACTTAATGAAACTTATAATCTTGTTGATGATTTTGATGAAGAAAGATCAATAATATCCAGGTAATAAAAAAAGAGTGGAAATGTAAACACATTTTCAGAAGATCTTTTGGTTTTTCTTTAGAAATTAGACATTACTAAGAAAAGCAACCATAACTTCAAAGCAACTTCAGTTTGAGTAATGACTCTCTCCAAAACTTTAAAAATCCTTTCATTTACCAATATCTCACATCCCTTAAAAATATCCAACAAGAAATAAATAATAGTAATGAAAAAAAACAGATTAGAGATTTGAAAGCATATAATAAATATAAATGTATAATACAGAACTATATCTTTTATTGTGATATGATGTACTATGGCTTCTCCTTTATCGAAGTCAGGAATCTCTCTGCCACTATGCCCAGAGAAACCTGTTAGACATCTTACCTTCCTTTTCCATTCCCCACCCTAAGTTTTTCCCATATTCTTCTCTATCTTGCTACATCCTATTTACACAACATCATCTTTGTCCACTCTATGGCCTTTATATCTAGATCCCCCTTATCTTTTTCCAAACCCAGCATAAAAACCAAAAACCCACTCTCTTCACTTTGTTTATATTTATTCTCCCACAACTTTATTATTTGTACCCTTTCTGCTTGTAAGCATTTACATTCAATTAGCAGATGCCCCTAATTTCCTTACATAACTTGCAGACTAAATCACCCACATTTCTCCATTTATGTGTATATTCCCTTGTTGCTAATGATCCTGTTCGAGCCTTAAACAGTAAACTATTTTCCTTGCTATTATCATAAATTAACTTACACCCAATATTCTGTTTACTTCTATATATATATTTAAACTCTTTTTACTCTCCATACTAGTTCTCCATCTCTCCAACTCCCTATTCTTTATTAATGCATCTATTCTTCTATCCCATTCTTTGTCACTATAACACTCAACAATTCTCTTAACACAATCATTCTACCTTTTGTACAAGTATACTGACATAAAGTCTTTATCCAAATCTTCTGCATACCATACTAACTTATCTTGTTGCCTGTCCTTTACTCATAACCCAATTAAATACTATTTTGGCTATTCTCTTACTATCCATAAATTGCAATCTACAAAACATTTTCATTTTGCTTTTTGCATCTCTCATATAAAAACTTGACCATCCCATTTCTCCTTGAATTGCCTCCTTTGCCATCCACACATCTGCATCTAATGCATGTCTTCCTACTTCTCTTTGTACTTTTTCTAAGTAATCTAACACCCCTTTACTAACACATAATACATCATTACCATAAGTTAACCCTGCTACTGCCACTCCCTTCCATACAATTTTTGCTACATCATATGTTAATTTCTTTATCAGTTCCTTTCTTGCCTTTGCTTCATATATCAATTTTTTCCCCCATTCATCCAAACAATTTCTTTGATCACCTAAGACCATTCCTAAATAGTTATATCTATTCACCACAATTAACTTTATATCTCCCAATAAAAATTCTTTCTCTTTTCTTTCCCCAGCATTTATTATCATTATTTTTGATTTTTCTTCACTAAATTTAATTCCCATCTCTTTACTCACCTTTGCATAATGTGTCTTCAGCATAATTTCCACATCATCCCTACTTTCTGTGCACAAGAAGATATTACTAGCAAATAAAAGACATGATAATGTATATATTCCCTTGCCATCTATTAATGGTATCTCTACCTCTCTTCCTAGTCTTTCTATTGCTCTCTCCATTTCTCTCAAATATAACAAAAACAAAATAGGTGACATAGGGCATCCTTGCCTTAGACCCACCCCATTTTTAACTCTGATTCTACATTTCCTAATTGATACATATAGTAATTATTTTCATACAATCTCTTAATAAGATTCACTAAAGTTCTATTCATTCCCAAATTTACTAAACGTATTCATATTTACTCTATCATATGCCTTCTCTATATCTATAAAGATCATAAATAACTGTCTACCTATATTCATACTTATATTTATAAGATGGGTGACTACAAATAAACTATCTCCTATACACCTATCTATTCTAAAACTCTCTTGCATTACTCCCATTATATTATTTTCTTCCATCCATTTTGCCATCCTCCAGCCACCCTATATGCAAAAACTTTATTTAACACTGATGTTATTGGTCTATAATTGTTTATCTTTCTATGGTCTTTACTATTCCTTTAAATAATAGCCTTACTCTTGTATTATTCCAGCTATCTGGAAATTGTCTTCTGCGCCATCTTATTAAAACATGATAACAGATTTAATTATGCCTTATTTCCCAAATTCATCACCATCTTTGTTGCCCATCCATTTAATCTTCTTGCCTTTTCATTTTTCATCTTCTTTCCTGCCACATTCAATTCATTTTCAGCAAAACTAATATTTCCATTACTATGTGTTTGTTATCACTCTGTCCCTCACATCTAACATCTTTTCTATATCCATTACATACTTATTTGAGATTGTCTCTAATTCTTCTCTAGAGCAAACATACTTTTTTCTCATCATTTAGTAATACTATTTCTCTCTCCCCTACCTTCCTTTTTATATTTCCAAAATTTTTATTACCATCTCTTCCACTTTTATTAATATCCTCCAACAAATTATTATTTAATTTCATTCTCTCATTATAATTATCTATTTTAGTCAACTTTTTTTAAAAATAGTTTTCCCATTTAATATTAACATCTTTTTTCACTTTCTTTGTTTTTAATAGCACATTTATATTCTCTGCATGCTTTTCCCCTATCTTTTACACTTTTACTAACTCTCACTTTTCTATTACTTTTATTCTTCTGAATATTCTCACTTAAAACCCCATGTATCACTTTTTCTACTTCATTGCACAAGTCCTTATATTCATCCCCAACAAACTCTTCCATGATTTCTTCTAGTTTTATTTTATATTCTTCTAACTTATTCTTATCATTCATTCTCCATCCACATCTTTCACTATCCTTTCTACTTTTATTATTATTTTCCATCACATTACTAACCATTTCTATTATAAAGAAATTATGATCACTATTACATACTCTCTCTTCATTATCAAACACTTTAATTTTCCATACTTTATTCATTCCCTCTTTCTCTACTAATACATAATCTATTGTGTGAAATATATTATTTCTAGACCATGTGTATTGTCCCTCATAAATATTTGATAAATTTCCAATGCTCAAATTCACTCTCTGACAAAAAATTTTCAAAAGCTGTCCATTCTTGTTATCCACATCATCAATTTCTTCAATATGCCCATTCATATCCTCTATAACCATTATTTTCTTGCCTCTGTATATCCTTAACTAGGCATTCATATATGCTACTGGTTCACTCCATTATAGTTTGACTATCTCCAGTGGCCATATACACTATAGCCACCATCCATTCTTGTCTTCCTAACCTTATCTCAAACCACAAATGTTCTTGACACTTTACAGTATTTAAATATTTTTTTGACATAACTCCTATACCACAACCCCTTCTTTCTTTTTCTTTTCTGTTTATACCGAGCCATACCAAATCTTCCAGAGTAGACACTCCTTCTTCTCTTAGATGTATTTCCTCTTCTGCTAATACCCCAAGGCCTTTGTTTTTAACTGTTTTTTTTAATTCTAACTACTTTTCTGGTCTCCTACCATCTTGCATATTCAAATATCCAATTTTAATAATTTCTTCCTTTCTTACTACCCTTTTCTAAATTCTTTTGATTCTTTCTTCTCTATTATATTTGTAATTAGCTTGTTTATCATTAGTTTTACAGACCCATTCCCTCACCACATCTACATTTATACCTGAATCAGCCACCCTTTGTTTACTTCTTACATCCCATCCATTCTTTAACCTTCTTTTTGATAATACTGTAATTTAAAAACCTACCCCCTCCCTTTATAAGTTTCCCGAATTATAATATTTTTCATAAATCAAACCTCCTAATGTTTCACTTTCTTGTTTTGCTAAGTGCAATCCATCTTTACTGTACAACTCCCTCTTACTAATAAAAAATCCCACACATCCACAAACATAATATTATTTCTGTCACATAATTTTTTCCATCTCTCATTTATAGAACATGCCCTATCTAACATATACCTATTGTTGAATCTTAGTAGAATCCAATTACTTCTCTCTTCTTTTAACTTATCCAAACTACTAATCAATTCTTTGTACTCATCCATTACTCTCTCCAATGGCTCTGACAAATTATTTGTCCCTACCATAACATAAACATCTCTACTCCCCTGTTTCTTTACCTTGTCTGTAACATCCCTAATTCTAGCTCCAGGCAAACATATTCTTCCATACCTATTTCTATTTTCCCTTGCAATTACATCTCCACATTCTCTAATTTGCAAGTCCCCTATCAAGACTGACTCATAGTTTATTTTCCCTACTTCATCCATAACATTCTCTTCCACCTTCTGGATTTCCTTATTCACTTCTTCATCATTTTTATTCATTAATTTTTTAATCTGCTCACACTTCATATCTAATGCTTTCAATTTTACTTCTAAAATATTTTACCTCTTCCTCTATCTTACTTATTCTTTGCCTAACTATCTCCACTGCACTACTTATTTTGTCATCCATATCTCTTGCTACTCCACTAAATATATATTCCATTCTATCATCCTTAACTACCTTTTCTCCATTTCTCCTGGCTTTCTCTTTAAATTATCTACACTTAAAATAACCATTTTTTCACTTCTCTACCCAACCATATATGTTTTACATCCTTCCTAGTCTTATTTAAGCATTTCAAATGGAAAAACCTTATCACATAATGTACACTCTACCAAAGCATGCCTAATTTCTTTTTGACCATCATACAAACTGTAGTAGTTTGTAAAAATGGCAGACATGTTTGTGCACTCCAGAAAAACTAGAATGTATTTGAGAGGTTGTTTTTAGATCGCGCGCTGATAACTGTGGAATTTAATTAAGGCATTGATGTATTGGCGATCGACAATTCCAAAAAATATTTGCTGATTGCAAATATTTCTAGATAAGAGACTGTACCTTATTGGACAATGTAATTGATTGTTGCAGTTATCAGAAAGCGATAAGAAGACTGGGAAACAACTACGCAGGGCAGTATTTTGAGTACAACGCCATCAGACGTCTGTACAACTCCAGTAGAGATATCTCATGTCAGTGCTTGCAGTTAATGACCAGCGCTAGGTGGAAATGTAGTCCATGGGTGTAGCTGAAAGAGCCCACAGAGATGGGGATACCGCAGTGTAGATATTGAGAGCATCCGTTGCAGAGCATTCATTGCAAAGCATTTGTTGCAGAGCATTCATTGCAGAACATGTTGCAGGGCATTCGTTGCAGAGCATTCATTACAGAGCATTCGTTGCAGAACATCCGTTGCAGAGCATTCATTGCAGAGCATTCATTGCAGAGCATTCGTTGCAGAGTTTCCGTTGCAAGAGAACAGTGTGGGAATTGATCATTAGCGAACTATGGAGATAAAGTTGCTGCAGACTATTCGCTATTCTGATTACGTGAAATATTGTGAGTCTTTCATAGTATATATTTAATTGCTGTCCACACAGTCATTCTTGCGGATATAACATTGGTGCAGTTGCATTTTGAACCTGTGAGTAGCGAATAAGTTTGCATTACAACAAGCTTAGCCGTAGACAGAGAAACTGGGTAAAAATGAAAATCCCAGTTAGTAAAACGTTAACAACAGAAGTGAAAGTTTGGAAATAAAACGCTTGTGCAGTTAACATCGCCAACTGGGTCCCACCACGCAGTCACCATTGAACATTGAACGGGTGAAAAAAGTTTCAGCAGCAGCTAAATCGTACATTCTGAGTGAAATAACAGGAAATATGTTCCTCCAAGTAGAGAAAAAAAACACCAAGGAATCGCAACAAGGGTTTTTCTGGAGTGGGGGGAGGTGTAGTATTTTGTAAAAATGGCAGACATGTTTATGCACTCCAGAAAAACTAGAACGTATTCGAGAGGTTGTTTTTAGATCGCGCGCTGATAACTGTGGAATTTAATTAAGGCATTGACGTAATGGCGATAGACAATTCCAAGAAATATTTGCTGATTGCAAATATTTCTAGATAAGAGACCGTACCTTATTGGACAATGTAATTGATTGTTGCAGTTATCAGAAAGCGATAAGAAGACTGGAAAACAACTACTCAGGGCAGTATTTTGAGTACAACGCCATTAGATGTTTGTACAACTCCAGTAGATATATCTCACGTCAGTGCTTGCGGTTAATGACCAGCGCCCAGTGGAAAGGTAGTCCGCAGGTGTAGCTGAAAGAGCCCACAGAGATGGGGAGACCGCAGCGGAGATATTGGGAGCATCTGTTGCAGAGCATTCATTGCAGAACATCCGTTGCAGAACATCCGTTGCAAGAGAACAGCGTGGGAATTGATCATTAGTGAATTATGGAGATAGAGTTGTTGCGGACTATTCGCTATTCTGATTACGTGAAATATTGTGAGTCTTTCATAGTATATATTTAATTGCTGGCCTCACAGTCATTCTTGCGAATATAACACAAACATTGTAGGATACAAATGCAATCCATATTTCCTTATTTTTCAATTTCTCTACTCTATTTTTAAATTTATTATTTCTCTACCACTCTTGAAACCTCTTTATACAAAAGGAAGAAAAAAAACTTTTTTAAAAAATGGAGACTGATAAATATGTGCTCCCTTAACTTACTCTTCAAACATTACCAATTTTCTCAAATAAATCATTTTTTTAAATTAAACTGAAAAATTTATTAATAGCAAACCTCCTAAAATCTAACTAATGTTATATATGCCTTAGTTTTAAAGCCACCTTGCAGTAAACACACAGACACAAAAAATATTTTTTTCTTTTATATTTAAAATGTCAGCATATCGAAACACTTTCCAAATGTTAGCAATATTTTTCTCGAATTTTCCAAATCCAATTAAATCTATCTCAACTCTCTTTTCTCATCCACTCACTAATATGATGTGATGCACCGTGACTTCTCCTTAAACAGAATCAGGAATCTCTCCGCCACTATGCCCAGAGAAACCTGTTAGCCATTTTATCTTCTCCTTCCATTCCCTGCCCTAAATTTTCCCATATACTTCTAGCAAATATTCTCCAGTAATCGCCGTCTATAAGCTCATTATGTAACAAAGATATAAGATGCTGTATAATAGCCAAATTATAAATTATAAACAATGACAATACAAGGCCTTCAGATTTAATTTCAGAGGAATCCCCTTCATCTGTTATACTAAGCTCACTATCTTTAATAATAAATCATAATAGGTTAGAATCTCATTTCCATTAAACAGATTTCACTGCTTTTTTTGGTCTCATTTACAATATGAATAAATAATTACTAGTACAAATGTAAAGGCTATAATGTTTGGAGAAAAGTGTCTAAGTAATGAAATTTGCTTCAAGAGTTATCTGTTCTATCATTCAAATGACTGAAACAAAATTATGCATTCCCACAAATTCCAACCTATTAAAACTCTCATCAATAGAATGAGAATGTATATCTCAAATTAAATAATACAGTAACAAAGATATCACTGGATTATTAATTTTCTTATCCTCAATCACTATCCTTATTCCTCAATTTCGTCAACATTAAGCTACACCATCACTGATCAGCTGATAATGCTAATAGATCATAACTCCTATAGATCATCTCTGCTTTATTAAATTCTCTCCACAACTTGTCCAGATTGCCACACCTGCTAATCTAAAGACTTCCACTTGTTTTCTAATAGTATACCTACATCTTAATAGAACTTGTCTTCTAAATTAATTATCTTCCAAGGAGTTAATACTTCCAGTTCACTTCTTAAGAGAAAAATATAATCCAAATTAATTTAAGCACATAACTGCTGGTTATAATAATCCTTATGCAAATCGGGAGAAAAAATTCCTTTAGCTCTACATTTAATTACAGATGACATATCTAAAATATTAAATATCATTATAGCAATGAGACATTCACATGACATTCTCTTGACTGAGCTTGGTTAACTAAAATGGACACAGTAGGTGAATCTCATGAGTATTATTAGACAGATTTCACATGTGCATACCTAAAAGATAATGGAAAGAATATAATATTGATTCGATAATTTATCTGTTAATACTGACAAAAAGTTCATTTTTTTATTCAATAAACAATATCAACAGCTTTTTGATTATTATAGACAAGAATATTTATACATGACAAACAACATGCAGAATTACAATAAATGTTGCAAGTAACTTAATTAACAGTAGATACTCTCTATCAATAATTGAATCAAATATATTAATCAGCAATCGAATCATCCTACAATTTATATCTTACTTCGTAAACAAATTCACATTACTGCACACATGCAATTATTCCTGGATTTGATTGTCTGAAACTGGACATTGACTCTTCTAATCCACATCTTCTAATAATGGAGAACAAATCAAAAAATTGAAGAATGCTATGCTATCATCTTGAAATACTTGAATATTATAGTGGTCCAAAATAAAAACCTCAATGATGTAATGAAACTTTATTCAACAAATATGTATAATAATGTCACATTACAATATGCAAAATTTAAATAAACAAATCATCTTATGTAAATTTACATTCCAAGCGATCCTATCAAAAATCTGATATATATATATATCAATAGAAGACATTCACACTATGATATGTGTATCAACCTTCAAAGATCCATACCATCCTTGCCAACAAACTTATGTATATTCACTTCACAATAGTGAATCAATACATATCACATTTCCGTTCTTGTAATACATGAGGCAATTACATATGCAAAAAAACATTAATACCTGATTTTGTTGTCATAGAGACTTATTTCCAGAAAACATTTAATAATATAAACCTATAAACCTTAGCTTAATTAATTTTGTGCACCCTCGAAAATCAACATAATCTAGTATGCACAATAATCAATATTCAGCAACAACTGAAGTATCTAAAGGCTTACCAAAAAGGCTCATTACAGTGTAATGCAGCAATTTTCTCCCAATGGGAAGAATTAATTCATTTCCTCAATGCAATGTACTATATCAACCCTAGCATATGTGGAAGATATTATGACTATCATATGAGATATTTAGAAATGTATCTCTTTTAGAAATAGTTACACAAAAATTCTCCATAATGGCATATGGTATATAGAAATTAATAAAGACACATGGATCTATTTTTGGAACAAGGGTACTAATATGAAATTAAAAACACCATCCCATTTGAATAGTTGATCTTAAATCTTTTGCACTGTATATTTATATTAGATCTTTCATAAGGCTTTGCCAAAATCTTTAATAGAATATAGGCATACTGAACATTTTTAATGCAATCTACTCCAGAAGAACTATCATATGTGAATATTTTTGATGAAGTCACTATTAAGAATATGAGTAGTATAGCATAAAATACTTTCTTCCAAAGCATGGATTGCTGCACAAACATGAAGCATAAATCAGCCTGGCTCTAATCTAATAAACATGACTAAACCTAAAAGAGTTAAATTTAGATATGGATTTTTTTCTACCATCTTCTTTAATGCCCAAAGAGTCTGGCTATGTAACAGAACATGCAGGTTCTATAGGGTGGGAATGAAAAATAATATACTTAAAAGATTCACATTCCCTTTTTGTTACGCTTTGTATGGATGTCCCAATACTGGATTATTTGCCAAATTATTGAATTTGATATCCAATTTAATGTCAATCTACTTATCAGATATAGATTACCATTGATACAAGAAAGTGAACTTTATTAAAACAGGCAAACTCACTAACAGTTATAAGCAAGCATAGGAAATGGTGATCATGTGATGTTTATTGGCTTAAAGTGAAATTTAATTGCAAGTTTATTTAAATGACTTAGTTGTTCTGTGAATTGATTTAAATATATACTATTACTTTAATGTATTATACAATTTTTATACAAAACAATACATTCTTTAATCAATTATTATATTTTAAACACACACACACATATAACACACTGTCAATAACCTTATATACATCATACTTGACATATATACATACTACTCATATATAATTAAGTATTTCTTTTTTATTTTATATCATCATTTTCAAGAATTATTTAATTAAATAATTGTAATGTTATACCTATTTTGGACATATATTTATACTTTTATAAAATATTTTAATTATAATCTTTATTCTCTGTGGTTTAGTGTACTGATAGAGTAACAAATCCTGATATTAATTAGTATTTTTCATTATTTATTAGATTTTGAATTTTAAATATTTATATTATTATATTCAATCAAATATTATATATATATTGTGCCATTACAATTTAGTCACTAGCTAAATTTATAGTAATGTGCATGTAAGAAAATGTAAAACCAAAATCATCACATTTTTATATAACAATAAATGAAGCTGTAGGGCATCCAAGTTTAAACCCTACAAGATCCAGTTTTAAAAGCTTTAGACAGAAAGAGAGTGGGTCAACAATTATATTCTTTATTTGTTTGTGTGTTGATAGAAAGGTAATACACATTTAAACTATTCAATTTTAATTTTTCTGTTAAAAAGCAAAGCTATAACGCATATGTATAGTCAGTGTGTGTTATAAAAGCTATTTATGTTAGCCATCATTAAATTTCAGATATTAAACATTTTAACTTTCTTTAAAACTAACCTATGCTTGATCAATTCTAATATCTTATTCTATACTTCTATTTTGCTTTTCTATAATTGTAAGTGGGAATTGAAAAAGTCACAGATTTAATTTTAAATATTAGGGTTATAATTACTAAGCTAGCAATTATATTATTTAATGTTAGTTTATGAATGATTTGAAATGATAAAGTATGTGTGTACATTACATACAGAAATTTACATTTATTAAATATTGAAAGAAAAGGAAGGGTTAAATCTGTCAAATTATTTTTTTTTGTACAATTTTATGTTAAAAGAGGAAATCTGTTGAATCAGATATCTATTTTTGTAGCAATTTTGTTTTTGTAAATGATTGTTTGTCACTTTGGGAGCTTAAGCTGGGTGGGAACTCTAATTTTGAAATTGTCTTATCTTAAGATTAGAGAAAAAAAACTCCAATTTTAGATATTACAGATATACGTGAAAAAGGATTAAGTCTTTTTTTTTTAAGACAAAAGTGTCTGAAAACCAGGTGTGTGATTTTTTTTGGGTTGGTCAAAAATAGCAATTCACACTATCACTCTAATTGGGTGAGTTGACTCAAAAATCGGATATAAAAGCAGTCTGGAAAATCAGTTGAGCTATTAGACTATTATTAGATTATTGTTATTATAATATTTGTGATAGAGACTTTTTAAAAAATTATTGAAACTAAAGCAGACAAACATTTTTAGTTCTGCTAGATAATTTTTTTTAAATCATTTTTTTATGAAGTTTTGAATGTTGAAAATATAAGAAATGACGGGGTAGAAAAATTATATATGTGTCCCATCAAGACCTGACCATCATGGAGCTGCAGATCATATAGGAAAGAAAAGATGTTTTGTCTGAAAAATAATATTCTACACCTTTCAACTGACCAGAGAAATAAGATGTTTTTAAATAGAAAGAAGAAAACATTCACCTGCATTCGAAGATCAGAAAGATGAATTAATCTACTGATAAATATTAATCATCAAGTCCAATTAATTGTTCCAGCAACTGAGTTTAAAACCCAGGAAATTTATAAACGTGAAAACAACTGCTGTATTTCATCCACTAAAAGAATAATGCTTGACAGGAAGAGAAGAAAAATTAATATAAAGATTTCCAAATTGTCCACTAAAGCAAATAACCTCAATAGGATCATCATCATCAAATAATTATACACTTTTAAGAAAGAGATTGTTCCAAAGAAACACGGAAATTGTTGCTGCCAGAGATAGACATTAAACAAGAGAAATTTGACTAATTAGAAGTCGCTACAAAGAACTGGTAGTATAAAAATTTTTTTTGATATATTTTCTTTATGATAGCAGAGTCTTAATAAAATTTTAGCAATAAAGTGGTATATTTTATTTAAAGAACTTTTAAAGACTATTCAGATCGATTAAAACCAAGAATATCTTACTAATAATAACTTTGAGCTTCATAAATGATCTTGAATGTATCAAAATTATTTGTTTATTAATTTACAGTTATGAAATATTAATGTGTAAAATAATTTTTTGTATTATTATTTTGGTTTTAAATAATATTTTGTTATTATGGGATAAAACACGCACATACATAATAATATTTTTATATGTGTATAATTGTGTGCGAATGTGATGTAATAAGCAATGTTGAAATATTAAATTATTTTGTTTTAAGAAAGTATAGCATTTCAGAGGTAGAAGGGAGGGGGAGAAAATGATTTAAAACTTGTTCGGTAAAACTTGCTCTTTCAATTCTACTAACATTTTTTTTTAACATTCGCTTACCTGTTAGATTATAAGGTATGTGTGCCAATGAGTGAATATTTTTTTTTATATGAAATACTTTTCTTGTGGATACAATATACTTTTGAAATACATTTACGGGAAAGGGGGGGGGAATTTAAAATTTAATGTTATGATTTTAAAACAGTCGATTATGATTACTGTTGTTATTGTTAGTATAAATTTTCATGTAAATATAGAAATTTTTATGTATATGTTAGAAATGCAGTAATAAATATTAGTTTATATTATTAAACGAGGCGTATATATTTCATTAAGAGTAGTCTTTATCAAGTGTGATCATTCATCATTAATGGTTGAATATTAGTGGTTTAAGATATGATTAAATATGCTAAGATTAACAATAAGTATGAATTTCTTTATAAAAATTAGGTTTTAGGATTAGGCTTAGTCCTAAAGCTGTGTTTGAAACCATTGTCATTATCGTTATCATTATCATCATCGTCATCATCACGTTTTAATTAATGAGCTGTTTAAATGTTTAAAGGCCATAAATAAATATTGATTTCATAGTATTTAGTGATTTCTTAGTATTATTATAACCACCATCCCATCATCTATTTCATGCAAGGATGAGTGAATTGCCATCCTAAATTAATAGTAATCTGAGCTAGTAAAACTTATAAAAAAAATATTGAAACACATTCGTTATGCTAAGATCTGAGAAATGATTTGTGTCTAATGAATTCCACTTTAGTTTAAAGATGTTTTATGCTTACTTAGATATTAGTGCATAGTGATATGGCTCTAAAAAGCAAAATCTTCCATGTTTATTAGAAATAAAGTACCAAAAAAGGACTCAAACCCGGTACCTGTGAAAGGTTATTAGATATAACCGTGTCTAGATTCAAATAATCTAGTGGCGCCCTGCTAGACCATATTCACTTGGTATTTGTTTGGATATGCACTTAACATCAAACCAAGAAATGAAAGTGGATAAAATCTACTGTATATATACCTGAGCAGATATTTTATTGAGTTACTAGTGTACTCACCTCACGTGATTTCCATATACCTGAGTTATAATAATTGTTATTAATAATTTGTTTATAATTATTGATATTGTGATATCTTGAGGAATCTAATTATAGAAGTATGTTTCATTTAATCCAATGACCTTTAATATGATTGATAACTCAGTCTGACCTTTTTGTTTAACAGCCACTACTCAGGTATTCTTCTCATAATTTAATTTAAGCTACAATGCTTTTCGTTTATTAGTTACAAGATTTATATTTGAATCTTTTCATAATTATTTAATACATTTGGATCGTTTGATCATCTTTATTAAGATACAATGAATACTTGAATATTTGAGATTTTAATAATATTTGGATTTTTGACAAATCCAATGATATTTTAATATACAATTGAATTTCTCTTTAATAATATTTCTTTTGAACTCCTTTAATTTATGTTACAATATATATATAAAATACCTTTAATTTATGTTACAATATATATATAAAATACCTTTCCTTTTTTCTCTCTATATAGGTCTTTGAAAAGTCTTGCAGAACAATCAAAATATTATTATTTAATAAAATTTAAACATTGCAAAAAGAAAATATTGAATAAATGCAATATTAACTAAAAGAAAGGAATTTGTTTGAATAATATTTCTGAAATTCTACAAGCAGAATGGAGGGATATATGGTAAACCCCAAGTATGACTATAACTTCAAGGCCTATTTATTTCATTGGAACATCTGTAGTTAAATATCTAATATGCTAAGTATTTATCTTTAAACCATAACCATATATTTCACAATACATGTTTAAAAGTAAAATGCAAGAATTACTTCCAGTTAATATTAATTATATATGGACATGCAAATGATCCTGATTGTTAATATTCATAAATAATTTGCATACTTAAAATCCTAGGAAACCAATATATATATAGATGGATGGATGGATAGATAGATGAATGGATAGATAGATGGATGGAAGGATGAATAGATGATGGATAGATGGATAGATAGAGATGGATGGAGAGATAGATAGATGGGTGGGTGGATATGTGGGTGGAAGGATGGGTGGGTGGATGGTTGGGTAGATAGATAGATGGATAGATAGACAGATAGATAGAGGGAGAGAGATAGGTGGAGAGATAGATAGAGAGAGAGAGAGACAGATATATATATATAGAGAGAGAGATAGAGAGAGAGAAAGAAACAAAATAATTTTAGATCACATCAAATAGATATTACTAAATTGCAAACAGAAAATAAGGAGTTAAAAGAAATGGTGAATAGTTTTAGAATGAATTAACTTGTAATATGAAAGATAAAAAATGAAATCAGCGTGTTATTGCAGACCAAATTGGAAGAGTCTGAATAAATTGTGAAATTACTAGAAAAAAAATCAGAGGTATTAAAATCCAGAAATTGTGAATTACGTAATGAGTTGGAGCAGAAATTACAAGAAAATCAGCGTTTACTGTAGAATAAATAGTTGCTTAAAGAAGCAGAAGAAAGGAATAAAAAATAAAAGAATTATCAGAACAGGTAGCATTTTGGAAGCAGTTTGAAATGGAGTTACAAGAAAAGCTGGCCAATAGAGAAAATGAAATGGACATTTTTAAAGGCTTTTTAGAAGAAGGGTAAACTTTAGACAGTGAACTTCCAGTTACACAAACCGAAAAATAAGGAAAAACTCAGACAGTCTCCAAGCAGGAGAAAAAATCATACAAGTGGGCGAGAGAAAAGAAGAGTCTAAACAATTCTCAAGTTTACATTTATTAATCTAAACAAGAGTTTTTTTTGGGGGGGAATGCTAGGAGGTGTCATGTTTTGTAAAAACATATACATTGCAATTCAATAATTATAAATTAGAGTCTTTCTGTACTCCAGAAAAAATAATGAAAATACATTAGAAGAATATATTTTTTTAAATCACTAACTGTTAAGAGTAAAATTAATGAACGTTTCGGTAAAGTAATTAAAGAAAAGCAAACATTGTATAATTAAATCAGGATAGAAAGTTAAAAGATTTAATTAATGATTAATTTTGTGTAGGATTTAACAATAGAAAATATTTACATAATATGTGAAAAGAAAATTGTGTTTGAAAAATGTCAAGAAATATTTGCTAATTGCAAATATTTCTTGATACAAAAGAAGTGGAACTGACTAATTAAAAATACCAAGAGGGAAACAAGACTGATAATCAATAATGAACCCTGGATTGCTGGAGGCCAAACTGCAGGAATAAATAGCGTATGCAGAGTCTCATTCAAGTGGACTTACTAAGTGAACTGTTGTTGGGAGATTTTAATGGACTGTAACTGAAGTGATGGGGCAGCGTTCTAGCGGCTGAATGAAGCCAAAGAACTCCGTTAGTTGAGGAGTAGAGCCAAAGTATTGGAAACCATCCACAAAGCAGCAAGCTATTACGTGTGTCATGGGAACACCATAAGTGAACTAAAAATTGTGTTGGATTGTTTCAATAATGTTTTGCTATTAATTACATTTCATCATTATCCAGTCCGTATCTAAATTTATTTTATTAATTTATTTGTTGATATTCTGAGTGCCTATATTCATATACACAACACACTATCAGTTAACTTATTATGTATCAATCTATCAAAGGCTCTATATTTAAACGCAGATAAATCTTATCAAGAATATCTCTGCTAATAATAAAAAAAAACAACTAATTATCACTGAGAATTTTATTAAAACCGTATCCAGGGATTTAAATCAGAATGGAATCCAGAAGTTTTTTTTTTTCATTTTTGAATAATTGATCTTATATCACTCAGAGCCCTACATACTTAAATGCAGATTAACCAAATCAATAATATTTGCTAATAATTAAAACAGAGTCAATTATCACTACTCAAGTATTTCTAAGACTTTTCTGTTTCAAACAACTAACATAGTAAGCATCTGATTTACAGTTGACAAATTGGTATATATTTAAGTTTAGATGAATAAAAGAATGACTAATCTAGGTTGGTCGGATATTATGCAGTCTTTATAACTGATAAGAGGTTACATTTTAAAGATGACTAGACTATGATTTATCTTAACCTTTAAGCAAAATAGATTTTATTTTATTTATCATATAACCAATTGCTCAGAATCTCATGTGACATTTAAACACCAAAATTATACAAAAAAATACAAGTTTTATTATTAATAATGAACAAACTTTATTTTTTTATTTTTTTACACATCCGCGAACTGATTCAGAAACCTTTAGTTCCCATCAATATGCTAAAATACTTAGAAAAACAAGTTTAGTTTTAACTACTCATGTTCAACACATAACATATGAAGATACAACAAAAAACTGCACTATGAGGCAAAATTAAACAAAATGAACACTAGTGACATCTATCTTCATCCATATTCTAGCGTAAACAATGATTACCAACAATGACTGAAATGCCTAAGCATATACTGACCTTCATTTGAATAAAAGAAATTAATAACAAAGGAAAAAAAGGATTTCAAAATGTGCCCAATAAGTAGCCAATGACATTACTAACTACATTTGACGTATGATTTATACTATTAAAATCATACACAGTGTGTCCCCATGAAAAAGTGACTGGTAATTTTTCCTAGCACCATCTTTCAATCTTAGCATGTGTTATGTTTCAATACAACCATATTCCATGTTAACACTGGTGATCCAAACAGACTAGCACCTTAAAATTTTTGGAATGAATAATTAAACTATATTGCTACATAAAATATGCAATGATTCAAATAAAGTGTTGCAGACAACTTGGAGAACTAATCATTTCTCAGTAGGACAACTTTGAATTCTAAAATGAATTCCCAAAGATTTTATTTTTCCAGAGCCAAAAATGTTTTTCTTCCTTACAATCTGAATTTGACCTTTAATGAATGCTGTTTTCATGAGAGATAAAGCACATTGGTTCATTCTTCAAGATGACATCAAGGGATTTAATCAATCAATTATTCATCCCTTACTTTTTTCCACTGTTATTTCTGTTTTTATTTATTTCAGATATTGCCACAGTTGTTGTTCTTCTGATTCCCCTTGCCATTAAAATTATAACTTCAAACTCAACAATCTTTATTAACATATTCATGATATTTGTATTATACTTCCTAAAACTATACATTCATCTTTGTACTGTTATACATACATCTCTTTACCTAGTGATCTCACTCCATTTTTAAATAGTAGTTTGTTTTTCAAAAAGAATATTAATAAATACTTCATTATTTTATTTTTTTTCCTTTCATTACATTATTCTTTTAATAATAAGTTAATTCTTTAATGATTTGCTTCAATTAAAAAAAGTTTATAAATTACATTTACTTCTTGTGAATATTTAAGAAATTGTGAAGGATGCCTAGCAGAAAACTATAAGAAATATCATTACAGTTGTAGTGTGCACATTGCTGATGTGTTAGAAATGTATTGATTACTTCTAATTTGTGATTGTTCTAGAATTCTATTTATAGTGCAAATTATAAAAACCCCAGAACAATTAATTCAATGGATAAAATGGCTTCCTGGAAAGCAAAAAATTCTTGGATTGATTTTCAAAGTGGAAAGGTCCAGTTTGGCCAGTTGAGTGAGAATTAAAGTAATCTAAGAATCAATCACAATATTGCTCAAATGGCACATGATCTCACAGGCAAGCTGGAGATCACATTTTCTTTACAAATAAATTTAACTTTTTAATATAGCAAATACAACATAATTAAAAAAAAAGAAAGAAATATTAAAAAATAGTATATTATTTGCATATATTTTTTAGATCTTTAAAAAATTATGATTTAAAATAAAGAAAAAATTTCAACAAAAATTGATCCTCATCTTTCTAAATTATGAATTTAAAAACATTTTGAATTATTTTTAATTTTTATTAAAAAGACACGCATTTCTTGGACACATTGAAGGACTCTCATTGTCTAAAAAAAATTTTAATGAGATTTTATCAACAATTATTGGAAAAAGTTTGTTAAATTAGTATTATAAAGTTGAAGTTTATTTGAAATAAGAATCTATCTAATGGATAAGACAGTTATATAATTTAAAAGATATACATAATTTAAATCAGAAAACAATCTTCTTTGACTTTCACTTTGCTTTTCAAACAATCAAAAATATTCAATATTAAAATGGCAATGACTATTTATTTTTTTAACTTATGCAATAATACAAACAAATTCTTTGTTTGGAGATGGTGCTAGTAAACGTTTAGCTTTATTTCACTCCCCTGCAGATACCTGTAGTGCTATTTAGCTGCATTTCTGTTCATTTGTTGGTAAAATTGAAATTAAAATAAAATTGATTTATTAGTTCAAAAAAAAATCTGAAGAGGTCAGTATTCAACAATCTTTTTTTTTTTCAAAGGAGCTGAAGCTCTGCCCTTCAGCAGATTCTTTGAGAGAATAGTTGCAGGATAACTTGTAAACATTTTAATTATCAATGAACAAAAAAATTGGTTATTTTCTATAAATTTATTTAAATATATATGATTATTTTTACAAAATATTTCTACAGCAATTATTAAAAATATATATACATTTATGATTTCATTTAGTTTTTTTACCATAAATATGTTTTCTTTTTTTTTTTAAATAAAAGTTAAGAAATTTAAAGTAACAATGAAGTGAAACTATGAATAGTCTGTTAAACGAGCTAGTAGTTATTTTGTAATATTTCAATAATTATAAACACATTTTCAAATTTTAGAATAAAATTTCATAACTTTATGATGATTAACAAAAGTTATTTCAGGTTTTACAAATCTAATTCATTCAACAAAGATTTCTTAATTTACGTATTTCAACAACATTAAGATAATTACCCAATGAGAAATAAGTAATTGTTTTTGTTGTATATTTCAGTTTATTTCACTTCATAATTTTTTTTCTTTCTATATTTGCAAAATTCAGATGTGACTTTTTAAGATGTTTTTATATAAACTAATATATCTAACAAATCAAGTCCAATTTATTGAACTTTAACACAGAATAAAGATTTAAATTCTAAATCAAATGTTGAAAGTTTACTCATTGCCACTAGGGTTCTCCATCAATAATAACATCTACAGAAGAGAGTTTTTCCGGGTAGTTGGAGTAATACAAGAATAAGATTATTGTTTAAAGGAAAGGGTAAGTATCATAGACAGTTAAATAATTATAGACCGATAGCAGTAACATCAGTTTTATATAAAGTTTTCTCATAAATGGTAGCTGGAAGAGTTGTAAAATAGATGGAAGAGAATAATGTAGTGGGGGAAATGCAAGGAGGTTTTAGGTCAGATGGGCATATAGGAGATAGTTTGTTTGTAGTTATACAACTTATGGAGATGAGTAGGAATTCAGGTAGATCGTTATATATGAGTTTTATAGATATAGAGAAAGCATATGATAGAGTAAATAGAAATAGATTATGGGTAAGATTAGCAAATTTGGGAATGGATGAAGCTTTAGTAAATATTATTAAAAAATTATATGAAAATAATTATTATACTTATCAATTAGGGGATATAGAATCAGTTAAAGTTAAAAATGGGGTGGGATTAAAGCAAGGATGCCCTATGTCACCTATTTTATTTTTGTTGTATTTGAGTGAAATGGAGAAAGCAATAGAAAGACTAGGAAGAGGGATAGAGATACCGTTAATAGGTGGCAAGGGAGTTTTGTCGGGTCTTTTTTTTTGTGGATGATATCTTTTTGTGTCCAGAAAGAAGAGAAGATATGGAAATTAGGTTGCGGACATGTGCAAGGATGGGTAAAGAGATGGGGATTAAATTTAGTGAAGAAAAATCAAATATAATGATGGTTAATACTGGGGAAAGAGAAGATGGAGAATTCTTATTGGGGGATATAAAGTTAAGTGTGGTGGATAGATATAGGTATTTGGGAATCATCTTATGTAATCAGGAAAATTGCTTGGATGAATGGGAGAAAAAATTGGTAAATGAAGCAAAGAAAAGAAAGGGTTTGGTAAAGAAACTAACAGTATTTTCATATAATAAATATGATGTAGCTAGAGTTGTATGGAAGGGAGTTGCAGTAGCAGGGTTAACATATGGTAATGAGGCATTATGTGTTAGTAAAAGGGTTTTAGATTATTTAGAGAAAGTACAAAGGGAAGTAGGAAGACATGCATTAGATGCAGAGATGTGGATAGCAAAGGAGGCAATTCAAGGAGAAATGGGATGGGCAAGTTTTTATATAAGAGATGCAAAAAGTAAAATGAAAATGTTTGGTAAGTTGCAATTTATGGATAGTAAAAGAATAGCCAAAATAGTGTTTAATTGGGTTATGAGTAAAGGGCAGGTAACAGGATGGGTGAGAAAGGTAATGCGGTATGCAAAAGATTTGGATAAAGAATTGATATCAGTATACTTGTATAAAAGGTGGGATGATTGTGTTAGGAGGATTGTTGAGTGTAATAGTGGTACGGAATGGGATAAAAGAATAGAAGCATTAATAAAAAAAAGGGAGTTGGAGAGACGGAGAACTAGTATGGAGGGTAAGAAGAGTTTAAATATATATAGAAGTAAACGGAACATTGGATGCGAGTTAATTTATGATAATAGTAAAAAAAGTAGTTTATTGTTTAAGGCTCGAACGGGATCTTTAGCAACAGAATATACATGTAAATGGAAAACTATGGGTGATTTAGTGTGCAAATTGTGTAAGGAAGATATTAAAAATATTAGGCATCTGTTGATTGAATGTAAATGCTTGAAAGCAGAGAGGGTACAGATAATGAAGTTATGGGAGAATAGATATGAACAAAGTGATTATAGAGAAAATGAGTTATTGGTTTTTATGCTGGGTTTGCGGAAAGATAAGGGGGATTTAGATATAAAGGCCATAGAGTTGACAAAGATTATGTTGTGGAAATGCGATGGGGCAAAATATGAGAAGACTTAGAGTGGGGAATGGAAAATAAAGTGGCTAACAGGTTTATCTGGGCATAATTGCTGAGATATTCTTGACTTCGTTGAAGGAGAAGCCAAATACATCACATCACATTGTCTAGCATAGGGCAAGATTCCAGGAACAAATCAGTCAATGGTTATAAGTATTTTTTAATTAATTTCTAGCTATATTGATTTAATTTACAAGAGTACTGCTAAAATCAAGAGTCTGAGTTTTAAACTTAGCAATATATGGGAAACAGATATTATTAGCTATGTCTACACTTAACATGGATAAAATAAGATAAATTATGTTACACATATATGCATGCCTATACATACAGCAGTCTCAGATAATTGGATTTTTCAATACATTTTTGATGTAATGTATAAAAATAATATCTAACTTTTATAGACTGCAATAAAAACATCAGTGGCCATGCAGATTCCTATGAATGGCTTCAAGCAATTCAGCCATCATCAGATTATGGAAAAGATATATAAATGTGTGTTTATATGTATTTATTCAACAGAAGTACAGATTCCTATGAATAGCCTTAGACAATACATTCATTAACACATTATAGAGAAGATATACATATATATCATCCCTATACATGCATATATATACATATTTATTTTTAAGAAAAATCACATAAATCTAGTCTTATAAAAAAAAATATTTTGGAAGTGTTTATATAAAATATTTATTGGTGCATGCACAGTAAGATAAAATACTGAAAACTATACTATATAAGTTCTAAAAAATCATACATTAAACAGCATGAACTTTTAAAATATATCAACAGTTGCTGGTATGTAGAATTATATATATCTGATTTTAGATACTCCAAAAATAAAAATAAAAGATGTGACATCTGAATATTGAGCAGTTAGTCAATTGGAAAATCTATGATTCAAATGAACTTCAACAACCAGTCTTGTAACTTTTAAATAAATTTAGGCCATATTCAATTCTATATAAAGTCAATAACGAAATGTGTGGTTTATATATGTAATAAAGTCAGATATTCTACGGTGATATCGCCACACAAACTCAAATATATATTATTATTCTAATTATTTATTTCTTAAGCACTTTTCGAAGGAGCTATGACTTCATTTTCAAAGCTATAGATAGATAGCGATGTTCAATTTATTTAAACCAACAGATGCAAATTATTTAAATTAGGTCTGCCATTTCTTCGAGATTGCATAGAACGTGTCTCTTTTGTTTAACGAGTTTTCATCCAAGTTAATGAAATAGGCCTCCTTGATTTTCCTTCTTATCTCATGTCATTCACCGCACATCACTTGCGGATTATCTGGTATGCACGAGTGGCCTGTAGTGATTTTATGCTGCGCAAAAATAGAAAAGTGGGAGGGATCCGTTAGTGCCTTATTGTATGCATATTTATGCTGCAGCAACCTCGTATGAACAGAGGCCTTGGTCTCCCCATAATATGCTGCATGACAATTGTTTTCTGGGCAAATAATTAGAATAATAATATATATTTGAGTTTGTGTGGCGATATCACCATAGAATATCTGACTTTATAAAGTCAATACAATATTCTACAACAAAAGATATTTCATTGTTCCAATATATTTAATAAAATCAATCCATAAACACTATCCAATCTGTGATTTGTTGGAATTAAAATAATATAATTTTTCAAGTACCTATCATGGCAATTATAAAATAAATTCTCCCTTCCCTGAAAATAGTACTCCAGATCCAAATCAAATCTTACATCATATTTTAATAAAAATTAAAAGCTAATTCTGATTTAATGTTTTATACCAGACTTGTGGGAAACTAATTCTCTCTATATATTCTTTTTACCAATAAATTACTTTAATAAATTACATCATAAAATATTTGACTCAAATATTTAAAAAAAAAAAAAATTGTTGAGTTTGATGTGGTCTCCTGAACAGCTGCTGATATCAGGTTTGAATGGCAGAGTGCATGAGTGGTTACCTGATTTTTCTTTCAACATTGCCTTATATAAGATTACATATTTTTATAAATTTCTATATGAATGTCAATGCAATAATATTAATTATTATTATTATACATATTACATATATTTAGTTGAGAGAGAGAATGGTTGGTTTTTCTGCACTGGTAGAGTTGAGATAGGGTTGTACAGATAAAAATCAAAAAAAAACTAGAAAATATATATTGGTAGTGCAATAATTAACCATTCTTCTGTAAGGTATTAAAACTGAATACTAATCAGGCCTTATATTGCAGGAGAATGGTGTGATGAAACATAGGTATGAAAATGCAGGGGCTTATATCAACATCTCATCTGAAGAGAAAGAGTTGTTGAGAAATGTGTGTATAACAAAAGAAGATGTCTGAATTTCTGTGTTGGTGGATGATTGCAATCTGGAAGAATTAAGAGTGATCATGCAAAGATAAAAGCCAGAAAATGTAGAATATAAATATATGTCAAACGCTCTTTCAGGTTTTCCCATCTAAAAATAGCCAAGAGGTCATACATAAACGATCCTAATCAATACTGTGAACTATTTCGATGAAATGTCAGTTATTTTTTTCATGTCAAAAAAAAAAAAAAATCCAGTCACTATTGTTTGGAAGAAAATAAATGAGATGGGATTGGAAAATTGGCAAACAATTCCAAATACCAAATATAATTCAAATATTGATTAATTCAGTGATCCACATAAATAATTTATTGCCTGCTCTTAAACATAAAAAAAATCTAACATGAATATTTACCACATAGTTATTACATAATAAATTTGAATATACCTGTAAAAATACAGAAGCAATAACATATTCACACTTTAAAATAAAATATATTGCATAATTATATAAGAATCTATATTCACTATTTTCAACATTATTGATAGCTCTTTATATCTCAAATGTATCTAAAAAGGCAAGACTGTAATTAAAGCATATTATAACATATGACATTAATCTGTTTATTTTTCATACTATACTAAAGGGCGAATATTCATTAAACATTATCAAAATTAACTCTTCATTTACTTTATATACATGTATAGAGAGAAATATAAATGCCCTATAGACACAAAATAAATAATGATAGATAATTAAAAATATCTCTGCTAATTACTAAGCACTTAAAAAATAAAATTACAACAAAAGATAATACCTGAACTCCACGAAAATTCAGTCATGTTACGAATAATTACAATAAATAGAAGAACATGGTAGTGAAATCTTTCCCGGACATCACTACAAGACATTTGAAATAAATTGTTTTTTTCAAACTTCTTAAATACACTTCCTTTCAACTCAACAAACTGAAAATGAAATTATATATACATTTAATATATTTTTCAAAATAAAACATCACATGACTATTGTAATATATGATCCAAAATAAAACATCATATTATTTTTAATAATTTTTTTTAAATCATTCATTAGATTAGAGATTATCCAATAATGAATAATTATTTCTGTAGTTTAATTTTCATTATATCACTCTCAGGCAAGATAAGGACTGGTTTCTAACCACTTTTAACATCTTGAGGAAAGTTGTAATTATAAACATATGACCAAAGACATGTGAAAAGTTCTATGAACCCAAGATGCACATTTCATACTGAACCGCACTCATCAGTTACCCCAGATGACAATCCCTTACATATATCTTCATCATTTCTTAGTATAAACAATCTCTTATACATATCATTATCATTGTTCATACTGAACAATGATAAAGATATGTGTAAGAGATTGGGGTTTGGGTCACTTAGGGATCATAGATTTTTTTCACATCTTTGGTTATATGTTTATAATTACATCTTTCCACAAAGTGTTAAAAGTGGATAGAAATAATGATAAAGATATATTTAAGAGATTATGGTCTGGGCCAACTGATGAATACTGGCTCAGCATGATATGTGCATCTTGGGGATCGTAGATCTTTTTCACGTCTTTCGTCATATGTTTATAATTTCATCTTTCCACAAGGTATTAAAAGTGGATAGAAACCAGTCCCCAACTTTGCATGAGAATAATGTATGAAAATTATACTACAGAAATAATTATTCATTATCACTTGATTTTTGTATCACGTGATTATTGTAATATATTTAATCAAGGCAAAACTCTCCATACAGTAGTGCCACCCTGTGCCAACCAGAGTAATCAATGGATGCCAGAAGGCTTGTGTATAAAATCCCTATCTAGTGCCTACTCATCCAATATCCTCAGACTAGTTTCTGCCTTGTGGCCTTCGTCAGTGAGGAGCCTTGGATCTGAGAGCACTGCATCTAGATCCTAGGATCTAATGCAATCCTCCAGCAGCCATATTTTATCTCTACTTAACTACAAAACTATGAGAATGAAATTGAAAACACAATAATATTTTCAATCTAAGCTCAATAGCTTATAGTCATATGGGTCTGAACTCAGTTCAGCACTCATACATTTTGGTGTCTTTGGCTCTTTAATAACCATAGCCACCAGTATCCTATTAAGCAGGTTTGGTGTTAAACCACTAAACATCACATGATCAATATCTCTTATACTAGCACATAATTGTTATTAAACAAGGCAAAACTCTCCATACAGTAGTGCCACCCTGTGCACTAGTCTGGAGATATTGGATGAGTAGGCACTAGATAGGGATTTTATGCACAAGCCTTCTGGCATTTTATTTGCTGTTACTTTTGTTTTTATATTAATCAAGCCAGTTTATAGTTTCAAATATTAATTTAGATGAAATACTAAGTTTTTATAAGCATGTAAATAATTTTATGGCTATCAAATATCTAACACTAATAATCTAAACTATTTTACAAAGCAGACAAATCCTAATAGGGAAATAAAAAATTTCAGCCTTTTTAAAATATAATGATTGCTTGATTTATTACTAGATAATAAACCAAAGATCAGATCATCTTTTATCTCACAAAATAGATTGGCATTGATATAACAAAAGATGGACGTTATTTACAAGTTTTTTGGGAATCTTCCTTGCAAATTGTCTCCGTAATATATTCAGACTTGTTCATTCCATGAAATAGGTTTATATTATTAGTGTTATACATACGATATCTATAAAATTATTTAATCATTAAATTAAATTAATATTTAAAACTGTAAGCTGACTTAATTGATTTAAAAACAAAAATTGTTGCAAATAAAAAGTTTTAGCCTTTTTGAGATATCAATACTTGATTTATTACTATATTATAAACTGAAGATAGACTAAAAGTGATCATTTTTTATCTAATTAAATAAATTTTCATTGGTATAACTTTTGTTATTTAAAAAACGATCCTTTGGGGATCTTGTTTGTAAATTGTCTCAGAAACATATTCAGACTTGTTTATTCAGTGAAATAGTTTTATACTACTATCTGTGTGCTCATTAAAATCATTAATATATGTATATAGATATCAGTTGACACTTAAAATATAGAATCAGTAGTTAAAATTCTAAGTGAGCAATAATATGTATAAAAAACCTACTTCAAATATGAAATAAAAATAAATTATATCATTCAACATTAGTGATACATGTTTATTAGGGCCCCTAAAGATATTCTTCAAATGGCAGTGATATTACTGATATATATCCAAAGGGCCTCATAGTGAATATCAGTACATCCATTTGCCACACCAATGACCTTGAATTGAAAGATAAGTAAAACTTGGGATTTTTTTCCATAGCTGAAAACTTTCAAACAAATTTAGAATGTTTCAAATTGCAGACATAAAATCAACCCAGATCTGTAACAAACATTTTACAACATAGCATGTTTTAATTTACATATGAATATTTCAAAAATGTTAATGATAAAACTCTGTTATGATATGTGCTTTCCATCTTCCAATCAAATTCATTTACTCATTCAAATTTTTTTGGTATTTATTTTTGCATTCTCTCCTACCAATGGCATATCTTCAATTTTTTTTTCATTTAAGACATCAACTTACAAATGGAGGCCTTTTATAGTCATGAAAAAATAAGATACTCTAAGGAATTACAAAAAGAAAAATAGCAAACTAGTTCAATTAGAAATTGTTTTATTAGTGAATTTATTCTAGGAAAACGGAAATGATTTTTTGTGACTTTTATATGAAAATGGCTTCCAACAGAACAAAGTGAAATTTGCCAATTATATTTAAACTATTTACCATTAGCTTGTTTAACAAATTCCACTCTTTATCACTGCCTTGTTCAACAAATTCAACTCTTTACCAATGATTTGTTCAACAAACACCATTCTTTCCTATTAGCTTATTCAACACACTCAACTCTATACCACAAGTTTGTTCAACAAACTCAACTTTTTCCCATTAGTTTCTTCAATAAATTGACCTATTTATCACTAGCTCATTCAACAAACACAACTGACTTGTTTAACTTTTTTAACGCTCAAACCAAAAAAATTCAATCTATGTCAATATATCTAAAATATAAAAACATTCCCTTCCCTTTATGAAGAAATAGAAAGATTGGCATAAATATTATTGTTCGATTATTTAAATTCATAACAATACTGTATTTTAAGCAAACAAACTGTTAAACAAACTGTTTATAACTAATCGATTATAATAGACAGATTCACTATTAATAAATTTAAAAAAAGCAAATATCAGGCACATAATAATGGCAGAATACAGAATAAAAATTAAGACCAATGACAATGTTTATATATATTTATAAATACTAATTATATTTATAAATAAGTATAAAATATATACTAAATTAACATTTGTAAGTCGATTACCTTAATTTCTGCATTAGATGTGATTTCAAATTTCATATGCACCTAATTATTGCAGCATATAAATGCTCATATAATTAGCATAATTATCATTTCTTTTTGCCTAACTGAAAGTTTATTATATTCAGTGAAACAAAATAAAAAATTTCTAATTTCACAACCCTTAAATCATTTTAATATTTCATACTTTAATCATTGTTAAAAGATTTAGACTATCTGAGTGTGTATAGTATATATGTGAATGCATGTAAAGTTTATTATTTAATCATGCAAATATGTGCAGACAGTACATGAATAAAATACCTCATTATTATACTATTCTAGAAAATTTACATATGCTAATCATACATTTATCTTGACATTAAACATCAATTATGTTAATTATGTAAAAATGGACTCTAATTAAAAAAAACCTCACTAAAAATTATTTGTTTGTGTGTGTGTGGAAGCGTAATAATTGTAAATATAGTTTGCATATCATGGATATGATAACTGCCAAAGATTAGAATTGTCGTGCATAATATATGTGCATAACATTTTGTCGTGCATAATATATGTACATAACATTCTGTTACACTGATGCGTGAAGAACTTTCTTCATTTAAGATGCAATGCAAAGGATTATAATAATCTACTGTGAGTGTATATAAATTGACACATGCAAGTACAAGCTTATTTATAGATTTTAGAGATTTCTAATAAGATTTCTGATTGTTATTTATTTTTTATTCCTTTCTACTTTGTTATATGACATTAAATAAATTTTTATTTGTTGTGTATGGCTTGATTTACAGGTTCGATTCCAAAACAACAGAAAAAGTAATGACAAACTACTCAACGATTAATATGTATAATTTATTAGTTACAAATACACACACAGTAATTAATCAATAATATAAATATAGTTTATACAATTAATGATGAGATAGTCATATCGAGTGACGAAACTCACTTCCAGCTAACTGATTTGATTGCCTCGCGAGTTCAAGTAAGACTCTTCCAGCTTGCCTCGAATCGACTGGTCATAGCAGTTTCCAATTCTAGGTGGACTACCCTCACTGTGTAGACGTATCAGTAGTGACTAGTGAAGACACTCTTGCTGAAGGCAGATGTTTCATGGAGAGCACGTTCAGTCATTAAGGTTGTCAGAAGTTAACGCTCTCTGCTTTGCCTCCAAAAAGGCTGACTATTTATTGTCAGAGCCCTTACCTTACTGGGAACACTCAGATTCGGAGTGCGAATTCCCAATGAAGAATTCATCCCCAATGGATAGCAACCGGGTGCTAGCCAATCAGGCAAGGAATCTGGAATAATCCACTTCTGAAGGCAAGGTCAGATATGAAAGTTTTGTTACTTCAAATTGTACTGAGTTTATTTAAATTTATCATGATAATAATATCCTCGAGATATAGAAAAATCTACTGTATTTTTTTGTTTTTACTAACTCCTGTTCGACAAATAATAATATCTGGAATAAATCAATCTTTACTTTTTATTTATACTGCCAATTGGGATAATACAATCTTTTTATATAGTCAACACTAACACTCATCATGATAAATATTTAAATTAATATTTCTTTTATTTTGTTATATTTTTCTGTAATAAATATTTATATGTTAATATATAAATATTAATTACAAGAAAAAACACTATATTTTATTGATCATCCTAAATGAAACCAATAAAAAATTTATTCACTCTGAAAAAAAATCAGAATAAACATACCACATTTAAATAACTATTAACATAACCACAGCAAGCAGCTACAGTTTCATACACTGATAAAAACAAACAAATCTTAGCAGAACTTTCTGAAATTCACGGCACTATGATCTGACACTGCTAGAATCAGCAGCATCTTTGAATAGAATCTCAAGCTGTTTAATTAGTTGTATTTACATAATAATTATGCATTCAAGCACGAGTGCGTGTGCGGCGCAACTGTTCCCAAAAGCTATTAATACAAAATAGCTAACTAAAAATAATAAACTAGCTGAGCGCTTTCAAAGGATCTTGCCTTCATAATCATAGCTTGCTAATACATTTAATGATATGTAAATATGCTAATTCCATTTTTTTGATAAAGCAAAGCACGTGTCCTTCCTGTTTATGGCATCGTTGTCTCATGAGATGAATAAAGCCTCTTTGATTTTTCTTTTGAGGTCATGTCTCTCTCTACACACGATTGTGGGATTGTAAAATATTGAATGATTGTTATATTATTGACATTTTCAAGCACAAATTTAATAATTTTTCTATTTTTTCTGGGGGTGCTGCAGCATAACAGTACTTATGAACTAGCCGCTACTGATAATACTATAATAGGTCATGTTAGCTTTATATCCATTGTCTAAATCAATATTTATCAATTTGATGGAAGATGAAAATCACAATTGTCTAAAGTATTTGTCAAGTAGTAGTTTTTCTAGTCTAACTGAAAGCCAGTTATACAATAAAAGATATTAGCAGTGCCATCAGATGTGTATATACAGTTATAAAAAAAATGTAAGTTAAAATATATAAATTAAAATCAATTAAATTAAAAATTCCTGAGAGAATTAAGTTTAAAATTGTTGAAAGAAATAATTTAAAATTCCTAATAGAAAAGAAAAAAAATTAAAATAAACTTTAATTATAAATAAGATTAAAATCAGACATTATCGAATGCTAAATGAAGTAAAAAATTAATTAAAATATCAATTAAGTGATTTCGGAAAACAATAGCAGCAGGTAATACAAAATCCCTTGAAAATATAATTCAAATTTGTCTATCTGGAAATTCAATAGTTGAAACAGCTGAATGGAAGATTGAAAAGTGAAAAAAGAAGGTAAAAAAAGACCTTCAACAAAAGCAGCTATTATCCCGGTGCAGCTCATAAGTGAAATTCCAAAGAAGGTTGTACTAACATTATTATTTTTTATTTAAGCCTTAGGGCTCCGATATTATGAATAATCATAGAAATAATGATATTTGTAGGTTTACGATTTTAGCTTATTACGTTAATTGTATATATTATTGATTAATACCAACTTAAACTTATTATTGTATATAAAATATTAACAATTTAATTCATATAATAAATGGCTAATAGTTACTATTTGTGAGGTTACTAATTTATATTATTGTATGTTTTGCTTTAATAATTTCACGGCTACTTTCATACAGCCGATAAATACAGACAGCTCAATGATTAAATCAATGGACAGTAATTGTATGAAGACTGCAATTACATAGAGAACATGTATATAGAATGACAAAAATAACATTAAACCAGTAGAGAAATATTTTCAACACATAGTTTACCCAAAATATCCCATAAGTCTAACATTATGCACTTAATGTGTATTTTATTTAGCATTAACATATTTAAAAAAGAATAAATTCAAATAATTCTGCTTAAACGACTAAACATCACATGATCACTATCTCATACTACCACATAATTGTTATTAAACAAGGCAAAACTCTCCATACAGTAGTGCCATCTTGTGCCAACCAGAATAATCAATGGATGCCAGAAGGCTTGTGCATAAAATCCCTATCTAATGCCTACTCAGCCTTCTGGCATCCATTGATTACTCTGGTTGGCACAAGATGGCACTACTGTATGGAGAGTTTTGCCTTGTTTAATTCTGCTTAAATGAATTTTTATCTCTAGAACACTTCCAAATGAAAGTAAATGGAGAGAAAATTAAGAATGGAGAACAACTAATTGCTCCAATACATTATCAAAATGTGTAACTTTCATATTCCTGATAATAAAATGTTTAAAATTTTGTATTTAGCATATCTAGCAAGCTTAGTAACAAAAGCTTTTTTGCCATTTTTATTTTTCTTCTGATGAATTTATGGATACCATGCATTATTAAAAATGCATAGAAAACTGAGATAATCATTTGAAAAGCTAAGAATTAAAGTCAAAACATTATAAAAATATCAACTTAAAAAAGATGTTACTTACATTATTAGACATCATAATGGTTAGCAATGCTTTATTATGAGAATTGAAGGCCACATTGAGGGTAGTCGCTTGAAGTAGCACCAGGAGAGCATGAAGTACTATAGCAAGTTAAGAACAATAAATTTTAAAATACATTATGTCAAAAAACTATTTATATGTCAATTTAAAAGCTTATTTTATTTTCAATTAAAATAAAAAGAAAACTTTGTTATCAAAATTAATGAAATCATAAAGCAAACACTAAAAAATATTGTAAATTTAATAAAATATGTCAACTAATACAATTTAAAATGAGAACAGCAAAACATAGCATGACTTTCACTGCTTAAATATATACTTTCAGGAGCAGTTTATTCCAGAGCTACCTATTCTGACCTTGATTAATCATAGATTGTAATGCAAATTATGTTCCCATTTCTAGACTGGTTTCTGGCCTATGCCTTCATCAGTAAAAGCTTTGTATTCAAATGTGTGCCTTCAGCAGCAATTCTGCTCATCAGTTTTGAATCCAAAGCTTTGATTAAAGCTTGAAACCAGTCTGAATATATGAATATAATAGCATTACCTAGTGTCTACTGATTACTCAAGCATAGGGAAGATGCCTCTGGAATAGAGTGAAGGAATCTATTCATGAAAGCAATTTGAAATGTGGTTTAAAAACCCACATTTATTGTAAAAAACAGTTTGTTCAGCTATAAATAAAATATTTCCTAAATATTATATCCAGTATTTCATTTTAATTAATGTAAAGAATTATATCGAGTACTAAGTAATATTAATAATAATTTATCATTTACTTATAAATTCTCACACAATTTATGTTTGTGGTTTGTTTCCAACCAGGTTTATATTTCAGTTCCTGCTCTTTTCCAGATTCCCTCTGAAGAAATTAGAAAAATTTACATTACATTTAAGCAAATTAAAACAGAATGCAAAATGACACACGAAGGAAAAATTAACATCAATCTGATAAAATCATTTCTGCAGTTTATTAAGACACCGTTTATTAAGAGATATTATACTACTACTATTAAATTTACTTTTTAATAGCATAAAAACTCCATTTATTTTTAACAGTTTATTTATTTATTTAGGTAATGAAAAGAGCTCTGAAAAAAAACTATTGTGTATAGTTAAAACTGTTAGTATATAAAATATTATTTTTGCATTACATAAAGTAGAAGAGAGTATTATTTGTTTAAATAAAATGTATTTTTTCTGGAAAATACAAAAATAATACTCAGTAGAAACAGAAATAGGAGCTAGATTGCCACTTAGCTCACCTTCCAGCAGTTAGGCCAATTAATAGCATTATTTTATACCAAACAATATGTAATAAAGCATTATTAATTCCTTGTATTTGAAATTATGACCTATATCTTCATTCACAGCCACTTGACAATGAACGGAGATAAAGGTCACAATTATCTTACAAGCATTGGATCACTATTAAAAAGAGATTGTTGACTAGGAAAATCCTTCAAAAGCATGTTCAAACAGATTGTTCTGAGAATGTTAAGTCAAACAATAGACTCAACAAATACAGCTAATAAAAGATTTTAAATAATTAATTAAATAAAATGGGAAAAGAATACCAGATCCCAAGGGATTGTACAAACTCTTAGAAAAAGATTCTTGTATGAAACGGTTGGATAAGAAAATTTACTGTAGTAATATGAAGAAGGGATCAATAATGATTGAAGACAATAAAGAATATATATAAAGTAATACAAGTATATGAAACTAACAGCATTGATGTTACTATGTAAAATGTTTATACTTTACTTCCTTATACTTTTATGAGCTTAATTAAAAAATTGATTTCACGCTGCAATTAAAAGTACAGTGAGAAAACACTTAAAAAGTCTTTACTTACAAATAAATATTTTTGTGAATGTAATTATAAACTAATTATTTCCATTAATATAAAAATTAATAACGAATATTAAAGAAAAATCAACAGCTTCAGGCTTATATTTTTCCTAATATCATATGATTAGTGATAATGCAGTTCCAACAATTCATTTTTCAGAAGAAAAAAAATCTCGGAGAGAACTAAAAATGAGAATGACTTATAAGAAATTTAGGAGCCATGTGATTTAAATCTATCATTACTTAGATTATTATCTGTTTCACTTTATGATACTATTTGCCAACTAAAAAAATGTCTAATAAATTAATTTTTTTTTTTTTTTAAATAGAACATAAAATAATACAATGATTATAATAATAATGAATTTTAAATATTCACTAGTATATAATGCAAATTCGTATAATTAGCACATCTAATGCTTAATGTGACTGAAATATTGCATTTAGTTTTCAACACTTTATTTGTGCTCAGAATGATATCCTATCTCCTGATTTAAAGAAAGGTCAGTTTCTAAATATTATGATGAGTTATAGTTAGCACAAAGGTGAAATTACTAAAATATATAAAAATATGCATAAGTTACTTTGGGTTCAAAATCTTAAAAGTAAAAAAAAAATAGAAGAATTAAAAGATGGCAACTTGATGTATAAGTACATTAGTTCCAGTTCTGAATCGTAAGTCCTCAATGATAAAAGAAAAAGCCAATAATTGCTGTGCAGCATTTCTTACCCATTGCTTACTTAAGCTTATAGTAGATGACTCTGGAATAGGGTGAAGAGAAAGGCTCTTGGAAGAATCTCATTAAAACTTAAATTTTATTCATTTTTAAGCATATTCTTATATTTAAACATTATAAACCTAACAGAGAATAAATAGTTTATTTTGATCATTTGTTAAAAGTATACTCTAAATGTTAAATTCCAATAAAAATAATGTTGATGAGAATTAACTGATACTACAAAACAATAATATCTTTAAATATTGACAAATATATACATATATATTAATATTTTGCTACACTATACATATGATTATTTAAATTCACAAAATAAAAATATGGATTAAATAAGCAAAAAAAAATCCAAGTTTTATGCATTAAAAAATGCAAAGTTAATGTTTAGTTTTCCTCTTCACAGTAACTTTAAAAAATAATAATAAATAATATCATCTTGCCCCCTTCCCCACCTCCCACTGTTAGCAATACTGTATATCATCAAACTTAAAAGCACTTTTTAAAACAAATAATACTTTTTTTTGTTAAAAATTACAAATAAATAGTAATGATTATTTGTCAACGTTTTTCATGATTTTCAAATGTATAAGTTAAAAATAGCTTTTATCATTTATTTTTTTTATTGTCGCGTATTTGTGTACAATGCTCTATATTTCAACATTAGGGATAAAAATAAAAAAATTTTTTAGTTTTTGATTTCATGATTAATATTAAAAATTTGTTTTGCCACATATTGCTCTCAGAAATCAAAAATTAATTTCATTCCAATAAATTTACATTAAATTTGTATTTGCATTATGCGTTTTATTTTACAATTTTAAATAAAAGTTTTTTGCCTTCAGAACACTGTCAGTTATTTATTTTAAGTTCTAATGGCATTCTCATGTATTTCCAAATAATGAGTGATATCAACATTTAAGTCATTTTCAATACTTTTCAATTTTACATTTAAGCTATGATTTTTATATAAACATTTTCCTATTAATAAAATACTGTAAAAAAATTAATTCATATAATATTAAAATTTACATATATTTTTAATTTTTGAGATTGCACAAGTTTCTAATATGATGGTTTTGTTCCATAAAACAATTCCCATCATCTTATTCTATAATTACTGAATGATGATTACCCAAAATATTGTTCAATGCAAATATAATCAATGACAATACTATAATATTTTTAAAAAATGATCTAAAATATGTTTAAAAAATAATTTATGAAAATTGCTCAAAATAAAGTTACATAAATTATTCTTCCATTAATAGCTTTTATTATTCTTAAAAATCAAATACATGGGTATCTTTTTAAAAATAATAAACTAATCTTAAGAAAACAAAAATTTCTATTGTTTATTTTCTCAAGTGACGTTGCTAATTAAAATTAAAAAAATTATCCTTTTTAACAAAAAAAAAAACAAGGAAGGAGAGGGGGGTCAATAATAAATTAAATCATTACATAATACCATTCAAAAAACACATTACTGCATTCATAGCAATAAAAATATATATTAATTCGCTATGTGAAATAAAAAAGCTCTCATGAAAATATATGAGGGTTAGACAAAAATTATACGCACTCTGACTATAGAATTTATTTCATCCATCTTCCAGAAAAGGCAAATATATAATTTTTCAACATAATCTGCCTGTTTTTCAATACACTTTGTCTATCTGTCAACAATCTTTTTACTCGCTCATTAAAGAATGTTTTAGCCTGAGGTGTAAGTCATGTATGCATGTTGTCCTCAACCTCTTCATCAGACATAAATCTTTGACCTCATAGGGTTTTTTTCATGGGGCCAAACAGGTAATAGTCCAATTGGAGAAGATTAAGACTAAAAGAAGGATGCTCTAACATCTTAAAACAATGTTTATGGAGAATGTCAACAATGTGGACAGCAATGAATGAATTTGCATTATCATGCAACAATACAATGTTCTTGGATCCTCTGCATTTTGTTCAAATTTTAGACCAGCTTTTCAATAAGCATCTCACTGTAACAAGTACTGCTGATTGTTGAATCTTTTTCCTAAAAATGCTCCAATACCAAATCCTGGAATGCGATAATTTTTAACTCACCTTTCTACATAACTATATAATAAAAAGTAGATAAACTGATAATTATCTAGAAATGCTTTTTAAAGATACAGACATAAAAGATGGCAAGTGCAAGATGGGGAATTACACCAATGTGTTCTCTTTTCCTCCCCCTTGGCTCCGTAGCTGTCCAAAATAATGCATCTAAGGTATCTTGACCAAATGAGGAAAATAATCGGTCAGCTACCTAAAAAAAAATAAAAAACAAGGGATAATAAATGTTGCTGACAGTTTTTAAAATCGCAGATATACTATTTTTATGATTTAAATTTTATACTTTCTAATAATACAAAAGCCTGTTCAATTGCAAAGCAACATATTTTATATGACCACATTTATTTTTACCTTAAATATCTAAAGCAGATAAATTTTATTCTTCAGAAATTTCATAAAATTATAAGTTTTTGAATTTATATAGAACAGTTTTCTGAATTTATTAAGAACAAATTTTTTATTAACATTTTAATATTATAATAATATGTAAACAATTTCTTATAAACAGAACTAAAAAACAAGACATTGTGGAAATAAAATGCACTGAGACAGTGCCAGTCAATGAACTAAGCAAGCATAATGTGCAAATACACAAGTTAAATAGTCTCAAAAAAAGATGATGAGTGATTTACCATCACCTATACTTTTGTAGAAGAAGTTTAAGCATGAAAATGCTCTGTGCAATTTCACACAAGGGCATAGTGTCAAGCTTAAAAGTTAAAAGCTTTCTTGAAATAGCTAAACTTGTCTCTTTCAATGCTCAAATGTCACATGACCTCCACATAATTAACAATGTATAAATCATATCAACAGATGATCATCCATTTATGTCTAATTATGTACAAATGATTCCTACTTTCTAGATAAATTTTAATATCATGAAATTTAAATAAATAAAACTAAGTAAAATACATAAATTTTTTTTTAATGAAAACTGTCTCTTTGTATAATACCAAACATTTATTCATCTTGAACTCTTCTATAAAACCATTATAAAACAAAATAATACACCACTTCTCTACCTCACAGCACTGATGTGATGCAACATGGCTTCTTCTTTCTTGGAGTCAGGAATTTCTCAGCCACTATGCTCAGAGAAACCTGTTAGCCACCTTCTCTTCCCGTTCCATTCCCCATTAAGTTTTTTCCATATTCTTCTCTATCCTGCTCCATCCCATTTCCACAACATTATCTTTGTCAACCCTATGATCTTTATATCTAAATCTCCTTTATCTTTTCCCAAAGCTAGCATAAAACCAAGAACCCACTTTCCATATAATCATTTTGTTTATATTTATTCTCCCACAATTTCATTATTTGTACCCTTTTTGCTTGTAGGCATTTACATTCAATTAACAGATGCCTAATATTTTCTATATAATCCTTATATAACTTGCAGACTAAATCACCCATATTTTTCCATTTATGTGTATATTCCCTTGTTGCTAATGATCCTGTTCGAGCCTTAAACAGTAAACTACTTTCCTTGCTATTATCATTAATTAACTCGCACCCAATATTCGGTTTACTTCTATATATATTTAAATTCTTTTTATTCTCCATACTAGTTCTCCATTTCTCCAATTCCCTATTTTTTATTAATGCATCTATCCTTCTATCCCATTCCTTACCAGTATAATACTCAACAATTCTCCTAAAAGAATCATCCTAACTTTTGTATAAGTACATTGACATAAGTCTTTATCCAAATCTTCTGCATACTGTACTACCTTTCTCACCCATCTTGTTGCCTGTCCTTTACTCATAACCCAATTGAGTACTATTTTGGCTATTCTCTTATTAACGACAAATGCAATGTACTGAACATTTTCATTTCGCCTCTCTTGTATAAAAACTTGACTATTCCATTTCTCCTTGAAATGCCTCCTTTGCCATCCACACACCTGCATCTAATGCATGTCTTCTAAGTATTCTAATACCCTTTTACTAACACATAACGCATCATTACCATAAGTTAACACTGTTACTGCCATTCCCTTCCATACAATTCTAGCTACATTATATTTATTATATGAAAACACTGTTAATTTCTTTATCAGTCCCTTTCTTTTCTTTGCTTCACTTATCAATTTTTTCTCCCATTGATTACTTAAAACGATTCCCAAATAGTTATACCAATTTACCACATTTAACTTTATATCCCCCAATAAAAACTCTTTCTTTTCTCTTTCCCCAACATTTGTCATCATTACTTTTGACTTTTCTTCACCAAATTTAATTTCCCATCTTTTTACCCACCCTTGCGCATATCTGCAGCATAACTTCCATATCTTCCTTACTTTCTGTGAACAAGAAGATATCATCAACAAATAAAAGACCTGATAATGTATATATTCCCTTGCCACCTATTAATAGTATCTCTACACCTCTTCGTAATCTTTTTATTGCTCTCTCCATTTCTCTCAAACATAACAAAAAACAAAATAGGTGACATAGGGTATCCTTATCTTAGTCCCGCCCCATTTTTAACTTTAACTGATTCTTTTGGTCCTAATTGATACATATAGTAATTACTTTTATACAATCTCTTAATAAGATCCATTAAAGCTCCATTCATTCCCAAATTTACTAAACTTACTCATAATCTATTTCTATGTATTCTATCAAATGTCTTCTCTATATCTATAAAGACTATATATAACCGTCTACCTATATTCATACTGATATGTATGACAAATAAACTATCTCCTATAAGTCTATCTGATCAAAAACCTCCTTGCATATCTCCCACTATATTATTTTCTTCCATCCACTTTGTAACCCTTCCAGCCATCATATATGCGAAAACTAAATAACACTGATGTTACCGCTATCAGTTTATAATTAACTTTCTATTATCTTTACCCTTTCTTTTAAATAGTACCCTTACTCTTATAATATTGAAGCTATCTGGAAATTTTCTCTTCTGTACCATCTTATTAAAACATAATAGATATAATTTTGTCCTATTTCCTAAATTAATCACCATCTCTGATGCCCATCTATCTAAACTGCTTCCTTTCCACTTTTCAATTTCTTCCCTGCCTCTGCAAACCTAATACTGCCATTACTATATGCTTTTAAGTTTGTTATCAATCTATCCTTCACATCTAACATCTTTTAAGCCAATAAACATCACATGATCACCATTTCCTATGCTTTCTTATAACTGTTATTAAAACAGGCAAAACTCTCTATACGTATTGCCACTCAGTGCAAGCCAAAGTAATCAATGGATGCCAGAAGGTTTGTGCATAAAATCCCCATCTTGTGCCTATTCATCCAATATCTCCAGACTAGAAAGTTCTGGCTTGTGGCCTTCGTCAGTGAGGAGTCTTGGATCTAAGAGGACTGCACCTAGATCTTAGGATCTAAGGCAACCCTCCAGCAGCCACCTTTTATCTCTACTTAACTACAAAACTATGAGTGGCAATATGTATAAAGAGTTTTGCCTGTTTTAATAACAGTTATAAGCAAGCATAGGAAATAGTGATCACGTGATGTTTATTGTCTTAAAACCAATCCTGCCTAATAGGATAGTGGTGGTTATGGCTATTAAAGAACCAAAGTCACCAAAATGTATAGGTGCTGAACTGAGTTCAGACCTGTATGACTATATAAGCTAATGAGCTTGGATTGAAAATATTACAGTGTTTTCAATTTAAGACTCATAGTTTTGTAGTTAAGTAGAGATAAAAGGTGGCTTCTGGAGGGTTTCATTAGATCCTAAGATCTAGGTGCAGTCCTCTCAGATCCAAGACTCCTCACTGATGAAGGCCATAAGCAGAAACTAGTCTGGGGATATTGGATCAGTAGGTACTAAATGGGGATTTTATGTACAAGCCTTCTGGCATCCATTGATTACTCTGGCTTGCACGGAGTGGCAATACGTATACAGAGTTTTGCCTGTTTTATTGACATTTTTTCTATATCCATTACATATTTATTTAAGATTATCTATAATTTTTCTCTAGAGCTACACACTTTTTCCTCACCATCTAGTAATACTATTTCTCTCTCCCCTACATTCCTTCTTTTAATATATTTCCAAAATTTTTTACTTCCACTTTTATTAATATCCTCCAATAATTTACTATTTGATTTCATTCTCTCTCTCTATAATTATCTATTTTAGCCAACTTCTTTTTTAAAATACTTTTCCCATTTATTGTTAACATCTTTTTCATTTTCTTTGTTGTTAATAGCACATTTATATTCTTTGCATGCTTTTCCCCCTCTTTTTTACACTTTTACTAATTCTCACGTTTCTATTACCTATATTCTTTCTACTTTTTTTACTATTTTTCATCACATTACTACCCATTCCTATTACAAATTATAATCACTATTACATACTCTTTCTTCATTACCAAGCACTTTAATTTTCCATACTTTATTCATTCCCTCTTTCTCTACTAATACACAATCTATTGTGTGAAATATATTATTTCTAGACCAAGTGTATTGTCCCTCATAAATATTTGATAAATTTCCAATGGTCAAATTCACTCTCTGACAAAAATTCTTCAAAAGCTGTCCATTCTTGTTATCTATGTCATCAATTTCTTCAATATGCCCATTCATATCCCTAAAAACATTATTTTCTTCCCCCTTTTTTTGAAACTCTGTATATCCTTAACTAGGCATTCCACTTTATTATAATATGACTCTTGACACTTAACAGTATTTAAAAATTTTAAATACTTTTTTGTCATAACTCCTATAACACCACCCCTTTTTTCTTTTCTATTTATAGCCTGCCATACCAAGTCTTCCAGTGTAGGTGCTTCTTCTTCTCTTAGATATGTATCCACTACTGCTAATAACTCAAGCTCTTCATTTTAAACTGCTTTGTTTAATTCCAGCCACTTTTCTGGTCTCCAACTACCTTGCATATTCAAATATTCAATTTCAACAATTTCTTCTTTTACTATCCTTTTACAAATTCTTTTGACTCTTTCTTCTCCATTACATTTGTAAGTAACTTGCTTATCCTTAATTTTACAGACCCATTCCCTCTCCACATCTACATTTATATCTAAATCAGCTACCCTTTGTTTATTTCTTACATCACATCAATTCTCCTTCTTTTTGATAATACTGCAATTTAAAACCTTACTCCCCTTTATAAGTTTCACAAACTATAATATTTTTTATAAATCAAACTCCCTAATACTTCACTTCATTATTTTGCTAAGTGCAATCCATCTTTACTATATAACTCCCTCTTACTAATAAAAAAATCCCACACATCCACAAACATAACATTATTTCTCTTGCATTATTTTTTCAATCTCTCACTTATAGTGATTGCTTTTTGCACTCCAGAACCATCTACATAAATATGAATAATTAATACATATCAAATGGTAGTGCCGAATTCTCAGACTATTTTTTATGGCTATTGGCCTTTCTCAGTAAGCAACAAACTAATACAGTTGAGCACAATGGTACAATGGCAGATTCAAGTTGTTAAAAGAAAGGTGCATTAGATTCAAAAGATCCAAGTGCACTGTTCAAAAAATTCTTCACTGATGAAAGCCATAAGCTAGAAAGTAATCTGGTGATATTTAAGTAGGGCAGCATTAGATAAGGAGTTATTAAGCACTACCACCTATCTACTGATTACTAAAGTTTTCACTAGATGGCATAAAAGTTGTTAGAATAGAAGCATTTGTTAAGGAACAACAATGTGTAAGCTAAGACCATGTGATATTGGTTAGATGTCTTAAGGGTTTAGTGCCAAAATTTCAGACTATTTTATGGCTACTAGCCTTTCTCCATAAGAAAGATATCTATATAATTTAATGCAGTGGTTGAATGACAAAGACTCTGAATCATCACTCAATCTATCATCTCTGGTACATAAATCTCATGATTTGCTAAATAACTATCAATCTGATTATTATTAATAGTAAAAAAGATGGGCTTATAGGGCGAAATGATGCACTAAAAAAAGAAATAGCCAAAAACTAATATGAAGATCTTTCTAATATTCAATGATTATTCATACTCATCAAATAAATTCAAGAATATTACAACTCTACCACATGATTCCAGCTTACACACTGCTGTTCAGAAATTTACTATTTTTCTTTCATTGCAACTACGCTATCTTATGTAAGTTTTAGTAACTATTCTGGAAATATTGCAGCAATGATAAGGATGTATTAAGCACTATTATCTGGCAGCTATTAGTTATTAAAACTTGTATTAGATGGGATAGCTATGGTGAAAGAAAAAAAAATATAGTGCTAAACTCAAGAATACAGTGATGTAAAACATATTATTATCAAAAAAAAATTGTAATTTTAAAAAAAGAAGCCTACCTCTAACATATTAAAAAAAATGTACAACTTGATCACAGCCTGACCCCTGATGATATGGTATATCATCGAAGTATCGATGCAGTTTAGTACAATTCCAACACATATTAAGATGATCCCCTTTAACAAATCACAGATTTCAGCTGGCTCAATGAGACGACCCGATCTCAGCATTGGGGTGCTGAAAAGATAATGACATACTTAATGCATGCGTGTTAAATTTTTCTGTCCGAAGATGGAACAAATCCTTTATCTCATTAAAATGTACACTCATTTCTATATGAAATGATTTAATTTATAAAATTACTTAAAATAACAATATTAGATTTTAATAATGGTTAAATAATACAATAAAATAATAACACTTTAGGTATTACATCTGAAAAATATAAAATGGCATAACACTCCCATCCCCCTTTTAATTTCCTGTATTTGTGAAGAGTAATATTTGAATTATGCACACCACCTAAAAATTTACATGCTTTTAGTTAACATACGAAGGGATGTGATCAAAATAATAATCATCAGCATAAATACATTTCAGCAGCATGCAGAATGTTTTGCAAACATCTTGAATTATTATTGGGCTATAATGTTATTGTTATTTCTCGTCTTTCATCTTGACAGTTTACCAAACAATTTTTCATATTCTGTTCAATAAAGTCCCTTTTATCAGGAATATATCTGATTAAGAGTTGAAATATATGTTAGTTATTTAATAATAAATAATTAATAAAACAGTTATAAATTTTGTAGCTTGCTTTTAAGCTTGCATTTAAATGATCACTAGATGGAGCTCTAAACAAGCTTTATTTTTATAAATGCCAAAAGAGAAAGAATTCAAAATCTCTATTGTTAAGTCCCTACCTCCAGACCAATTGGTTCCGAAACCAATTCAAACCAAGGTATTAGTTACATCCATTATGATTTTTATTTTTTTGGAATAACTTTTATTTTTATTTAATTTAAATATATATTAGTATTTTATAAATGTATTGCATAAACCATAAGATAATGATTTTCATTTTACACTATAAATTTATTCATTTTTGTTATTTTTAAACAACATTTTGTTGCTATGATTATAGATTTTTTTTAAAAATCATTAAAAATTTTATCATATTTAAAATCAGTGTTTATACTAATTTAAGCATCACATGACTCTAATAGCCTACTTGGTAATGTGTTACAACATGACTGACTTTTCTTATATCAAAGTTAGTAATGTCCCAACATAACAAAAAATAAAAATTGGTTAGCCATCATATTTCCTATTTTTCCCTTATTATTTCCAACCCTGCATAACTTTCAAAACTTCAAATCTATTTATACTCTATTCTATTACCACAACATTATCTTTGTCCACTCAGCGGATTTAGTCCCAGGTTGTACATATCATTCTACAACCATAACATAAAAATCATAAACCATTTTCTGTACAATGTATTAGTCAATACTTATTTCCCCAAAACTTCATAATTTGCATTCTTTCTGTTGTAAGTGTTTATGTTATTTTAATAAATGCTTATTATTTTCTACACCTTTGCTACACAGTTTATAAGCCAAATCATCCAAATTACTTGGTTTACATGTATATTTTCTTTTGCTTAATAATTTGTTGAGCTTTACAAAAGAAATGATTTTCTTACTATAAAATCATAAAATGATTCATTTCTATATATATTCAAACTCTTTTTGTTCTCCATATCTGCTTTCCAACTCTCTGCCTTTTATTATTTTTCTTTGCCTTGGACAGTAGTGCTATCTTTCATCACATAGTCATTACGTAAATAACTCAAATAGTGTTTGATTTGGTACAAATCATCTTTCAAACAAAGACTTGAAAATGTCTATTAGTTTATAACTAAAATATAGTTACTGAATTGCTTCCATATTATATAATTAGTCGGCAAAATATCTTAAATTTAAAATCTTAAGGGTTGAAAGTTTCGAGTCATTAGTTTAAAATGCTTGAAAAACAATTCTAACCACTGAATCTGCCAGAATCTCCAACCAGTATTCACTTATCAAATCAATGCTTACATAACAGCTATAAGCAAATAGAGATCACTGCTAATAATTAAAACATGTGTTATTTATAAAAATACTTGTCTCAGACTTAATATAATTATGCATAAGACAATCTATACTAGATAGCATTAAATTAATAATAAATTTTGTTGTTTTTCTTCCTTCACTAAGAAACACTGTTTAAGACAAAGAAATGCACTCAGAAACAGCACTAATAAATGTTACTATAGAAAATCTACTAAAATCCTAAAACAGCTGTGTGAAAATCGACTAAAAAAGTCATAAATATTTATAGTACTAAATACAAGTTAACATTTGTAATACATCAATATTGTTAAGAAATTTATGCTTATTTATTTATTAATCGATGATTAATTTTCACTTACCCCATTAATATCCGAATTGGTCGACAAAATAAATGACATAATCCTACGAAAAATCTCAATGGTAAAAAAGTAAACACGTAAAGAAAGGCATCAGTACATTGTAAGAACCCGTAAAACATGAACTAAAATGAAAGCAAATATCACAATTAATTCATTAAAAAATAACTCACACAAAAATATAAATTATATAAAACATGCCACAGGAAATCCTGCTGCTGCAATAGTAAATGGTTATTATTATAAAAAATATTTTTAAAAATTAATAGCTAAAAATGTATTTTATTTACTTATTCTAAAGTAGTACTTGGCAATCTTTTTTTACCTAGATTACTCTTTCTATATTGAATATTTTGCATCTCATGCATAGATTAAATAAACATATCAGTAATGCAAAGTGATGATGACTGATAAAATTTATAGGTATTATGAACAATGATAATAATAAAAATGCTTTATTATGCATGTGATAATAAAAGGTATATTATTTATCTTACAATGCAAACTCAATTGCAAAAACTAGTAAAAACACAAAGTAGGTTCAAGCGCACATGCTTAAAGGTTTAATGCCTTAGTAAATATTTCTTATGTAATCAATGTGTGTTAAAATAAATTTATAATTACAACTTTAAATTATTGTAATAGATTTCTAACTATAAGATCTTTCCATTGACTCATTGTAAATCGAAAGATTTCGCGAGTACTAATGGGTAATAGAAATTGTAGACTTAATCAGTGAAGTATTGAATTGCTTCACACTTTCAGTTCTAACCACTTCAGCTTCACCTATTTATATAGAAAGTAGGTTGAAGTAAAGAAGGGTTCCCCTCTTTTCTTCCAAAGAATAAGCTTGTGGTTAAGACCTGTAGAGGTTCCTAACTTCGTATTTTCAAGCGCACATGCTTAAAGGTTTAATGCCTTAGTAAATATTAAAAACACTTAAAAAAAATTTTTTTTTACTCTTTTTTCAAATTAATTAAAAAAGTACGCAACTGTAGAAGCATACAAAAGTTATATTTATATAAGTTAAAAATTTACCTAAGAATTATAATAACAATTATATCAATTGCTTCCTTTGTGCTTTTTGTATATATACAAAGTCTCTATCTGCTTTGTAGATCATGTGTCAATTGATCTTTTAATAAATTTAAAATATAATTAATTTGGAAAATCTGTTTTGTAGATCATGTGTCAATTGGTCTTTTAATAAATTTAAAATATAATTAATTTGGAAAAGATTTGTTCATGGATATGAGATGAACCTAAAATAATTGAATTAGATACTACTACTTTTCTCATTAAACAGTTCAAGAAAAAATTCCAATATTCTAATATAATCTCATTTGTATATTTGGACTCCATTACACCAATATAATTTTATTTTTATATGTTAATCTTTTTTTTAATCTCTTTCCATATTTTTTCTTTTCCATGTGTCATAGCATCGGCCGGGAAGCGAACCCGCTAACCTGAGACAACTGCTTGTAAGGCAGATGTGCTGACCTCTCGACCAATGAACTACTCCAAATTAAAGAACTTTTAAAATCAACTAATTCCATTTTGAGATTCATGATTCCCAGCAAATAAGAATAGCGCATTGTTTGTGTAACTTTATTTTCATCAGAATTAAATATTAATTAATAAAATAAATATCTATTGATAAAATATGATTCCCTGAAAATTTTCACCATTACAATCAAACATTGAAAAGGGGAGAGATAACAGTTGATGAGCTAATTTGTTTATCATTAAAACCTTAGAAACTTCTTTTTTTAATTTCAGGTTATTAACTTGATAGTTTAAAGAAGTTAAAGGAGATTGTTAGAAGAAGTTCCAGCTTTAAATGTTAGTCCTGACTAATAAAAACAGAAATCAGTCTAGGCATGTGGATAGTAATATAATCTAGTGTCAAACGTCAGTGAAGAACAGTTAGGAAAACTGCTTTTGTAAAAATATGAATAGGCTAAAAAAATTATGTGATGCTTTTCTTGACGTATTATTATAGAGAATGACCCCAAAAATATTTCCCAATAACTCATTTAATGAGTTCTACAAAAATGATGTGAATAATCCTTGTACAGTTCAATTCAGAAGTTTTTAATGCCTATTAATATTCATACCCTCTATCAAATCAAGTCCTGAAATCTCATGAAGGTGATAATTCCACAATCCAACACAAAATTTCAATTCCAAAATCTTTAAGATTTATATCCCTGAGTAAATTATGATATTTAATATTATTAAATTGTTGTTTATTATTACAATTGAGAATTAAATAACAAAACATTTTTATTTGCCTCAAATGATTGTGATGTTAACAGGACATATAAAAAATAAAACTGCAATATAAAAAAGAATTTAGGTTGCACTATTAAACGCAGCTGTGCTACCCAAAATCACTTATTTTCTGGTCGGTTTTTCCCCTACTAAGACCTTTATAAAAAAGTTGGAGACTCAGTATAGGAGGCTTTGCTGGGGGATTGAAGGCAGTAGTGATTGGCCTCAACTCCCTTCAAAAGCCTAAATTACAAAATGGGCTCGGACTCCATTCAATCAACACCTTCTTAATTCAAAAAGCCCACAATATTTTAACCAAACTTTTTCAGGATAATCCAAACATGGAGAGTCCCCTACCAATAAATGAGGTTGAACCCCCTGACCCCCCCAAGAAAGGGTAATATTTGGTTACAGCAACAGGTCACACTTGTGACTAAAAATGTAACAATGTCCAATTCCCTTTTCAATGGCAAGCTTTCCTAAAGGGACACTCATGCTCTAATTAAGGGCAGCAATCCCATCACTGAGACTAGATTCCAGGTAGGGAACAAGCGGCTTGCGAGATTAACGAAGTTCTGGAAGCTGGAAGCAAAACTAGTAGATTTTATAATTAAAGTTAACCTCAAGGCCCTACCAACTGCTGTATTCCTCCACCACAAGCGGAGGTATAAAATGGATCCGGTATGTCTACTGTGCAAGAAAACCGATGAGACAATTTCCCACATTCTTCAGGAATGTGATACTTGGAATAAACTACACTACTTAACGCTGCAAAAGACCACAGATAAAGACTGGGCCTGGGTGGATATGGTGAAAGCTTTTAAAAAAGGCTCCTTTGGCAATATTAGTTGGCAACTTACGTTAACTTTGTCATCTGGTCGGCACGAAATAGAGTAACTTTTGAAAAAAAAATTGATTACAATATTGAGTTATTATACTTCAAATTGCTAAATGATGACAAGGACCATGACAAGAAGACATGCCAGCCATGGCTAACTGAACAGATTTGGAACCAGGTTAAACTAGGGCCATGCCTTGCCTAGTGTAGTGCATACCTTATATATTAAATAAATCGATATATTAGTGACTAGAAATTATAAGAGCCCAAAGGACCATAAAATATCAGGATGATAAATTCTAGGAAATGAAGGTCGCTAAGGCTGAACAAATTAATAGAAGTTTAGGAATACGTAGAAGAGAAAGTGACCACCCTGCAAGTGGTATGCCATGCAAACCAAGAAGTAAGCATATATATATATATATAAAGACATTTATAACAGAACTGGGAATTCTTAAATGGTGAAATAGACTTGTACAATTGAATAATCCAAGGACAATATTCCCACTGCAACTGAAGTGGTTGCCTTGTTTCTTTCAAGCTATGCCTCCCAAATAGTCATGAGGCACGAATAGAAGTTTAACATTGCAGTTGATATAACAAAATTTTTCTAAATGACTAATGGAGAAATGGACATGTATAATTGGACAATTTTGTGAACAATAATTTAAGCATAAGAAGTTGGGTTTATGTGTGTGAGTCTGGAAGGGCAGGTGAATTTTGTGTCACCGCACATCTGGAACCATAAAAACCCCGCTCACCTATCCATACGTTTATACTTGAATGTTTAAAAATCATATGCACGGAATCAATTGTATGGGTGCGGATGCGCTTGACATGTACCGACACTCCCTAAATTTGTTTGTAACAATTCTTGTTGATTGCATTGTAATATCCAAATTTATGCCTCTTGAATTGTCTTGAAGCACAAATAAAGGCATTTGAAAGTAAAAAAGAATTTCAAATCTGAATACACATATGAATAGTAATAAAGACCAATACCAATATTTCAAGTTTCTTTTAGTTGCAATAAATTATGATTAATATTTAAGGTTACACAAAAGACCTCATAGTACAATGATAACACATACACCTGCTAAACCTACAACCAGTGCTCAAATCTGGGCCAGGGTTTTTTATTTCAAATAGCTACCCCAAAGTTACACAGATAACTATGCAATATTGGTCAGTAAATAGGCATCTAGTTATTCTTAACAAGAAGATTAAATAAGAATGGGAAACTCTCAAACTGCCATCATCAGATAATTGGCGAGCCTGTTAAGTATAGTACTCTCCATCACTGTTCCTCTATGAGGGCTATTAGAGAAGCCTTTTCCCTATAGTGAGCTATTAAAAAGCTGCTTTATTCTATTTAAATTACTGCAACCCAAAAAATATTTTGTAAATTACTGCATCATTTTGTTTTTTTCAAAATGCAACTAATCGAATCAGGTTCATCACATTTGTGTTACTGTTAAAAAAAAATGTTTCATGTAAGGAAAATTGCATTTTTAAAAACAATAGAAAATATAAAGAAAATATATATTTTTAGAAATAATAAATTACAGTGCAAATAATATTGAGCTTATTATGATAGGCTGAAAACAATTCAAAAAGTCTTTCATTCGTGCTTCAATTTTATATAAGATATTTAACACACACACACACACACTGAAATTTACTCACTGTTTGTGTATAACTACTTTTATGGTTGTTCTTTCTAAAATAACCTGCGAATGGCATGTAATATCACCACTGTTAAAAGCAAGGCTACAAATTATTAGCTGTGAGAGTACTAAACAACTCCATTCTTCATGCTCTCCATTCATCATGCTCATTCTACTGTCCAAAAATCATTTGTGCTTTCAAAAATATATGAATAAAATATACAACTTATATTATAAAACTTACTCAATAATTAAAAAGTTTCTATTATATCTTCTTCAGCTTATAAAGAAATTTATGTGGGTTCATTCATTCTGGCAGTCTGATATTTTCCAATCAAAGAATTAAAAAACATCTATATTTAAACACTATGAAGAGATGGATTCTAACTGACCTCTATTAATTCAATATTTAACTAAACTATAAAATAAAATTTCTGTATGTGTTTATTAATAAAAAGCAATACAAAAATATGTATAAATTTCATGAAGTTATTTATTAACACTATTTTTCAGACAGACGTATATGTATATTAATGGCATAATTTTTGTAAAATTAAATTGATTATAATATCTGAATATGCAGAAATATAAAAACTATAAATAGCACAACATTTAACAAAAGTGTGTCTCAACTTTCACACTAGTGAAATTTGCTTAATATATATAAGATTCAAGCCTATGCTTTTTGCAGTTAGAGATGTTGAAGCTTAGCACAGCGATGAAGGGGGTTAGCCTGACCTTTGAAATGTATTAATAATAATGATAGAATATAGTCAATTAGTGAATAATAATGATAGAATATAGTCAATTAGTGAAATCACCAACTTTTACCTCCTTTCATTATTATAGTAGTTGTTTATATTTATCTTTTTAAGTTCCTTTTCTAAACAAAGGCAAAACTACAACAATTATGTGCTAGTATAGAGATGGTGATCATGTGATGTTTAGTGATTTAAGTTCCTTTTCTCTCAGTTTTGATTCATGACTTAACACAGATTCTCTTTTTATATATATATCAGACTTTCTTTATATGCTCCAAAGTGAAGCAATCAAAGTTAGGACAAAATAGTTATTTTTAAAAATGGGGGAAAAAGTAAAAAATAAAATAAATAAATAAATAAAATAAAAGACATAAAATGTTTTCCTATCTATGGATAGTATAAAAATATTATCTGAAAGTATGAAATAGTTTTATTTCCCATATTAGAGCATTTTAAAATCCTAGTATCCAAAACTGGAAAAAAATTATAATTTCATTTAGGTTTGCAAATTTACTATCCACAATGAGGCTATTTGCTGTGACTATAGTCGCTGTCAAGTACTGATTTCAATTCCTTGTCAAGTACCGATTTCCAATACAATAAGTAGATATATCTGAAATTTGTTGTTCTTTAAATAACTGATTTCACTTCAGTCAAACATACAAAAAAAAACCTCTCTTCTAGTCACAGACTTTAACTACTGCTGCCAGTCATTCATAAAGATGAATCTTTTAAATTCACACATATGCAAAAAGACTTTATTGCAAATTTTTTTATACTTACTACTTTTACGCTACCTAGTGTAAGCTTTATTAATCAATAAATGCAAGATAATAATGCTTAATAAATTCTTTTTCAGTGCTGTCCTATTAATATTTGCAGACAAATTTCTAGCTTAAGACTTTCATCAGTGAAGAACTTTTTGGATTTCTTTTCAATAGTGGATTTGAATCTTTTTGGATCTAATGCACCTTTCCTTTAGAAACCATTTTAATATCAAGTCACAAGTTCAAATTGAAAAATTTGTTAATTTTTTTTCAATCTAAGCTTATTTCCTTCATTACTAAAGTTTACACTAGATAGTAAAATAAAAAAATTTGTAAATAAATAGCAATGTGTAAGCAAAGGTCATAAGATGTCAAGTGTTGGTGGTTGAGAGGTCAGCACAGCTGCCTTACAAGCAGTTGTTCTGGGTTAGCAGGTTTGCTTCTCGGTCGATGCTATGACACATCAGAAAAAAAAAAGATCAAGATATTTTAATGATTTTTTACAAAAAGACTATGATAAAAAAATTTTACAATTAGGTTATATAATTTACTATAAAAAAATTTAAAAACAGAAATTATGTCTGTGGATATTTTTTCTGAATGTAAGCAGAAGGATTAATATTATAATTTTTTTTTAACTTTCATTACCTTTTCTACTTCTGTAGGAATTTTCATAAAAGTGTAGACTCGTTCTCGTTTCTCAGTAAATCGAGCTTCATCATTTTCCAAAAAATAACCTCTTGTTAATTCTGTCTTTAAATATTTGAAAAATGAAATATGATCTACAAAAAAAAAGATAAAAGTAATGAGAATAATAATAATATTATATTGTTTTAAATTACATGACGATGCTGAAGAACTAACTAATCACATGATATATATTTTACTAAGTCTGTCAGATTCTTATCAACAAGAGATTAATATCTACTGATGCACTCAGATTTTTATTCATGAAGACTAACTGAACATCTCTCCAAAAATTATTCAAATATTAATATTTGTATCCTATGGAAAAGAGAAGCAGCTTTTAATGCAACAATAGCCCCTAAGCCTTATTAATAAAGATATCACAGATGATTCCTGCCTATGTATTTATACAAGTAGCTAAAATAAGTAGGCATCAGAAAATTATGAGAAAGCAATATCATTTGATCAGATCACTGTCAATGGTAGTTTGTAATTTCTTACAATCCTCTCAATACAATCTTCTTTCTAAATCCAATATTTCAAGACACATCATCAACTTTATATAGCTCTTTATATCATTATAAAGCATATTTACAATTTATTTTCTATTATGACCACACACGATAACATTATGACATAATTTATTCTGATTTCTAGCTAAATATACTTTTTTTAACAAATACAATTCATTATCAATGATTAATTAATGTACGTGTGTACTGAGTACTACTTTTTATGTTACCATGTTGATAATAATGACATCATAGTAGGATTCGCCTTATACCAGATCTATGTTTTGCGAGGACATCTAAACACTGAGTACCTTCTTAGATAATAAATACCAAAATTGCTGCATGATAATAGATGCACTCGTCTGGTTATCAAGAAAAATTAGTTGAACAATGTGAAGCCCTAAAAATAACAGAACATTATTCATGGTTTCATTTTGATCTTTTGACAAAAAGTGCCCATAATCCTAGATTTAATATCTACTTTTGATTCATAAATATTTTATTATATAAATAATCAATTATTAATATGAATAGAAACCTAATGATGAAATTAATCATAGAGACTTGAGTGGAATGTTTTCAGTAGAAATATTAAAAGGAATATTGATTATGCGTTTGAAAAGGCATTTACTAAATTCATCTTTACCAATGTTACTTACATACTCATAAAATATCTTACAGCTTTTTCTGCTTACACTTAATATATGTTTTCAGCAACAGTGATACCTTGTCTTTACTCCAGAACCATCTATTGAAAGCTTAAGTAATCAATGGACTCTAAATGTAATGCTATTATATAGAATCTCCAGTTAGTTTTTCTGCAATTGTGAGTTATCCTCACTGATAAAGGCCACACACTAGAAACTAATCCAAGAATATGGATATAATAGGACTACTATATAGTTTTATTGATTACTCTGCTTGCAATAAATAACTGAAGAGAGTAGTGAAACTGAATGACTATTCCTGAAAACCAATGTTTCCTAATGAATTTGAAAAACCTGAACACATAACAGAAAAGCAATATAGATACTGCAGCACATAGAGAAGTATGGTAGGATTAAAAGTGAAATGGATGAAAGAACAAATTACTACTGATATCATTTAATGAAGTAAAAGACTAAAATGAAAGTGGACAGAACATATTCTGATAAAAAAAAGGGAAAAGTGAAAGTTTTAAATTGGATCCCAAAATATTGAAAAAGATCTGAAAAGAGACCACATTTAAGATATGTAGACGAGACAATGAAGTTTTCTGTACTATTAAAGTAGAAAAGAAAAACTGCAGATCGGAAAAATGAAGGAGAAGAAAAAAAATTACATTTTAGTTAATGTGTTTATTTATTTCTATAATTTTTTTTATTATTTCACCAAATTTGATTTTGATTTTATTAGGATGAGATGGATTAGGTTTAATATCATATATATTAATAATTTATTATCAAAATAGGAAATCTAATAGAGCAGGAATGTTAAATATTTTAAGAAATCAAATTAAGCATGTTGCCTTTTTAATTTGTATTGCTTTCATGTTAAATCATGGTAATTGAAATTTTTTTTTTCAATAACTTTATTTGAAAATAATATTATTTACATTATAATTGTGTTGTTAGCGGAAATCCCTAATACAATCACAAAGACATTTCTCAAGACAAATCTTAATCTTCAGTGTCATTTTATGGTTTTTGTGTAATCATGAAGTATTTTACAAATACATCTTAATTGTCCAGGATTGTGTTTATTGTTAGTTATAAATATATTTCCCAATATGGACTTACACAGGGGCTAAACTCTCCATTCAGCAGCGCCACCAGTGCAAGCCAGAGTAATCAATGTATGCAAGAAGGTTTGTGCATAAAATCCCTATCTAGTACCCATTCATCCAATATCTCCAGATTAGTTTCCAGCTTGTGGCTTTCACCAATGTGGAGCCTTGGATCTGAGATACTAGTCTGGAGATATTGGATGAGTAGGTAACTAGATAGGAATTTTATGCACAAAACTTCTTGCACCCATTGATTACTTTGGCTTGCACTGGTGGCACAAATGTATAGAGAGTTTAGTCTCTGTGTAAACAGCTTGTGTAAGCATAAGAAATGGTGACCATGTGATGTTTAGTGGTTTAATATTAAGACTTGTTTGGGAAATCAATTTGAAATATTTGTTTACATCTGAAAATAGGAAAAAAGATAATCAAACACAACTTTGTTTGTTTCATAATGTCATATGTTTACTGGCCTTATCCATAACATCACTAATCATAAGAACTATTAAAATAATCACCACTTTCTACTCTAGTGCTATCTATAGTAAGTATGAATAATGAATGATTAATATATAACACATCTGAATCCACATCCCAGACTGTTTTCTGGATTTTGCCTTTACGATAGAAGCTTGGAATTCAATGCATAAGTAATGTGATAATGCATCCAGAAAACAATTTTTAATTCTATTTTCCATTTTACTATACAAGCCTGAAAATTCAAAATATCTTAGTTTTTGAACCTAAGCCAACCTATTTGAATGATTATATAGATCTGACTCCAGATCAGTAACTATATATTTTTGCATGTCCATTTCTTTATTAATTGTAAGCATCTATAATCCCTGACTAGGAATATTAATTATAACAAATCATTTTTTTACCTTACACAATGTATGATAAAACCAAGAACAGTTTTCTATTCTAGTGCCATCTGTAGTACAGTTGAAAAAATCAGTTATCACCAGATGATAATGCATTTTACGAGGCAATCATATATTGCTTAAGTTATCAAAAGTGGAAATTAATGAAATCCATTATGCTGGTCTTTCATATAAATTATAAAATAATTATACATAAAAAGCCTTTTTCAGCATATGGTTTTGTGACTTTTTCAATGTTAATCATTCATTTTAACATTAACCAATTATTGCAGATAGAACACCATCCAGAGTATTATAAACCTTCATATAGAGATCCAATATACCTTCAAAGAATTGATATAACAATATATGGTTTTATACAGACAAAATTCTCCATACAGTAGTGCCACTCAGTGCCAATCAGAGTAATCAATGGATGCCAGAGCTTGTACATAAAATCTCCATCTAGTGCCTACTCATCCAATATCCCGGGACTAGTTTCAGGTTTGTGGCCTTCGTCAGGGAGGAGCTTTGGATCTGGTTTGGCACTGAGTGGCACTACTGTATGGAGAGTTTTGCCTGTTTAATAACAGTTATGTGCTAGCATAAGAAATGGTGATCATGTGAATATATGATTTTATTCTATTTTAGTAATGTTTTATCAGGTAATTGTTATTTCATTGCCATTATAGATCACCAAATGGTGTTCTATTTGCAATACATAGTTAATGTTAAAATTAACATTTGAAAAGGGCATAAAACCATGTGCCAAAAAATCTTTTTATGTATAATTATTATTAATATATTTATATAGCTGTTGTATATGATATTTATTATTTATCATAATTTGGATTGCTTAAGACAAATCATTAAATGATTGTTGTATAAAAAAATTATTAATAACAATAAATATAGGAAGTTATTTTTCATTAATTCTTTTTTAAGTTCTGATTGTGAACATAAATTAATTCGTTTTTTTTAATGCACAATTAAAAATTAAAATTAACAATAAATAAAGCAAGAACAAATCAGCTTAAACAAGGTAAAATAAAATCAGTTCTTTACTAATTACTCGAGCTTACACTAGTTGACAGCAAAACAGAAAGCTAGTTTTATAATAAAGTAACAATTAATCTCTTTAAGATACATTTAAAACTCTAGAAAGATGAAATAAATCATTTTTAAGAAAGTGACCAAACTATCACTAGAAATCTTGAACAATTCCTTGATACTGATGTAAGACAAAGTAGCCCTCCAAATGGACATATAGCATAGTATATATAAAGTGGACATGTACTCTACTATAAAGGCACAAATAATGGAAATACAAGTGGAGTAGAATTCATTATAAATAAAAAGTGGAAGAACAACATTGTGGAGATTGATGGTGTATCCGACAGAGTGGCAAGATTAGTTATACAACTTAATAGCAGATACCAAATGCAGATAATTATGCCCCAACAAGTTCTCATAGTGATGAAGTAGTAAAAGATTTTTATATGGATGTACAAAAGGCTTCTGATAAGAGTAAACAACATTTTAAAATTGTTATGGGAGAATTTAATGCTAGAATTGGTAAACAAATAAAACTGTTATAGGTAATTTTGGTTATGGTAACAGAAATGAGAGAGGACATAGATTTGTGAAGTTTGCAGAAAAAGAAAAACTTTATATTATGAATTCCTTTTTTGAGAAAAATGTTAAAAAGAAATAGACATGGAAGCATCCAAATGAAGGTACAGCAGAATTGGATTATATTTTGACTAGCAGAAAATACATATTTCAAGATTGTAATGTTCTTAATAAATTTAACACAGGAAATGATCATCAATTAGTAAGATATAAGATACATGTTAATGCAAAACTAGAGACAAAAATTATTAAAAAAATATTTACAGTTGATATTCCTAATCTTCAGAAACATTCTAATGAATTTAAATTATAACTTACAAATCGGTTTCATGTTCTGGTAGATTTTGAACATGATTCAGATTTGAATGAAATTAATAAGAAAACAACTGATACACTTTTAAAAACTGCAACAAAGATAACTAGTAGAAAAAAGCAGCAATTGATTAATAAAATTTCTACTGAGACTAGAGAATTTATGAAAAAAAGAAGGAATATGAAGATATACAAAAATGATGCATTAAAAAGGATTGAATACTTAGAATTTTGTAAAATGGTGCGGAAAAGAATTGAAAATGATATAAGAAAGTATAACTGTGAACTAGCAAGGAAAGCTGTAGAAGAGAATAAAAATCTCAAGAATGTAAAACAACATTTTGGTATTGGTAGGAAATTTATATCTGCAATGAGAAAAAAAGATGGAATTATTATTAAAAAGAGAGATGACATTATGAAATGGGTAGAAGACTTCTATCAAGAATTATATAGTAATAAAAAACAAGTACCTCTTATATCTATTATATCTTCCGAATTGCCCAGAATTTTAAAAGAAGAAGTGAGACATGTTATTAAATTTATAAAGAAAGAAAAGACTCCAGATAATGATGGAATTATAATTGATATATTAAAAGAAGCAGGTAAAGAAATAGAATTTTTTTTAGCAAAGTTATATACCAAATGTCTAAATGATAAAGATGTATCAGATGATTGGAAGAATGCAGTATTAATATTAATACTTAAAAAAGAAGATATTAGAAATTACAGACCTATCAGCCTTTTATCAGTTTATACAAAATTTTTGCCAAGATAAATACAACTCGTCTACAGAGAACATTGGATTTCCATCAACCATGAGAACAAGCTGAATTTAAAAGTGGTTTTAGTACAGTAGATCATATCCAGGTATTGAGAGAAGTTATAGAAAGAAAAAATGAATACAAGTTGCCATTATGTTTTGGATTTGTAGATTATGAAAAGGCATTTGATTCTATACACATTTCTTCAGTGATTAAAGCATTGGATCATCAAGGTATAGATCTAGGATATTGTCATATTTTAAAGAATATTTATAAAAATGCAACAGCAACAATTAGATTACATAATGATACTAGGAAAATCAACATTGAGAAGTAGTGTTCAATGGATTTTCTCAAAATAAAGATTGATTATGATGAGTTAGAAGAAGTTAACAGCTAAAAATACCTTGGTCAGATTATTAATACGGATGGAAACATAATGGATGAAATTAATCATAAAATTAAACTTGATTGGAGTGCTTTTAGTAAAAATAACTTGATACTAAAAGGAAATATGCCTATGTGTTTGAAAAGGAAGATTTTTAATAAAGATGTTTTACCAGTTCTTACTTATGGATCTGAGACTTGGACACTTAATAGAAGAGCAATTCAGAGACTTCAGACCACTCAAAGAAGTATGGAGAGATGCATGTTAGGAGTAACAAGAAGAGATCAAAAATGCAATATATGGACAAGAGAACAAACAGGTGCTACTGACCTCATTGAAAAATTTAAAAGACAGAAGTGGAGTTGGGCTGAACATATTGCTAGAAGAGATGATAATAGATGAACCATTGAAATCTTAAACTGGATTCCAAGAAATTGTAAAAGATCCAGAAAGAGATCACATGTGAGATGGATGGATGAAATAAGAAGATGTGCCAGCGTGATGTGGAGAAGAGAAGCTAAAGATCGAAGAAGATGGATTGAACTTGGAGAGACCTTCATCCTGCAGCAGATTGATAATGGCTGATAATGATGATATAAGGTGTAGTGGTTAGTACATCAGACCTGCTATCACGTGATTTAGAGTTGGAATGAAGGTAAAACTTCTATTTTTTCAAGTAATTGAGAATTTCTGAAGGATTTATACTTTTTTTTTTATGGACCTATGTCATGGCCAACACATACATAAAAGCAATCCATTTATAAATGACAAAAAAGAAAAATTATAGTCTCATTAATTTGTGGTTGGTCTGGTATTTTAGCCTCATGAATTTAAATCTGTAAATTTCACATGCATGCCTAAATATGAACATAAGTGCTGCTTATACATGAATCATCTCTCAGCCATTTCCTCATCTCATATACTCAATCAGTTACATTACTCTCTCTTCTTTAGATTTATTAATGTAATGACTTTTTTATAACTACATTATTCTATCTTTTTATTATTTCTGTTGATGTTTAAATCTGTGCATTCTTTAAATTAAATTACATTGTAGGTACGTGTGATTATTACATTAAACATTCTTATATAGAATTCATTATTATCCACAACTTTAGGAATACAGCAAGAAGGCTTGAAAGCAAATGGTAGCAAATATTAAATATAGCTACTGTATTTAACTACTCCTCTATGAAGGAATCTTGGAAAAACATTTCCCCAGATTTTACATTTACCTATATAAGCCACTATATAAATACATAATCAGTCATCCTCAGTACCATTTAATGTAACTTAAGTAATCAATGAAAACCAGATACTATATAAAATTTCCTATCCTCAGACTGATTTCTGACTTTTGCTTTATTAATGAGGCCTGGAAAGGCAAAACTCAGAAACCAAACTGAGATGGGGATTTAAATACTAAGGATAAGAAATGATATATTTATAGCAATCACTTATTACTCAAGCTTACAATAGATGGCAGTAAAATAAATAGCTGCTCTTGCATTATCATATTTATTAAAATGTGGTTGAGGAAATATTATTAAACCACTATATAAATGTAAATAAATTTTCATTATTTGATCATAATACCAATATAATATAAAATAACAATTTGTGTCAATTGTTAATACAGAGTTTCTTTAATATAAATAAAATAAATAATATTTCCAAGCACTTTCAACTCTTACGAGTTCTTATCAAGGCAGTGTAAAAAATTCTATTTTCTCCTAGGAGATGAATTTAACATTTCATTGTATTGACCAGGAACAACTAATCGGAAAGCTGATTAATTTCGAATTCATAGTACAAGATGAATTTTGTATAAGATATGATTCTTTAATCTTGTGTTTTTTATCATGTTTCATGCATTAATATTGTAAAATCCTTTGGACTACATATATGGCCTGTATTATTTTGGTGAACATAAAAAGCTGAATAAACTGTATCATCTTCTCTTGCTCTATTATATGTATATTTACGTTGTTGAAGGCGATATTTAATATTTGTTTTGGTTTCTCCAACATACATTGCACTACAATTCATTTGTCGGCATCTAATAGAGTATACAACACTGTTTTTATCCTCCTTATTTATTATTTCCTTAGAATTATTTATTAATCTATTAAGGTTAGGTGGAGTTTTCCATGCTAATCGAAAATCTTGACTTAAAACTTTTATTATAAAAATATTTTTTATTTTTTACAATGAATCATAATACCAGTAGATTATTCTGAATTAACAAACCTATTTCACAACAGATTTTTTGTTAATATTCATACATAAGTTGGATGAAAAGTAATGGCAAACTATCATTGATAACGATCAAGTTTATTTTTTTTAATCATGTTTCATCACAGTATGCATTGATGAGTATTTGAAATTAAAAATAAATCTAGTTTACAGCCAATAATTTCGTATATATATTCAACAGTATATTTTGGACTACGAGTAGCATAAACATTAAATTCTTATGTTTAAAAGAGAAAAGAATTTACTATGCAAAAAAAAAAATCATAATATATAGGGTATATGAGCACAGCCAACAATTTCGTACATATATTCAACAGTATATTTTGGACTACGAGTAGCATAAACATTAAATTCTTATGTTTAAAAGAGAAAAGAATTTACTATGCAAAAAAAAAAAATCATAATATACAGGGTATATGAGCACAGACTTTCACACGACACAACACTCTCCACACTATCTCATAACACTGATACACTTGAACACATATATGTTGAAAAAATAAATAATCACCAATATACGTATTTCATGCTAAACCAGCAATCATCAGTTGGTCCAGATTATCATCTCTACACATATATATTAAATAATAATAGTAAAAGCAATAAAATCACAATAGTAAAAGCAACAGTGGAATGAGCGAAAATTTTCAGCCGATGTATAAGTATTGCAAAATGTAAATATCACTGAAGCTCTAGAATAAATTTTCTAGTCATTAACAATTTACTGTACCATTGTTTTATCAGAAAAGATTCAATCCTGAGCAGTAAATAATTAATAAAGTGTGCTTTGAAATATTGTTGAATTAAAAATAATTTTTAATGTTTTGAACAATTATTGCATTGGTATCTAAAAATCCAAAGAGAATTATTAAGATACTCTTTAATTTATTTTAAGATCAAGTTACCGTAAATCAAAATTAAAATGCTGCAAAAATAAAACAAATTTCTATTTTGAAGATTTACCTTTAGATTGACTTTGCTTATCTTTTTCTTGTTTCGGAGAGCTGTCTGTTCCAATAGTTTCTGGATTTATAGAAATATTAGACTTTTTATCAGAGGAAAAATATTTAGGAGTCAGATTTTGAGTGGCATCAACAGCTACATCTTGAGTACACTTAACTTTCTCAACCACATCAGCCATCTTTGTAGACCTCTACACGCATGCTTCCGTTACAATTTATTTACTTCCGGTATTTAATATGATATATTCTGCTAATAAATTAATAAATTTAAAAAGGGGATGGCGGCATTAATATTGATCAGAAATATTTTCTAACAATGCTATTAATATATTTATTTTTTTATATTAATATATATTGCCTTCGGTCCTCAGTTTTTAAATAAAACCTTATTCATCGAAATGTTTTTGCCACTGCTAAAAGTTTTACCTATTTATTTCGACAAATATTTTGTCAGTTTGGTATGCAAGTTTCATCCACTCATTTATGTTTGGAAGCTAATCTGTTCGGTAACGTGCTGAAAAAGATCTTTGCTTCGCAGGTCATTATTAATTATTTATCAAAATAAAATCTTACTTGTAGGACAAGATTAGACCATTATTTTATTTTTTTAATATCCAAAATTCATTCTCTTTTTTAAAATCATCATTAAACTTCTTTCTCTTGCTCTTCATAGATCCTTCGTAATAAAACTTATTTTTTGTTTATTTTTAATGACTACATAAGAAATAATAATATATTCTTCGACAGAGATATTTTTGAATGCGATATACAAAAAGATTAAAAAGGAAACGATTATTATTAGATGCAAATCTAATCATCTTTACTGACGAAGATTAATTAATAGAAACTAGCCTCAATATATAGAAATAATGGCACTATCATCCAAAGTCCACTGATTACTCAAGCTTATAATAGATGACTGGAATAGAGTAAATTACTGCCCGTGATGCAATTTTACTTTTAAGATGTCTAATTCTTTCACTTCATTCTCTTTAATAGTTGCATATGCTAATTTTATTCTTTCATCTCATCTCTTTCATTGTCCTCTAAATGTGTATCTAGTGTAAGAAAGAAAAAGTTAAATTAAGAATGAAGTGGAAAATAGAGATAGTTGTGTCTACAGAAATTTGACAATATGGCCATGTGAACAGGAAATAATATTTATTTCTTTTCTTGTCCAAGATAGTTCTATTATAGCAACGTGAATGCAGGGTGTAATGTTTAAATTTTATAAATTAAATCTATAAAAATGTTACTTAATGTGGTAAGGTTTTCCAAGTTTGAAGCTAAAAAATTGTATTTAGAATTTTTAAAAGTTAGAAATAAATATCGCTAATATTATTTTTGACTATAATCAGTCGACTGAAATATGAAGTCCTCTCCAAATTTCATCCACTTTCTCTGATCCATAGGATAATAGTCGTCTGAGGCTATGCACATGTATGCTTGTAGATGGTAGAATTCTAATGATGTTTTACACACTGGTGTATATAGGATATTTAAAAATTTACTGGAGATATCCAATCACAAATCCCCATAGTGCCTTCAATCACTACTTGTATTTTATGTATATGTACCCTGAATCTGCAAGAACTTTGAGATTGCTTCAAATTTCTTTTTATTTGCCTTTTTGCTTATTTGTTAAACATACCATATGATTAGTGAGATGTAAGATATATGATAATGCAAAGCCTGAAGCAAAAAAAAAACTATTAAGAATATCAGTATTAAGAGTTGATATTCCATGCCAATAAATTTACATTAGAATTTGCAAACAATTTTAAAATATTGACACTTTGAAGAAGGTTCGCATTTTCTTGAAATCAATGAGATAACTGATGTTCTATAAGAATTGCAAGAAAGATAACTGGAAGTAATTTACCAATAAATTTTCTACTGAGACAAGAATATATGAAGAAAAGAAGAAATATTAAAAATGTTGGATACATTAAGAATTGAATATATCTAAAATTTTGTAAAATAATAAATAATACAAAAAAGAGTTTAAAAAATGAAAAACTATAAGTGTAAATTAGCAAAGAAAGCACCAGAAGAAAATAGAAATCTCAAAATTGTAAAACATCTTGGAATTGGAAGGAAAATATTTTTTGTAATAAGAAGAAAAGATGGAACTGTTACTAAAAAGAAAGTTGGCATCATGAAATATGTGAAAGAGTTCTATAAAAAAATTATATGGTAATAAAAAATGAGAAAATAAAGTAACTCCTACAATTATTGCATCTTCTGAATTGACCATCCTTTTAAGTAAAGAAGTATGACTTGCAATTAAATCTATGTAGAAAGGAAAAGCTCTAGAAAATAATGGAATTTATGAAAAAGAAACAGTAAAAAAATAGAAAAATGTGGCACAGTAGTATATATCAAATATCTAACTGATAAAGATGTTCCAGATGATTGGAAGAATATAGTAGTAATATTGACATTTAAGAAAGGTGATAAAGAAAATACTAGAAATTACAACCTATCAGTTTTATACAAATCTTTATCAAGATAATTACAGTTCATCTCTAGTAAACTTCGGAATTTTACCAACCCAAAGAATAGGCTGGATATGAAAGTGGTTTTACCACAATAATTCACATCCAAGTATTGAGAGAAGTTATGGAAAAGACCAATAAATATGAATTGCCACTATGCATTGGATATATATTATAAAAAGGCACTTGATTTTGTAAGCATGTCTACAGTTATTAAAGCTTTGAAAAATCAAGATGTAGCCCTAAGATATTACTATATTGTGAAGAATATTTTACAAAATACAACTACAATCATTATATTACCAGGTGATATTAGAAGAATATCATTAAGAAAGAATGTCTTTGTGATCCTATATATCCAAAACTTTTCACAACAATTTTGCAAGGAGTATTTTGTGAATTAAATATGAAGCTAATGATGTAAAAGTTAATTGAGATTATTTATGTCATGTAGATTTTTCAGATGATGCAATTGTTTTTGCAAATAATATATCAGAGGTTCAGAAAATGTTGCAAGAGTTATCAGATAATTTAAAGTGAGTCTAAAGATAAATACTAAATGATTAAAGTAATACTTAATGCATTTTCTCAGAAAAAGAAGATTGATAATCATGAATTAGAAGTTAACTACAAATAACTTAATCATGTTATTAACACAGATGGAAATGTAATGGATAAAATTAATCATAGAATTAAACAGGCAAAACTCTCCATACAGTAGTGCCACTCAGTGCCAACCAGAATAATCAATGGATGCCAGAAGGCTTGTGCATAAAATCTCCATATAGTGCCTACTCATCCAATATCCCCAGACTAGTTTCTGGCTTGTGGCCTTCGTCAGTGAGGAGCCTTGGATGTGAGAGCATTGCTGGTATCCATTGATTACTCTGGCTGGCACTACTGTATGGAGAGTTTTGCCTGTGTTAATAACATTTATATGCAAGCTTAAGAAATGGTGATCATGTGACATAGAATTAAACTCAGATGGAATGCTTTTGTAAAATATTAGAAGGAAATATGACTGTATTTATTTGAAAAGGAAGATTTCTAATAAAGTTTTCTTAGTTATTGATCAAAGACATAGAAAAATAATAGAGACTTCAGATGATTCAATGAAATATGGAAAGATGTATGTTAGGAGTAACAAGAAGAGATCAAAAAGAAATACATGGGTGAAAGATCAAACAATTATCACTAAAATTATTGAAAGAATTAAGAGACTGAAGTGAACCTGGTCTGGTCATACTTCTCTAAGAGATGATAATAGATGATTAGATGAAGTTTTAAAGTGGTTACATAGGTGATGGATTGAGGAAATAAAGTTTCTTTATGTGTTGTGAATCTGGGGTTTGAAATAATAGGATTAAACTTGAAAAACTTCATCATGCAAAGGATTGATAATGCTTGAAAATAATGAATAGTCACATTAATTGAATAGTTTATTGTTCAGGAGTTTATAAAAAGCTTGAATAGTGGAATTGGGATCCAGGAATGTTGTGCTCCAGAGTTCACTATGCTACCACTGCAAAATTGCATAGGATTAAATGAATAATCAAATGGTTTATTATTCAGTAATTCATAAAAACTTTGTTCATTAAAAACAACAGAGCATATGAAAACATGGAGGACTATATCAGTAACCAATGTTTGCTTCACTATCACCTCCAAACTGTTAAAAAATACTATTCTTAAAATGGAAACAATTGAAGTGTTATTCATTTAGGCTTTTCATCAATTGATATTTCAAATGGCTGATTTGTTTTACATATCATTTCATAGAAACCTAATCATAAGAATAAACTTCTACAACTGTTTCCAAATATTTCATAATCAAATGATTTATGCAATATATAAATAACACATAAATTCATTACATTTTTTTTGCATTTATCTGCCAAGAGAAATCAAGTCTGTAGTACTTTTGGATTCTTCAAAATCAGAGGTTCCAGTAACTAGTCATCTAAAAAATGAAATTCTCAAAAATATTTTTGCTGCAGCGGATAACAATGACATTCCCATCAATTACTATAATCATCTTTCTTATATGTACATATCAGAACCATAGAAGTATCTTTAAGGTCAGGTATTATTCATTTCCATATTTTTTTTTTAAAAAAAGCATAATAATTTTTAAAGCAGCTTTACTTTAGACTGGGGATGGAGAGCCTCCATCCCTGGAGACAATTCCAGTCCTTGAAAACTCTCAATATGGCTTCCAGACATTTTCAAAATGTATTTAAAATGGCTTTTATATAAAACTTCTATTTAATCACGTGTAATTCAAATATTGAATTAAGAGTTAAGCAAAATAAAATATATCCTTAACTATACCCAACCTTTATAATAGTTCTAGTTTATTCTATCAGAGGTGCAAAATTCCAACAAATTATTTATATTGTGTAGTCCAGCAATCACCAACCTTTTTGCACTTAAGAGCACAGTCTATAATACCGGCCAGGTGGTGGGCACCATTTATTTTTTCAATATAAATTTATAGTTGGATATTGTTAATGATAGACCCTTTTACGCTGTAAAAGTATAGTATGACCTACAATTTGATTACAATATAATACAATAATTTATATTTCATTCCAATATCAGCCTTTCAAGCTAATTGAGCACGCACCTTTTGAGAGTGTTAAATAAATGAATACTCTCCTCTTCAATCCAAGATATAGTATTTATGCAGGAATAAAAAAAATCCCTCTTATTCCTATGACTCAAATTCTTTTATATGAGCAAATCTGAAGAACTGTTGAAGAGAGCGTGAGTAGATACTCACTTTAAATTACTATTTACGATGTTCAAGCATGGCGCTAGATAAAATATTCGCTTATTTACTAAAAATTAAATTTATTTGTATCAGATAAATAATTTTTTATCGTGTTTGATATAGTGGCAGGCACGTAAAATGGTCTGCGGGCACCATGGTGCCTGTGGGCATAGGGTTGGGGACCCCTGATGTAGTCTGTCAGACTATACATTAATGCTGATGGCATTTTATATGTTTTTATAATGATTTCCACAGTCTAACTATATTTGCAAAAATAAAATTAGAATTTTACTTTATTATTATGGCTACACCAAGAAAGATTAAAAAACCAACTGAACAGAAAATTGCATATTTCAATAGAAATAGATCATTGCATATTTTTTTATAGAAAGAATTTAATAGTAAAGCAATGTGTCTGATATGTATGGAAAGGATTTCAGTTAATGAAGAACACTATTTATCCAAAATGTTATGATTGTGCCAAAATTGTTGTGAAAGAAACATTTAAGTATAAAACTTGAAAATGAGCTTTATCAAGTGGCTGAAATGACTTATAAAAAGCCCAAACAAGTCAGGCAATTCTATGAAGGCAAATTAGTGATATTGATATATTTAGAATATAAAGAAATAGTGTAATTATGAATAAAATGTGTGCTAAAGTTAAAAAAAAATAAAGTATTACTAATGTTTAAAGATTAAAATGTTGATAAGCAGTTCGGATTAGAAAAATTATTTAAAAAGATAAGGAACAAAAATAATTAATTATGTTCTAGAACATTCTACTATCAGTGGGAAGTTATAAAATCTTACAGATAAGAGGAATTGAGGTCTAATCTATACACCTGTATTGTTGGAGCTGATTGTGTTTATATGAAGATACAGAATGGTCAAATGTAAGGAGGGCTGTCAGTGACCCAGTGAATTCCATCACTAAAGGTGCAAAAACATTTCACACCGGCTTTATTATGTTTTAATTTACCTCTTTATGGTCACACATTCATAAGTAATAAATTTAATACTGAACTGCAATGATATAAATTATAATGTATATTAAGCGTTGTTGCTATTGTTAACTTCTGGCGATAATTATAAAAAAATTAATTTTGTTTCTGTTTGTCTGACCGTTACCATGACAGTAGCATTTGTGGTGACTGTACATAGCAGAAAACTGGCACAGTCTTTTACAGGATTGAAATTGAACTGTGATTTTTTTGGTAGTAGTCAGAGATAGGATTTTGATCAGTAGCCACAACTTTGTAGATGTAATAAAATTAAACTGGCTGGATAAATCAACATATTGGGAAGTAATTCAATAATCATGAGAAATTTTTTTTACTAATGATTAATTTGGATTAGAGAATTAAAATGATGGCTGTGCCACAAGTGACAATAAATAAGTTTAAAGTTAATAGTCCTATTGATTGGTCAATTCATCTCAAGTGGATAGAATTTTTTTTATTAATGGGAATGACAGTGACCCCATTAAGGTTGCCACATTGTTATGTTATGCCAGGCAACAAGTGATAAAAATCAAAGTGGCTATGCGATCACAAAGTACCATAAAAATTGCCTTACAAAGTAGTAGTTGAAAAACTAAATAATTATTTTAGTTAGTGTGGCTACGTTTTAGAAATAGATGGCAAAATACATAAATATGATCAAATATTGAGGGAACTTGCTAATGGTTGTAGTTATGGCAATGCATTAGAGAATAATCTATTCTAACAATTACTTTGGGAGATGTCTGATGACATAAACAGCAGTTACTGGCTCCAAGAGATTTGACATATGAGGAGGCAATCAAAATGGAAGTAGCCCATAAGATCACGATTAACCAATCAAAGGAGTTTGGGGATTTTACTAATAATAATGAATGTAGTGCGTTCTTACGAAAAACTGAAAATAAATATCAACCTGCTAAAAGTAAGATGAAGAAAATTGTTAGTAATGTGCCAAAAAAGGTCACATAGCACGGAAGTTTAGATTTAATAAAGAGTGTTGTAGAGCCTATGGCAAAGTAATCATTTAGAGAAAGCATGTAGGGCTCATGGGGAAAAAGATTGTTGCATCTTGCCAACTTTTATAAAAGGAAACAAACAGAAATGAGAGATTTATAATACCCAGATTACTTATGCCAATCAAATTATGATGTCAATGAAATTATTCAATACAATTTTGAAAATGGAAATTGACAGTGGATCAATGTATCAATGATGGCAATCAAAGACTGGGATAAAGCAACAAAAAATTGTATGAACACTCCTATATTAATGAAAACTAGTTGGAAAATGAAAGATGCTAGTGGTAATATTATGAAGCTATTAGGGAAGGTAGACAAATGTAGAAATTAAAAAAACGATCCATAGGTTAACATTGTATATAGTGCAAGAGGGTCTTAATCCCATTATAAATAGGGAATGGTTTGACATTCTGGGAATAAAAATATGTATGATTAACAAGATTGATTTGAGAAAGAAATAAATACACAAATTTATTTAAAATTACAGACAGCCAAATCATTGCTATGCCAGTAGATGTAGTGTTGCAAGATGGAGCAACCTGTGATTTGCAGACCTGGGGAAGTTCCTTTTGCATCATAAGCTAGAGTGTTTCAAGAGTTAAATGATTCGGTTAGTAAAGGAGTACTGACACTGGTCGAGAAGATCAAATAGACCACTCCAATTGTAATGATGTCTAAACTAAATGGACAAATTCGCATTTGCGGAGATTTCTGCACTATGTAAATAAGAACCTGACAAAGAGTCAGTATTCAGTGCCTAACATCAGAGAAATATTAGCTAATATGGAAAAAGCCAGTCATTTCACTAAAATTGATTTAAGGACTGTGTTTTATCAGATTCCAGTTTCTAAATATACCTCCAAACTATTAATGATCACTATTTACAAAGAATTATTTAACTATCATAGGCTGCCTTTTGAAATTATCGTTGCACCAAACATCTTAAAAGCCAAGATGGACATGCTGTTTCAACAAATGGATGGTAAACACCTTATTTAATATTTTAGTAGTTGCAAATTCATTAGAGAAAGTACATCGATTTTTAAAAGTTTGTGTTATCTAGTTTTGGAATTAGAATAAACCCAGAAAAATGTATCTGGAAGATGACCAAAATAAAATTCTTGGGGCATATCATATCAATCAAGGAAAAGAATCCTCACCTCAGAAGATTTTAGACATAAAAGAAGTCCAAAGATCCAGAAATGTATGGGAACTACAGGCTTTCCTGGGCATCCTTAATTATTTTGAAAATTTTCTAAAAGGGAAAAGCAGATATAGCACAACCATTGTATAATTTGTTAAGAAAAGGCTAAAAATGGCATTGGGATCAAGCCTAAAAAAAGCTTGTAGTGTTACAAAGGAAATGCTGATGTCAGATAGTTTATTAGTACACTGTGACAGTAACCTCAAAACTAATACTAACAACTGATGCATGGGATTTTGGGGTCGGAAGGGTGAGCAAACAATAATCATTTCTACAACACTAACCAAAGCAGAGTAAAACTAGAATCATATAGGCAATGGATGCTATATTTTCAGTAAGAAATTTGACCAATACTTTTATGGTCAACCATTCAAGATGTTTACTGATCATAAGCTGCTGTTAGGAATATTGGCTAAAAATAAAATACTGCACCAGATCATTTGAGCCCTAGAATGTTATGTTGGTTATATTTATTAATGGTTGATTCTGAACTAAATTAAGAAAAAAAAATGTCATTAAGCATGAAGATGCTATCGAGAGTTCCAATTAAATCGGCTCCACAGGAACTAGATCCAATCATTAACTATATGGATAACTGAAATAATGCAGTAATAGACAGTAAAAAGGTAGTGTTTTGGACAAAAGCTGAGCATGGTTATAAACTGTTGATCAAATGGATCAGCAAAGGCTGGTCCAGGTACTTAATAGTTATATGGGATGAAAAAGAAAAATTCTATAAACAGGGGATGCATGTTAACGGACAATAAAGTATTAATATCTAATAGTGGTTATCGTCAGATTCTTCTGCTCATTCATTAAGGCCATGATAGTATTGTAAGGGCTAAAGCACTTGCTCAAAGTTATGTATGGTGGCTCAGAATTAATTCAGAGAGAGAACAATTTGTGTAAACCTGTGAAAATTGTCAAGTGAATGCAAATGTTCCAAATAAAAATTATATTACCTGGCCTGTAGTCAAAAAAGCTTGGGAGTCATATTTACATCAATCACAGTACTTGCAATATAAGTCACAAGAAAGCTGTCATTGTCAAGCATTGGTAGCCAAGAAGCTTACTTGCAGACATTTGTCATGGGTTCGTTTTCCGGCTGATGCTTTGACATATAGAAAAAAAAGCTGTTATCCATCCACCCCAATGATTTATTATTCTTGCCAATATTTGCAATAGTCTCTGAGAAGAGGTCAATATTTTATTAGCATTCATGCAATCACACTATTTAGTAATATATATATATATGTCATATTATTATTACTATTTGCGGGATATTCCGCAAATAGTAATAATAATATGACATCTTTTATCCGTGAAAATATTAGTATATATATAAACATATACATTTTACTTCTCTCCAAACTTTCTAAATGTAATGTTGGAACATATGTAGTGATAAAATAGAAACAGGTGTCATTGCACAAGACAGTCTTTAATATTCAAGAGAAAAGTAGAAGATACCAAATTATATTAAGAGTTACTAATAAATGAGTACAGCCACTCTAATTTACAAAAGAAAAAGATAAAATAATACAGTTAGATTAGTTTTGTAATGACTACACAAACCAAATTATGAATATGTCGAATTTCTTCTGCAACAAATTTTTCTGACAAACTTTAACATCATATCTGTGTCTCTTTATTAAAATAATGTCATATCTGGCCAATGAAAGCAATGAAGATTGCATTTCTTTAGTCATTGAGATAATAATTTATAACATAAAGTGTCTGCTTCTCCTATGCTCAAGTTTTATATAAGTCTTGTTCATTTATTTCATATGTCCAATCCAATAAAGTTGTGATTTTATAATAATGAATTCTGTAGTATTGCATCCAGCAAATTTAAAAATATATGGGCCTTATTATCTTGCCACTAAATTTTCATAAGTTTACGGAATATACTTAAATAAATTTTTTCCAGCACTTTTTATGTTACATTATCTTAAGTTTTAGTTCTCAATTCCGCCATTCTATTACTGCAGGCTTATTAATAAAAAACACCACAGGCCTGTTGGTTAATATATATTTAAACTTGTTCTTTTCCTATGTATTGATTTCTATTATAACATATCATACCATTTACACCTTTTTATACACTTTATCAATACTTTTATTTGTATTAAACTAACAGTTTCGACTGTTCTGCAGTCATCATCAGAGCTCCAGTGGAAACTGTTAGTTTAAAACAAATAAAAGTATTGATAAAGTGTATAAAAAGGTGTAAATGGTATGATATGTTAATACATATTTCCAACTAATTCCATTACTAAATAACATAAATCTTAGGTGCTTGATATACCTAATATTTCATTACCATGTTTGAAAGCAGGACCCCAAGAAGATTATTAAGTGCTGGAACAAGACTAATATGGCACCCTGAGCTACACATGGACACATAAATCAATAATGCTATAAGTTTACATTTATTAATTACATTCAAATGTACTTGCAAATATGTAACAAAGAGAATAGGTACTTCTGTAAAACATAATAAAACAATAATACACATTTAATATATAAACAATAATGAAACACTATACATAAGCAATGAATTTAATACTAGATTGATTACAAGCTCACAACAGTTATTATAATTGAGATGTGATAAAATTTAAATTCTGCTAAACAAAGGTGCTTTCTTGGCCTTTTTCCTGGCAAAATTGTGAATCACATCATCAAAGCCAGATTCAATACCAAGTCTCGCCAAATCTATCAATCACCCCTGTGACATAATCAATCTTAGATAATTTTTTATCATTTTAGTTTGCAGTGATATAATGCACTGTGACTTCTTATACAGAGTCAGGAATCTCTCAGCAATTATGTCCAGAGAAACCAGTTAGCCACTTTATCTTCCTTTTCCCCACTCTAAGTTTTCCCATAATCTGCTCCATCCCATTTGCCCAACTTATGGCCTTCATATCTAAATCCCCCTTATCTTTTCCCAAACCCAGAATAAAAACCAATAACCCACTCTGTAGAATCACTTTCTTCATATTTATTCTTCCATAACATCATTATTTGTACCCTTTCTGCTTTCAAGCATTTACATTGAATTAACAGATGTCTAATATTTTCTATGCCTTCCTTACACAACTTGCAGACTAAATCACCCATATTTTTCCATTTACATGTATATTCCCTTGTTGCTAAAGTTCCCATTCAACCCTTAAACAAAAAACTACTTTCCTTGCTATTATCATAAATTAACTCGCACCCAATGTTCCATTTACTTCTATATATATTTAAACTCTTTTTACTCTCCATACTAATTTTCCATCTCTTTAACTCCCTATTCTTTATTAATGCATCTGTTCTTTTATCCCATTCCTTACCACTATAACCCTCAACAATCCTAATGCAATCATCTCACCTTTTGTACAATTATACCGATATAAAATTCTTTATCCAAATCTTCTGCATACTGCATTACCTAATTCACTCTTTACTCATAACCCAATTAAATACTATTTTAGCTATTCTTTGATTATCCATAAACTGTAATCTATCGAACATTTTCATTTTGCTTTTTGCATCTCTCATATAAAAACTTGATCATCCCATTTCTCCTTGAATTGCCTCCTTTGCTGTCAACACATCTGCATCTGATGCATGTCTTCCTACTTCCCTTTGTACTTTTTCTAAATAATCTAATACCCTTTTACTAACACAATGCATCATTACCATATGTTAATCCTGCTACTGCCACTCCTCCATACAATTCTAGCTACGTCATTTTTATTATATGAAAACACTTGAATTTCTTCATCAATCCCTTTCTTTTCTTTGCTTCATTTATCAATTTTTTTCTCCCATTCATCCAAGCAATTTTTCTGATTACTTAAGATGATTCCCAAATAACTATATCTATTCACTACACTTAACTTTATATCCCCCAATAAATATTCTTTGCCTTCTCTTTCTCCAGTATTAACCATCATTATATTTGATTTTTCTTCACTAAATTTAATCTCCATCTCTTTACCCTCAGCATAACTTCCATATCTTCTCTTCTTTCTGCACACAAAAAGACATCATCCACAAAAAAAAACCCCGACAATGTATACTCCCTTGCCACCTATTAACGGCATCTCTATCCCTCTGCCTAGTCTTTCTATTGCTCTCTCTCCATTTCACTCAAATACAACAAAAACAAAATAGGTGACATAATTCATCCTTGCCTTAGTCCCACCCCATTTTTAACTGATTCTATATCCCCTAATTAATATATATAGTAATTATTTTCATGTAATTTCTTAATAATATCCACTAAAACTTCATCCATTTCCAAATTTGCTAAACTTACCCATAATTTATTTCTATTTACTCTATCATATACCTTCTCTATATCTATAAAACTCATATATAACTGTCTACTTGAATTCCTACTCATATCAATAAGTTGTGTAACTACAAATAAATTATCTCCTATATGCCTATCTGATCTAAAACCTCCTTGCATTCCCCCCTTCCAGCCACCATATATGAATTTTTTTTATATAAAACTAATGTCACCGCTATCAGTCTATAATTGTTTAACTTTCTATGATCCTTACCCTTTCCTTTAAATAAGAATTTTACTCTTGTATTATTCCAACTACCTGGAAAACCTGTTTTCTGTGCCATCTTATTAAAACATGATAATAGCTTTACTTTTGCCTTATGCCCTAAATTCATTACCATCTCTGCTACCCCATCCATCTAAACCTCTTGCCTTTCCACTTTTCAATTTCTTCCCGGTCTTATTCAGTTCATTTTATGTAAACTTAAAATTCCCATTACTATATGCTTTCTATCCCTCTGTGCTGCACATCTAACATCTTTTTTATATCCATTACATACCTATTTAAGATTCTCTCTAATTCTTCTCTAGAGCTGCACTCTATTCCCTCATCATCTAGTAATACTATCTCCCCCCTGCATTTCTCCTTTTAATGGAATTCCCAAATTTTTTTACTTCTATCTCTTCCACTTTTATTAATATCCAACAATTTACTATTCAATTTCATTCTCTATCTATAAATTATCTATTTTAGTCAACTTTTTTCCTAAGTATTTTTACCATTTAACATTAATATCTTTTTCACTTTCTTTGTTTTTAATAGCATATCTATATTCTCTGCATGCTTTTTCCTCTCTTTTACACTTTTACTCTCATTTTTTTTATTACTTTTATTCTTCTGAATCTTCTCACCTAAAACCCAATTTGCCACTTTTTCTACTTTATTATGCCAGTCCTTATACTCATCCCCAATCAACTCTTCTATGATTTCTTCAACTTGTATTTTATACTCTTCCAACTTATTCTTTTCATTCACTCTCCATCCACATCTTTCACTATTGTTTCTACTTTTATTTCTATTCTCCATCACATTATTAACCATTTCTATTACAAAGAAGTTATGACCACTATTACATACTCTCTCTTCATTATCAAACACCTTAATTTTTCATACTTTATTCATTCCCTCTTTCTCTACCAATACATAATCTATTGGGTGGAATATATTATTTCTAGACCATGTGTATTGTCCCTCATAAATATTTGATAAATTTCCAATGCTCTCTCTGACAAAATTTCTTCAAAAGCTGTCCATTTTTATTATCTACATCACTAATTTCTTCAATATGTCCATTCATATCCCCTATAACCATTAATCTCTTCCCCTTTTCTGTAAAACCCTGTATATCCTTATCCTTAACTAGTCATTCCATATATGCTACTGTTCCACTCCATTATAGTTTGACTATCTCCAGAATAGCCACCATCCATTCTTGTCTTCTCAACCTTATTTCAAACTACAAATGTTTTTGACATGAGCATTCTGCAGAGGAGATACAGTGGCAGGAATTCTTAACAGAATACAGAGGCAGACATATATATTTGGAAAGAGTCCTTCCAGCGTATACCTTTTCAAACAATTCAGTAGCTCCAATGGGCTCAGTTGGTCCTCTCCAAAATATTTTTTGCTTGATGAGCAGACAACAAATGCTTATCTCCATTACAAGATCTTCATTGATATCAGCAGGATATTGATCTGCCAATAATTTTGATTTTTCTTTCAGTTCTTCTTGAAGAATTGGTAGGTACTTCCTGGGGAAGCAGAACTTCTCAGTAATTTTCACTGCAGCATTGAAATGAGCAGTCAGTCCACCAATAACATTAACCAATATGACAAAGAAGATAGACTTTCTGAAATATGCTTCCTCAGGGGATTCATCCTGTTGTGTATTCAGCTACATAGCTGACTACCAACAATTACCACGAAATTATAAACTACCAAAACATTGTTAATAATGATTAAATATATTTATTTACATATTACACATACACATAAGTTAAGATTTACCTGAGTAAAGATCATATTTACTTTATTTACACATATAACAAAATAGTCCTTGATTTAAAGTTCTACCTTCACTGCCCATATCACCACTGAAAAACTAATCCAGCCACTATACTAGAAGTGAATACTAAAGTTTATACTCATGGTTATTTAAAAAAAAGCACAATCCTATTTGGGCCTTCTCAGGCAAATGTAAATAATAAAAGACCAGCGCGGTCTATTAACATTTTCTCTAACTGGCTATTTTTAACCTTCAGAAGTATGAGCTTAGGGATACATTCATCGATGTAAAAGAGGCAAGGCACTTTTCCTCAGCTTTTCTCAAGGTCCTTATGACCCCCATGACCCAACAGCTGCTTACGATGAGTAGAGAAAAACTGACACTTTCTCTTTATAGTGCGCATTATTTATACTACTTTTTTCCTTGCTTGATTTCATTAATAAATTCCTAACATTCCAATGTACTTCCATTTGGCTAATGCATCTTTATAATGATGATTAGGATCCAGTTTTTAATTATGTCTGTTCATATTCCTTAGTAATTAGCTTTAAATATTTTATCCATTTGTTTGCTTCTAAAATTAGTTCAACATTTGATTTTAAACAATGCACACTTTTGTCTGTCTCTGAAATCCATTAGTTATATCTGGCCTTGTAATTGACAATTTGGTTTATCTTTCAGCAATCTTTTGTAGAATGCTTTTAACCTATGATCTTTATCTGTTTAAGTTTAATTTAACTGCCAACCATCTTTCTTTGTTGCTACTAAACCCAAACTAAAATTAAAAAGTTTCTTTATTTTTTACCGAATCTATTTTCCATTTCTTTTTAAACTTATTAGCAGTCCTAGTTTACATTTTTCACAAATAAGCCTGGGGGATTTTTTTTCTCCACTGCATCTTCTTCCTGTTCTGGAGATTTTTGCGAGTTTTCATTCTCATCTGGTTGTTCTTCTCTTATGTCATTATCATTTAGGTCTTTGTAACTCTCTTCCTTGGTATTGTACCTTTTTGTTTATTTTCTGCATTTCTCATTTCAAAATTTAATGTCTCTGTTATTTTAAGCCCTCTAACAAGATTCCCATGGCATTTATATATACCCCCATTTTCATGCCTAATCATTACTATATAATTGGACAGATTTTTTTTCAACTGCTCCTTTGAGCCAAGTTTTACTTAAAACATCTTGAAACCATATTGCTGCTCCAATCTGAATTTCGTTCTGTGGTAATTGCCTTTGCTCACTCTATTTCCCTTTGGATGGATTAACAACAGTTTTGTTGTCAATCACCTCCCCAATAGTGGTTCTGCAGATGTAACACCGGTTACTTACTGTGCATGCATTAATTTCAGCATTATTTTGTTTGGCTTTTTTTTGTAATTGTCGATAATTGCTTTTTTTAAATTCTTTTTTATTTGATGCACTGCTTTTTCTGACACGCCATTTGATTTGGGATGATTGGGGAGGGGGGGTTACTTATATGTAGAATTCCATTTTCTTTCCAATATTTTTTCATAATGTGACTCGTGACACATTATAGGATACAATGGTTTCCAGTAATTTCTGTATTGCAAAAACTTTATCCAAATACTTTGTTTCCTCTGTGCTTGTAGTTTTAGCTTCATGGCATTCTGTCCACTTTGAGAATGTGTATATTATTATTAAGAACATTTCCCTGTAATTGGTCCTGCATGGTTGATGTGCAATCTTTCCCATGGTCTTGTTGTTTTAGGCCACTCACTGTAATTTTGTCAGGAGTGCTATTTGTCTGGAAGGTGCTGCACATCTTTTACATATTTTTCAATATCTGTTTATTTTTCACTATCAGACGTAACTATGCACCAATGCTTTAGCTTTCACTACTCCTGGGTGGCCTTTATGTAAGTTTCAATACATGATTATGGCCTGCAGGTGGTATTACCATTTTATCCCCATTATTAGACATCCCTTGCATATGGACCTTTCTCTGCTTATCCAAAACCCTTGATTTACATAGTTGTTTTATTTTAGGCCATCCTTCTCTAATCCACTTGCTTAGTATCTGGTATCCCTGATTTTCTTTTGTCCACTTCCTACGCTTGATTTTATGATATCAATATAGTTCACCTGTTTCTGATTTTATAGGTTTCAGTCTATCTAGGCATCTAGATAGAGCATCCACTTGTGATGTTTTTTCCTTTTTTATAGTATAATTTATAATCATATGTGGCCAAAATATTTCATCGGAATAACATCCTTGGATTTATATGTTCAGCATGGGCAAAAATATCTAGTAATGACTTATGGTCCATGAATATTTTAAAAACTTCTAACCCATAAGTACTTGTGAAATTTTTTAATTGCAAATACTATGGCCAATGCTTCATTATCAATTTGAGTTTTTTCTGCATTTGAGAAGGTGCATGAAGTGTAAGCTACTGGTCATTCTCACTTATCACTAGCGTGAACTAACATTGCCCCTACCCCATATTCAGATGCATCAGTAGTTATTTGCAGTTTTTTCTCACTATCGTATTAGCTTAATAGCATATCTGACATTAACAATGCCTTTATTTTCTCAAAAGCTATTTCTTTTGTGAATCTCCTGCCATTTATGATCTTTTCTAAGCAGATCATATAATGGGCTAGCTACCATTGCTTTGTTGTTTAAGAATGGTTCATAAAAATGTACCAATCCTAGAAAAGCTTGCAATTGTTTTATATTTCTGGGGTTTATTTGCAATTTTTACAGCTATGACTTTATCTGGGTATGGCTTTTTTCTTTGTCCAAAATGGTGTGGCCTAAAAAAAAAAAAAAATTGAGTTTACCATATGCATTTTTCCTTGTTCAACTTAACATCTGTCCTATTTAGTCTTTTGCAAACCCTAAAATACCCTGTACTTTAACTCTTTTACTGTCACTGCAGTAATGAAAAACCATTTAGAATGTAGTCAATTTTCACATGGAAAATGTTCAGAGCCATGGAGATTCCAAATGGCAGTGTATTAAAGCTGAACAATCTGGAAGGTGTTAACATTTGAGCTGTTTTTTTAGTTACCTCAATCTGATGAAATGTAGAATTCAGATCTAATTTTGTGAAAAATTTTGCATCCGTTAACCCAGCTAACATTTAACATTTGGTATAGGATATGCCCGTTTGGCTTAGTGATTATTACTATGGGCGTTGCCCAATCCACCGTCTCAATCTGCATTAACATGCTCTTTTTAACCAGTGATTTGATTTTTTCCTTTACTTTTTCTTTTTGTGTGAGCGGTATCTTCCTAGTTTTACAAATAATAGGGTTTGGTTTTTCCAGCAACACAATGTGGAGAGGGTTACCAGCTATTTGCCCTAACTTATCTTCGAATAATTCTGAGAATCGCTGCTTTATATCCAGTCCGCTTGTCACATTATTCAGTGTTAATGTTAATGATTATGTCTAAGTTTGAAAACTAGTCCTACCCTATTAACGGACTGATTTTTCCTTTTACTATGTGCAACGACAATTTTACATTCCTATTTTTGTGCTCTATAAGTACTATAGTATAGCATAGCATACCCAATTTGTTGCTACTGATGTCAACAGCTCTTATATTTGTCTGTCTAACTGGAACATCAGTGTATTTTCTGTTAATCTGTTTCCATAATTTTTCTGAGAACAATGAAATGCCCGAGCTGCTATCGATTCCTAATTCGATTTTTTATTACAGATTTCTAATTTTAATATAAATTTATTTCCCAGACTTGCTCTCATATTATTTATGCTCACAGTATCGTCATGTTACAATTGCATTTGAATTTATATTATACTGCCACTGATGACTGGCTTTTGCTTTACATATGACTGGCTTTTGCTTTACACATGACTGGCTTTTGCCTTACACACCTTTTTAAATGTCCTTTTACATTACAGTTATGACACTTTTCATCCAGAAACCTACACTGGCTTTTTATGTGCCCTTTTTTATCACAGCAAAAGCAAATAATCATTTTCTTTGAGCCATTAAATGTAACCCCTTTCTTTACAATCAGTTTTCCACCTGCTATATCCTTGTTTTCAGTTTTATTTTAAAACAGGCCACTTGTACTAATATTAGCTCATGACCTATATACCCTTCTTGACAGCTGACTCAAAGTTCAAATCTGTATCACCCAGCATATTTTTTCCCCATATTATCATCAGGCAGATCCCATAATAACTGATTGAGCAAGCAATATTTCATCAACATAGTTTCCATACAAGCAATCTTTTGCTAATTGACTTAATGCTAAACTGTAATCTATTATAGATTCACTCTTTACTTATCCTGTTTCATAGAGACAACCAGACTGTGTTTAGATTGACTGGGGCTAAAATGATCACATAACTTTTTTACAACATCCTCATATACTACTGTATCTTTAATAGGTAAATTGTAATATACCCGGGTCTCTTTTTGTGTGGATTTTTTTAATGCGATTTTGAAGTTATGCGATTCATGTTTCTTTTTAATATCTTTTTATGCGGTTTTCTTTTACATGATAAAGAAGTTCATATTTCACTTAAAATCGGGATTTCCCTGTTTTATATACATGCATTAAATTTTACATACTTTAAATGCCTGTTGGAAAAAGGTTTGGCAATAAATTTAGATACCATAGAAGATTTAGAAAAAGATAATGAAACAAAAGTGGAACCCTTTCGTTTCACAGCAAAAATGATTCAAGAAAGTCTTCAACTTTCTAATCAATTGGACAATCATTTTCTTGTTAATGACAAAAATTATGAACTAAATTCCAACTAGAACTAAATAGTTGTATGTCTGTGTATGTTTATATTTTCTTTTATAGGCATATATATACATGGAGAAACTTTTAGACAGAAAAAAGTTACAAGTAAAAATATTTAAGAATTTTTAATTTCTACTTAAAAAGACCCCTAGAAAAGGTCAAGCCCATAGATAGACCCCCTCCTAGGAGAAGGAATCTTTGGATTCAACTACAACTTATGATGGTGCTCAATACAATCAAACCCTCTGGTTCAACGCTACGGGAAAAGATAACCTACTGGGAGTCATACCAGTTGTCCAATGTTGGAAAGTCCAAGACCTAAAATTTACTTCCTATTGGGATCTCTCGTCTCATGAGGTTGACCAAATTCTTGAAGATGGAACCGAAGTTTGTGGACTTTCTTTCGAAGGTCAACTTCGCAGCCTTGCCCACCATGTTCCTTTGCTATCAGAGGGGATATAAAATCACTACCATCTGCCCCTTATATGAAAAGCATGACAAGTCCTTGGACTACATTCTTGGTCAATGTGAGGTGTGGACTCGTCTTCGTAACCTAGCTCAACTAAAAATGATAAGACCAGATCCGGCCCAAGTCCATCTCATTGCTGCCTTTAAAAAGGGTATATTTGGTTCTATCCAATTAGCCACACATATTAACTTTGTCATCTGGACTATCAGATGCCAAGTCTTTTTTGAAAGGAATTTAAACTGTTCCATAAATGCTTTATTTCTCAAGCTGATTCGTAAGTCTATGGATAAAGACAAAAGAACCTGTATGCCACCACTATCAGATCAAACTTGGACCTTAGCGAGGTTTTTCGAATTTTCTTTGCCTCCAAGTTTCATAACTCCTCATGACATGCAGTTGATCTGGACTTGGTCTTGCCGGACTATTAAGGCCTTGCCTTTCTTTTTGTACAATGGATGGTTTTATTACTAATTAGCTTGTTGTCCCTCATTCTGCCATATGTATATTATGTCTAATTCTCTGTATATTTTGAAATTTTTATTTAGCCACCCCTTACTCGGGGTCTAACAATTTATATGTCAATTCATTAAGGCTCAACATTGTTAGCTTTTTTATACTATATATTGTAACAAATTAAAGATGGTATTAAATAACTATTACCATATCTGAGTTATCTACAATATATATATAAGATCATAATATTTAAAATAACGTTGGATTTCTCAAGATATCCCACTATCAATAATTATAAGCAAATTATTAATAACAAGTATTATAACTCAGGTATATGAAATCACGTGAGGTGAGTACACTAGTAATTCAATAAAATATAACTCAGGTATACAGACAGTAGATCTTCTCCACTTTCATTTCTTGGTTTGATGTTAAGTGCATGTCTAAACAAATACTAAGTGAATATGGTCTAGCAGGGTGCCACTAGATTATCTGAATCCAGACACGGTTATATCTAATAACCTTTCACATGTACCGGGTTTGAATCCCCTTTTTGGTACTCTATTTCTAATAAAATGGGAGGTTTTGCTTTTTGAGCCATATCACTATACGCACTAATATTTAGGTAAAAGTAAAACATCTTTAAACGAAAGTGGAGTATATTAGACACAAATCATTTCTTAGATCTTAGCATAACAAATGTGTTTCAATATTTTTATAAGTTTACTAGCTCAGATTATATATAACTAATTTAGGATGGCAATTCACTCATCCTTGCATGAAATAGATGATGGGATGTGGTTATAATAATACTAAGAAATCACTAAATATTATGGAATCAATATTTATTTATGGCCTTTAAACATTTAAACAGCTCATTAATTAAAATGTTGATGATGACGATGATGATAATGATAATAATAACGATAATGACAAGGGTTTCAACTACAGCTCTAGGACTAAGTCTAAACATAAAACTAATTTTTATAAAGAAATTCATAATTATTGCTTAATTTTAGCATATTTACTATATCTTAATATTAAAATGTATGAATAATCCGTTTATTAATATTTTTAAGGCTAAGCGCTTCAGAGTTCTCTATTCTAGCCTTTAACATAGTAATTTATGCAAATCATGCAAGCTATTTATATTGTCCATCTCTTTGAAATAAAGCAGTGTCTCTCCTGTTTATTGCTTTCAAATCTCTTGTTATATATATATAAAAGCCATTTAAGTGAACAGGACTACCAACAATATTTAACTGCACTGAAGGAGGAGCTAATACAATTAAATTGGACCTAATAATAACTAGAACACACAGTGCATTGATTACAACATGAGTAAACCATTAAATTTAGGGTACATCCATACTAAATCGAAACACCGAGGCCCACAAATTGGCGGGCTTTCTGCCTTTGTTCAGGAATTACCATTTGTGCAAATATGAAGAAGAAGAGTAAATATACCAATAGTTATGATCTTATGAAGGTTGGTTATGATTTAATAGCCATCAACAGAAGAATTAAACTTTATGAAAACATAACCAAACCTAGCAAGACAAAAACAACGCTATGTCTGATATTCCTAACATTGCTAGAAACTTGTCAAAAAATTGATAATGAATTTACAGTAGTTTTCGAACCTCCAAAACAACAATTTTGAACAATTCTAAGGACAAAATTGACCTACAATCAACACCAATGTTGGTACAGGTTCATGCCCTCAAGCAGACTGCAGTGCAGTATACTATGGTGAGACTCGGCACTATAAACACAGAGTGGCTCAGCAAAATACTTATATAAAAGAGTATTAAGAACAAACGAAGGCAGCTCAGTATTTGTGGACACCAAATAGAGGCTAATCATGAATTCGAACCTGCAAATGCTAGGATAATTACAACTGAAAGAAATGACATAAAAGGAAGGTGAAAGAAGCATGGTATATATCAAGAGATTTGAAAGCAATAAACAGGAGAGACACATGCTTTTCCATTTCAAAGAGATGGACAATATAAATAAGCTTGCATAGATTTGCATAAATTACTACATTAAAAGGCTATGAATATGAGTGAAAGCTCTGAAAGCGCTTAGCCTTAAGAAATATTAATATAATCGTTGAATTTAATTTCACTATATATGTTAAGCGTATTTAATATTACATTGTTATCAATAGTGAAGAAAAAATCGGAAATTACTTATATCTTAAATAACTGATATTCAACCATTGATGATGATGAATGATCACACTTAACAAAGACTACACTTAATGAAATATATACGCCTCATTTAATAAAACAAACTAATATTTATTACTGCATTTCTAACATATACATAAAATTTTCTAGACATACATGAAAATTGACATGAATAATAACAATAATAATAATTGATTATATGACAATCCTCAGATTAATTTCAAGTTCTTCCCCTTTCCCTTCAAATGTATTTTGTATTAAGTTGGATGTCACATTGACCATGATTTTCACTCCATGAGAAAAGTATTTCAAGAAAAAAATATTATCTGCTCATTAGCACACATACTTTATAAATCTAACATGTAAGTAGAATGTTAAAAAAAATGTTAATAGAATTGAAAGAGCAAGTTTTAGAAACAAGTTTTAAATTATTTTCTCCCCCTCTCTTCTACCTCTGAAGTGCTATACTTGACTTGAAACAAAATAATTTAATATTCTAATACTACTTGTTACTTCACATTCACTCGCAATTATACACATATAAAAATATTATTATGTATGTGCGTGTTTTATCCCATAATAACAAAATATTATTTAAAACCAAAATAATAATATTAGTTAAAACTAAAATCATAATACCATAAAAAAATTGTTTTACACATTAATATTTCATAACTGTAAAATTAATAAACAAATAATTTTGATACATTCAAGATCATTTATGAAGCTCAAAGTTATTATTAGTAAGACATTCTTGTTTTTAATCGATCTGAATAGTCTTTAAAAGTTCTTTAAATAAAATATACCACTTTATTGCTAAAATGTTTATTAAGACTCTGATATCATAAAGAAAATAGATATAAAAAGTCATATTACCGATCTTTTGTTTGTGGCGAATTTCCAAGGGTTCAAACTTGTCTTGTATAATGTCTATATTTCTGCAGCTACCATTTCCATTTTACGTGGGAACAATCTCTTTCTTGAGGTGTATAACTATTTGATGATGATGACTCTATTGAGGTTATTTGCTTTAGTGGACAATTTGGAAATCATTATATTAATTTTTCTTCTCTTCCTGTCAAGCATGATTCTTTTAGTGGATGAAATACAGCAGTTGTTTTCACATTTATAAATTTTCTTGAGTTTAAAATCAGTTGCTGGAACAATTAATTGGACTTGATGATTAATATTTATCGGTAGATTAATTCATCTTTCATCGAATGCAGGTGAATGCTTTCTTCCTTCTATTAAGAACATCTTATTTCTTTGGTCAGTTGAAAGGTGTAGAATATTATTTTAGACAAAACATCTTTTCTTTCCTATATGATGTGCAGCTTCCCCAGATGGTCCGGAAAAGATGGTACATACATATAATTTTTCTAGCCAGTCATTTCTTATATTTTCAACATTCAATTTAATAGTTTAATAATCTGAATCATAATCACAATAATAATTCTTCAAGACAGCTTTTTATATCCAATTTTTAGCTAACTTAACCAATCAGAGATAGCGTCACTTGCTATTTTTGGACAAATTCGTTTTAATTAGATCTCTAATTTATTTTCAACTAAATTATTTTTCAACTGAAAAGTTTAATCCTTTTTCCAGACACTTTTGTTTTTTAAAAAAAAATAGACTTAATCCTTTTTTTTTTTTTTACACCTAGGTAACATTTCAAATTTTTGAGCTTCCTTCTTTAGATCTTAAGATAAGACAATTTCAAATTAGAGTTCCCACCCATCTTAAGCTCCCAAAGTGACAATCATTTACAAAAACAAAATTGCTACAAATAGATATCTGATTCAACAGATTTCCTCTTTTAACATAAAATTGTACAAAAAAAAAATAATTTGACAGATTCAACCCTTCCTTTTCTTTTAATATTTAATAAATGTAATGTACACACATACTTCACTATTTCAAATCATTCATAAACTAACATTAAATAATATAATTGCTAGCCTATTATTTAATTAAATCTGTAACTTTTAAATCCCAATTACAATTATAGAAAAGCAAAATAGAAGTATAGAATAAGATATTAGAATTGATCAAGCATAGGTTAGTTTTAAAGAAAGTTAAAATGCTGAATATTTGAAATATAAAACAATTAAATAGCTTACACATACACTGCCTATACGTATGCGTTATAACTTTGCTTTTTAACAGAAATTTTAAATATTAAATGTGTGTGCTGCTCTTTTTGAGATTTATTAACACACAAAGAAGCAAAGCATATAATTGCTGTCCCACTCTCTTTCTGTCTAAAGCATTTAAAATTTTGATCTGGTAGGGTTTGAACTTGGATGCCCTACAACTTCTTTTATGGTTATATAAAAATGTGATGATGATTTTTGGTTTTACATTTCCTCACATGCACATTACTATAAATTTAGCTAGTGACTAAATTGTAATGGCACAATATATATTATGTTATCTTATATTATAAATGTTATTTGTCACTGTCTGGTTTATCTGACATTGTTACTTCAGATTTTCCTCTTGCTTTTAAAACTATTTGACACTTGTAATGTATTTATATTGTAACACATTAATAATGTAACCCACTTATATTGGTTTTCCTGTTTACTTCATATTCGCTCAAATGATTTACCTATGACCCAGCATTGTATTATTAGACTTTTGTATAATGTAATCGGAATCTTGGCTAGTTCAATAGCCAAATTGTATTTAGTGTAAACCTTTTTATTCCTTTGATTGTATTTATAATCCTTACCCATTTATTGTTTGTAATTTCTGACCTGTCATATGTGAGTAGTCCAATTAGACCTAGAATATGGACTAACCTCTGTATTTTCTTAAGAGTGTAAATAAACTTTATATTTGAAAGTAAAATCAAGTGCATAGCTATAGAGAATTTGAAAGTCGGAGTTCAAGTCCCTTCTAATTAAATTAAGTTTAATATGATTATTAATTAATTCATTATTTTTTTACAATGCTTTTTACAACCCACTATTGACAGTTTCTATTGTCCCAGCAATTTTCTTCAGAACTATAATAAACACAATACAAATACATGAAAACAATATACATGAACATATAATTTTACATTTTATATACAGTATATTCAATTTTATAATCATTATTTATAAACCCAAAATATATATTTATACACCTCTTTATATAATTACCTTTTTATATATTATACATTTTAACCTTTTTTATATTCTATATTTATCAATCAATATTTCCTATAATCATATATATATTCTATTTTAATTTCATTTATTTTATTCTTATTAATTTTTTTGATATTTAACTCGTAATATATTCATATTTTTATATTTAACATTATAATTATTCATTATATTAACATTCAATATGTATAATTTTCTTTAACATATATTATTTTTTAACATTTTTTTATATTTAAATGTTAATAGCAAAACCGCGGAGACTATCTAAATGAGATAGTGTTCAACTCTAACGTAAGTAATCACACTAGCTCAAGATCAGTGAAATCTATGAACAAAGTTTAGACTCAGTTCGCCTGTAATAATAAACATGCTGCTTTTAGCAGATTTTGTCATATCAAGGTTATTACACTCGGGAATAAATAAATAATCTATCTTCGTACTATATTTGAATAAATTTTTATTCTTTCGAGTTTATATAACAAATAGAGTATATAAAGCAAAACAATGATTTTCACTAAAATTCTTCTTTTATTTTTTTCCAGTCTATGATGTACTGCATTGAAAAAATCACCCACCTACTTTTCAAATAACCAATAAATTTATATATGGAATATAAAACGACACAAATAATTTTCCATAAAATTTCCCACTTTTTTCCCCATCCCAGTCTATGATGTATTGACAAAATCACGCCACCTACTTTCTAGATAACCAATAAATTCTAATTTGACAAAAAGATATACTTCTCATCCGAAGCGACCAATAGCAGCATATCTTTTACTTCAGTTTATAATAAGAAGCTTGAAATATTCCCGCCATATTTTCAGGACTTTTGGCTCAGTGAAAAGTTTGATAAAATAATTACCGGTGATAGCATTTTTTCTTTCTTTTTCAATGCTTCATTCATTATCTTAATTATAAATTTTAAGAAAATACGAAGTTGACATTTTAAATTTGTTTCTTTAAATTAATTATATATATATTGCGCCAATTTGGAAGCATGGCGAAGGTTCATGTGTGCAATGTGGTCGTCTTAGATAATCCATCGCTCTTTCTTAATCCCTTCCAGTTTGAAATAACATTTGAATGTATTGAAGATTTACAAGAAGGTTGGTATTTCATTTGATATCAAATAATTATTTTGGTTGATAAATTAAAAGCATAATACATATTTAATGTGTCGTTAATGCGATTGCTTTTATTTTCCTAATTTCCCTCCCTATAGTCCTTATTAAACTGTCTTTGGTTTATTGTAAATATCCCCACGAATAGGATTATTCTTGTAATTCTGAAAGCCGAAATTGTTTAAATTTTTTAATCTTTGAATAGTTTTAACACTTAGAAAAGTAAACTTAATGATTCGGTTCATTTAAGTTTTTTTTTTTTGTTATTGAGAGGGAAGGGGGATTTTAGATACAAATTCAAGTATTTTTCATGTTGTGAATATAGTTTAAGCCATATAGTTAGTTCTTTTCAATATGTATGTAAATTTAATAATCATTATCACGACATGCTCACATACAAATATCTATGGTTTATGTTATGTATAAGTTAATTAAGGGAGATGTTAAAACGATTAAATATTTATATCCAGAGCCAATCGGTTTATTTGCAGGTGGATAATTTTGATATTAAATAAAGAAAGCAACAACATAGTTTAATAATAAATTCTAGAATTTACTTTATTCAACTAGTTATTTGCTAGTTGAAAATAGGATCACTTTACAGTTCATATATGTAGAGATTTAACATATATAAAATGTCTTGATAATTTTGTAAGCACATTGCTCAGACACATTTCTGAGATCGTCGAATTATATTCTTGATGAGCTGTTTACTAATTTCCAGGACAACAGAACTGAAGATAGTTGAATTAGATTCTTGACTAGAGCTTTTTACTAATTTCCGGGACTACAGAACATAACCTAAACTCACTACATAATACAACATTTGCTGCACGTCTTTTGTACTGCTTATTTTTACATTTTATTTTTCTTTTGCAAACTTTATCATTTTTGCTAATTTGCATGTTTATGCAAATTAGCCTGTTACTTCTTGCAGTTACTTATTTTTTCCTGCATATCAATTAGTTATTTTTATTTCAATTAGTTATTTTTTTCCTGGAGTATTCTAGCAATATTAATATTTCTAAGTTTGTACATACATAGCATTCCTTTCCTACTCAAGAAATACACAAATTTTATTCATATCACTCCTATAGTTTTGCTTTATCCACAATATAATATTTTATTTACAATATAGTCTTGTAGCTTCTTCTGTACTCCCATAGGTCTTGTTGAGGTTCTATTTTCTTTCTCTGGCTTTATAATCTTCTCGTTCATTATTTAATTTCATAAATTCTTGACCTGGAGAGCTATTTGGTGTTTTCATCAGAAACATCAGTCTTATTTCCTTTCTCTGAGTCCGCAATGATCACTACATCTTTTAAAGTAACTTCTCAAAATTCTACTGTCATCTAACTTCATGTAATTGTGCAGATTCCAAATAGTCATTTTTTCCTTCTATTTTTATTTATCCATTCAGCTATGTATGAACTATTAATATTTTTTAATTTTAAAATGTCAATATAATTTATCTTGTATACGTGTAGCTTTTAGGAACTTTTATCCAGAGTTCTAGAAAGAGCATCTACATGCTTTATCTGTTTTTTGGGTCTATAACACAACTCATAGTTGTAAGAGCAAGATATTTATTCACCTTAATATTCGCTGACTTGCATGGTCTGAGATAATGGTCTATAGTCTGTATAGATCTTAAAAGACTGTACATATGCATATTGGTGAATCTTTTTCACAACACAAACTATAACTTAAGTTTCTTTGTCTAGTAGGCTGTATTGTTTTTCAACTATAGACAGCATTCTTAAGGTATATGCAAAAAGACTTCTTCATTCTGCATGCTATGTGATATCACAGCTCCTATCCCAAATTTAGAAGCATCTGTAGGTAATAATTACTTCTTTGTCATTGTAGTATACTAATAACTTCTCAGAGAATTAATTCTTTTACTCTCTGAAAAGCTGTATCTTGCAGTTCTTCTCATTTCTACCTTTGGTTTTTTTTTCAGAAGTTCATTAAGGGGTGTAGCCATGTGTGATCTTCCCTCCAAATAAATTTTGAAGTTAACAATCCTAAAATACCTGCAATTGCATAGCATTTTTTTTTTGGTTTCAAGAGATTTTTCTGGGTTTGGATATTTTCTGTTTTTCAATAATATGTTCCAGAAATTTTATCTCCCTTGTAAACCAAATACATATCTCTGCATTTAGTTTAGTACCAAATTTACGTAGTTTTTCACAGACTGTTTTTTTTTTAAATTATTCCATTATCAACGATTAGTAATATGTCACCCATATATGGTATAACACCTTTTTCACCTCTATAGAAATTCTCTATCATTGCCTGGAAAATATTTGGTGATATGTTTATCCCATATGGTAATCTATTGAATTTAAATAATCCCATATGCGAGTTTATAGCACGTAATCCCTCTGGTCTCTTGATTACCAGAATTTGATGAAACCCTGTCATCAAGAGAAGCCTTGTGAAGTATTTAAGCTTTTGTAAAGATGCTAATACTTCCTTCGTGCTGAGTATAGAGTCCGCTTTATTTAACTGTAATTCGACAGTCACTACATATCCTTACATTTCCATCTGGTTTTAGGACTACTATTAGTATAGCCCAGGCAGATTCCTTACAAGACATAATTACATTTTTACTTCTTAATTCATTTAAAGCTTTTTCAGCTTAGGGCAAAGATGATATTCTTTGGTTATCCATTAACTCCATATCAATTGGTTTTGTTTTAAACCCCGTTGAGTTAGAATTAAAGACTATGGACATTTTTTCACAATATAACCAACTTCTTTCTAATACTGATTCACCAGTGCAAATTTCTTAGACATTCTTCCCCTCGATTTACTCTCATGTTATAAATCTTGATTTGTCGGTTGCTCAACTTTGACAAATGATCTTTCAATCCATAGTTAAAACGTTTTAAATCTGCATTTAGATTTTAAGTGACCTGTTTTTCCACAACAACAACAAGTAGGAGCGGTCTGCATTAATTTCTATATATATATATATCATGACTTTGCCGCATTTAAACTTATTTCCAAAGTGTTATACTCTGTCTTATTTTAAAAAAGTTTCAACATGGGTTATCATGATCTCAGGAACCAATGCCTGTTCAATAGTTCCTTCTTGCTTAGTAGTATCTTCTAAGCTTTACCTCTTTTATCCACCATAATAATTGATCTGGTAACATTTCCTTGATATGTCTTAAATTCACAATACTTTATTATCTTCCCAGGAAAACAAAGATATATCATAAATTTGACATTATAGGTTTAAAATATGTGTTTAATTTTATTAGTAACTCCTTAAAGGGTATTTTTATGGGTGGCTTAAAATCACACACAATGTGCCCCGTTTAGTACATCTCTGCTTGACATCCATAATCTGTTACTCTGTTCATAAGCATATACTTCACATGATTCACATATATTTGCCATTGACCTGGATTTTTTTATATCAAGAGTCACTGCCATGGTGTTCTGCATTATCACAAATTAAATTTTTTTGTCAAGTTGTTCCACCTAATATTTTCTAAAAATCTTGTCAACTGTGCCACATAATATATCCAGACATAACCAGTCAATTGGCTGCTGGATAATTTTGATGTTAAACAAGATAAATAGCACCTAAATTTAATAGTAAACTCTAGAGTATTTTACTCTGAATAATGACAATAGTATGGATCACTTTACAGTTCATATCTCTGTAGAGAATTATTATATACAAATATCTTTTTAACTCTGTAATTTTATATACACATTATTGCTCATACATATTTTTGAGATAGTCTAATTAGATTCTTGACTAGAACTCTACTTTACTAATTTCCAGAATAACAGAACGTAACTTAAATTCGGTACTGAGTTCACCATTTGCTGCACTTCTTTTATGCTTATTTTTGCACTATATATTTTTTCTTCCTTTAATTCTTCTTTTACAGGCTTATCAGCTTTGCTAATTTGCATAAATTAAGACTTTTATTAACATGCAAATTAGCATATTCTTGCAGTTACGGATTTTTTTTTTCTGCTTATCAGTTGTTTTTTTTTGCATATCAATTAGTTATTTTTTTCTGGAGTATTCTAGCAGTATTAATATTCTAAATTTGTACATACATAGCAGTACATTATTTTGTAGACATCAATTCCTTGGCTATTTAAGTTTTACATAACGTGTAATATTAATTTTTATATAGATAAAATCTAAATGATCTTAATATTGAAATTCATAGTAGATGATATAAAAGATGTAATAGGATAATTCATAGTGATTTAAATTTACAGCTTATAAATATATCCATTCGAAATCATTTAAACGGGTATTTAATCATCGTTCTAATTAAAATGTATCTAAACTCATTAAAATTATATGTATGGTATGGTAATTTACAATAAACATTTAGAATATAATATATATAAAAGACATTTTGCAGTTTTCATCCGTGTTAAAAATTTAAATATTGATATACCGACATCTCAATATTTAAATTTTTTAACATGGATGAACCCGCAAAATATTCGCATCAACATATATATAATAATAGTTAACGGCTAAAGAGCGAATCAATTATTTATAGCAACATCACTTTAAGAGAGTAAACTTGAGCGTGTGTAGTACTTAAGTAATTACAATACTGTAATGTATTTTATAGATCATAATAAATGTTTCTCGTAGACAATCTTATAAGTAATAAAAACTCATTTTCTGTGATTTGATTTTGAAAAAGATGCTCTGCACCGAAAATGAATTTAAGATTCTAATTAATAAGTATAGTGTTTTGAAATTTTCATTTCGTACACGAAGCATTTACTATTAATGTACAAAACTATTACAGTATAATTTCAGAATTTATATTAACATGTAATTACAAAATTTGCAAGTGCAGTGAATCATATTGTGTTGATTTGAGAGTATTTTTGAAGCATTATATCCACTAAGAATCTTTGAAATTATAAATCTTGTTTCTTCAGCAATTTGTTAATATTTTTAGAATCCTATATTTATGAATCTGAGATTATCTCTGTTTTCTAACAAATCGCTACTACTTAAAATATTTAATAATAATTACATTCATGCAATAGATTTCACTTATGTACAGTGTGCCCATCAAAAAATGATTGTTTTTCTAAGCTGCCTGTTGTGTCAATGAATATGTTATATAGTGATATAGATTAGCTATTTACCACAAAAATTTTGTGTATCTAGTCTCACAGGGCAGGATTTAGATGAAAAGAGGCCCTAGGCTATTCCACTTATGAGGCTCTTTCACCTCCCATTTTTAAGTTTGTAAATTACATGAGAGATAATAAAATACATCATTACTGTGATATATATCAGTATGTTAAACATGTTGTTATTGGTAGGCCCCTCATGATCTTGAGGCCCTAGGCTGAAGCCTAGTTAGCCTATAGCAAAATCCGGCCCTGTATCTAGATTACAAGTTGCGACATGAAATATGTTTTATGTATTAACCCATGATGGAACAATTTACCGACATTTAATTTTGCTTTATATTGGGCAAAATTTGCTGAAATGTTTAAAATGGTTCAAACTGTGCTGGACAGTAAAGGTATGGATCGTAAAAAATATTTTCAAATGATTTGCAAAATTACCTGATGGCAGGGAGATCAGTGAAAACTACTTATGAAAGTATAATACACTATTACATTTCATGTTGCCACTTCTGATTTATGCATTGATAAAATTGTGGATGAATAACTAAATTACATCATATAACGCATGCATTGATTTAGAGATAGTACTGCAAGTAGCTTGGAAAGAGAACTAGTATTTGAAAATCTATTAAATATTACATTCTTCAAGTGAATGAAGATACTAGGAAAAAAATTATGGTGTTTTTATTCATTTCTTTGAAGGAGTGTAATATTTAATAGTATGCATGCAAGAAAGAAAAATAAAATAATATGCATGATTGGAGTTTATAATAATAGATAAATTGACTCCAATTTGAAGTTTATATCCGGGAATTCTCAACTTTGATATATTTATTTAAACTATAATATATCACCGTTAACTTTGTAAAGTTCACACTCTGAAATTAAGCTGTAACATATACTTATGTAGGCTTTTTAAGATTGAAAAAATTGCCTGCTTTAAGAGTGAATTGACTATATGGATTAAGTTTTGATCTGATAGTTCGAAGTTTATGATGTAATTCTGCAGCGAATAGTAATTTGAACTGTTATTCATTTTACATAAATCATGCAATGGATATGTTTTCATGGTTTATTAACAAACTATTGAATAAATGTGTTATTGCTGTTAAAAAGTTTTTATACCTAATTTCTGTTAAGGATTGATAGTTTTTTTTATTGGAGATAGTGTATATGATGTATATTCTGATATTCATATTGCAACCAAATTGTATAGTTATATATGTCTTGCGTTGTTAGCCGAGAGGTATCGCAGCCGCCATGCAAGCAAGTAGTTGGTTGCAGACGGATGTGGGTTTGCGTCCAGGCCGATGCTATGACACATGGAAAAAAAAAAAAAAACTATTATCAAACTGCAGATAGAAAGTGTATCTGAGTTTTATTTTTGTTTCTCTGGTTTTTTTTTATAGCTTTTCTTCTCCCTAAGGCCAACAACTTTTTTTATTTCACTCATACATCTCGCACATTGTCCTTTTTTTTTATATATATATTTTCTACAATTTCTTTAGATCCAAATTATCTTTTTTAAAAACTTTTTTAGCCGCTACTCATAAAGTTCCAGCACCAAAATTAAGTTTGAACTTCAGTCTAGGAACCTTTTGCTCTTATATCCATCTAGGGCTTATCAGCATCTTAATTTTTCAATGATGGGACTTGTTCATTTATCCAAGTATTTTGCTCGTCTCCTTGTTAATTGCAATATAAATTATTAGAATTGTTTACTTTCTATGCCACTGATTTCATTTTATTACTAATAAAAATCTGTTAAAAGTTTAAATTTAAGTGTATTGATGTACTGATATAAATTAAGTATGTATCAAATAGTTACCTCAACTATCTTCAAATAGAGAAGTAATGTACATATTAACTGCTAAGATGAGTCTGTCTTCATTACCACCATTATTAGCCACTATATCATAGTCTGCAGCAGTCTGAATCTTTAAAAATCTACTAATTAACATATCAGAGTTCAAGGTTGTCAGATTACTAAATCAACAGTTGTACTAGATCAAATTTGTAATCTGGTCTTTTGCAGTATAAAGACAACATATAGAGAATTAAGATGTCAAGGTTCAACTAATACTTGTTTTTTTTTTGGATATGTTTGTCAAAATTTTTACAATTTTTTTTGCATTAATCTTTAATACATACTTGGCAGATGTTTTTTTTGTTTTGGTTCATTTAGATATTGTTTTTTATTGTATCAAAGGTAAAACTTATATTACTAAATTCTCTATAAAACTGCCATTTTTGTTATAAATAGATGACTTTTTATTTTTATTTTTTAAGTGTCACTGCATCGGCCGGGACGCGAACCCGCAACCCGGGCAACTGCCTGCTAGTGCAAGGCAGTCGCGCTGACCTCTCGACCACAATAGATGACTTTTAAGTAAATAAAGTGACCAATCAGAGAAAAACTTCTTGTTCCTTTTGGTAGTAATTCCTTTATTGCTAATATTTGAAGTTCATGCTAACATTTTAGGGGAAAATGTGATGCATTCAAATTTCATATCGTACTCTTGATTGACAAATGCTAGTAATTTCTGAAATACAGTTGAACCTTTTATTTAAAAATTTAAAATCTTTAATATTATAAAAATGAGAAAGGAAAGCAGTCTGGTAAAAAAAAATCTTGGCATAAATTTTTTTGATATATATGATCTACCAAAGCTTATTTGGATTGTTTCATTGTGACAAAAATAGGAATCTTTATATTTCCATATTCTGCTAGTGATAGGATTTGATGCTTTAAATGCAAAAGATAATTGAAATATACAAGCAAGTTTTATATTTGCATTAGTATTGACATAATAGTTAAGGTACATGAAGGGATTATGCAAGAGAATCTGATTGACCAATTAAGTGGATTTTTGATGTTCTAAAAGATTACTTCAGCGGTCCCCAACCTTTTTGTACTTAAGAGCACATTTTATAATACTGGCCAGGTGGCGGGCACCATTTATTTTTTCAATGTAAATTTATAGTTGGATATTATTAATAATACACATAATGTACAAAAAAATATTTATTTCAAAAATAAAATTTTAACATTTGATTACAATATAATACAATAATGTATAAGAAATTTAAAAAATTTAATTTATTTATATCAGATAAATAATTTTTTATCATGTTCGGATAGCGGCGGGCACACAAAATGGTCTGCGGGTGCCTTGGTGCCCACGAGCATAGGGTTGGGGACCTCTGGATTACTTCATTAGTATCTAATTATGATAAGAAATGAAACTGATTTTGATGTTAAACAATATCTCTGCAGAACTTAAGTGCTACAATTATATGAGAAAAAATTCAGTAAGGGAGCTCTTAGTTCAATTGGGTGCATAGATACAATTTTATGAATGAATGCTTTTAAAGACTTAGATCTTTAGTTATGATATAAGATGCTACCATACAAGGCTGATGAGATCAGTTTTAGAGGAACCTATATCACGTTCCATCACTGACCACAAATTAAAATTATAAAACATCACTTAATGAAAAAAAGAAATTGATTCTGTTGTCCTTAGAATGAGAGAAAGAAAGCTTTGAGGAAAGTAATAAGATAATATGGAAGTTGCATTTATGGTGTTTATGAATGTGATTTTTATATATGTAAATGTGATCCATATTACCAGTCTAAAATTGCCCTTTTTTTTTTTTTTAATTTGTAACCAGATTTAGAATGGAAGATTATTTATGTTGGCTCAGCGGAAAGTGAAGATTACGATCAAGTTTTAGATTCAGTATTAGTCGGACCTGTACCTGAAGGTAGACACATGTTTGTATTTCAGGTATGTCTTTTGTCATTATTCTTAGTAAAAATTAATAGTCAAAATTGTGTAAAAGTATGTATTGAGTAATAAAAGTCAAAATATTTGTCAAGCGTTGTTAGCCGAGAGGTCATCGCACTCTCCTTGCAAGCAAGTAGTTGGTTGCAGACGGGTGTGGGTTCGCGTCCCGGCCGATGCTATGACATATGAAGAAAAAGTCAAAATATTTGTAAATTTGCTGGTATTTTTGCTTGGGGATAGAATTTATGAATTTCTTTTTCAGAAAAAAGAAAAAAAATGACATTTTTGTTTGATAATTTTTTTTTTTATTATATAACAAAATTGGTTAATCAAAGCGCACACATTGTAAATAAATGAACAGCTAATCACCTATATCAATGCATTGAGAAAACTAAAGATTTTATTACTATACAATATTTCATTTTGAAACAGATATCATCATGGAATTTAACCTTAGTTCCTCTCTGCGTTCCCATAGTAACTTAATATTCAAATTAGAAGTATATAATGATAATTTTCAAAGTCATCTGAAGACATTTCTGCTTTGGAATGAAATACTATAAGGATAAAAGGTTATTGGTTTTTTTGTATGCATTAACATAAGTGACAAATTATTTATTCATTTACTATGTTTGCATGTGGTTTGATTGACCAATTTTGTTAGATATTTATACTAGTGTGTTTTCATGTATTCTAAATACATTATTAATATCTAAGTATATGTTATTATTTTTGTTTTGAAAAATTAATAATTTTTAAATTTGCAATCACTGATGGAAATAAGCTAATGGATTGGTAGGAAAATACAACAGGTTATCATTATTCGACCAAAGTTAAATGGAAGAGGAAAATTATACCAGCAGGAATATTAGCCAACTTAACATCTGATGATTCCATAATAGCTCTTTCCATTCATAGACTGATGTATTGCTTGGTAATTTGAAGACTGGAAATGACATGGTTGGACCATGATCTGTGAAATTTGAACTCCAAAATCTTAACACTAACACACAGAACCACAAAGGATATAATAATATATGTAAATAAATATTTGTCAACAGCATAACAACTTCAGAAAATTTTCTAATAATATTAAATGAGTATTAATAACAGTTCAGTGATTTTTAATCACAATATCCAGTGATAGCTATGATCTCACAGTTTCTTAAGTCCTTCTACATTGCTGTATCATAGCTTTATATGCTATTATTATATTTATCTGTGAAATTTTTAAATATGTATATTCACCTTAGGTGCAGGGTTATGTTGCATTGGAGATCTTAGCCAGACATAATGATCATACATCTATTAAGTGTTCGTAATCGTATTTAACAAAATTAAAAACATAAATAGATCAAGTATCTAATATATATCTCATAAGTTTAGGAGAATGCTCATCACAAAATTTGATACCCTAATTTTAAGCCTTATATGTTGTACATATATGCATAACAATGACAAATTTTGGAAAATTAATCAAGCACTAATTTGCAAACATTTAAACCAGAAAGCTTTCTTTAAATTAAGTGGATATTTTTAATTAAAAAATAGAAGTCTATTTTTGACCTATTTTCTGAAATTTGCTTAGTTGCGGTAATTTGAAATTGACATTTTTTGTATTGGATAGGTTGAGCTCTTAGTAGAATTAAACTTACATAAATCTGAGTTAATAATTCACGATCAATGTCTGGCTAATTGGTTTGCCCAAGTACGTTGTGATAATCAGTAAACACGGCAGACAGGTAGTTGAGTGGCCAGTTACTAAATTATTGGCTATATAAAGCAATCTTATTATTTTTAGCTGGCAAATAAAGCAAATTAATATGAATTGGTGATATGATTATCAATAAGGTAATTGCATTGTTCAGAGTTGATGAGACAGACATTATATCCCTATTGTGCAGAGTTTATGGTTTATCTTTATTTTTAATGAATTTGTAGTTGGAAATGTTGAACATTAAGATTTTTATGGCCAGTATCTGGAGAATCAATTAGTCTCCTTTGATGCTAGATTTTTACCTCTTCTTCCCTCCCCCTGAAAAAAAAAGAAAGAAAAGTCACTGATGAAAGCATTGAACATCAAGTTTTTGTGTTCTGATTTTCAAACATTTTTCAAATATTTGCACATTTTTATTTTTGAAGAATTATTATTTTCCAACTTTTAGGATTATGTTTCTATGATATATCTATTTAATTAAAATAAAAATCTCAATATGAAATGGAGTTCATTATATATTTATCAAGTTCAAATTAATATACTGTATAATAAAAATTATGCCATTGTTTAAACATATGTATTTTGTTTTTTTTTAATAGGCTGATCCTCCTGACCCTAACAAAATTCCAGTGGCGGATGCTGTAGGGGTGACAGTTGTTCTTCTCACATGTTCTTATCGTAGCAAAGAATTTATTAGAGTTGGCTATTATGTTAACAATGAATATACAGACTCGGAATTGAGAGAGAATCCATCAACAATTCCTCAGTTTGACAAAGTAAGATCTGTGTATATTGTATCACTTTTTATGAAATTTTAACACTATTCAGCAATTCCCTCTTAGAAAAAATGCTATATTTTTAAGTAAAGTTATCATTATTAATTTTTTCTTTCTGCCTCCATCCCCCACCCCTCTTTTAGTAAGTAATTTTAATCTATATAATTATTTGATTGAATGTGTCAATTGATTGAAGCAAAACATTTTGTCGGCATTTTAGTATGCTAATAAAGAGGTAAAATTCTCCATACAGTATCGCCACTCGGTGCAAGCCAGAGTTTTGCCTGTTTAAATAACTGTTATAAGCAAGCATAAGAAATGGTGATCATATGATGTTTAGTATGCTAATAAATAAATCTAAACATCTGATTAATGAAAAAATATATTAATTATTTCAGTTATCAGTGATAAAGTATTCTTATGTTATTTATTTTATTAAAATTTTTCTAGTAATGAACGAACTCAACCATGTGTAAATTAAAGGCTTTTGGGCCTTTATTTGATCATCGCAACATTTTTTTTTGCTTTTGTATACAGTGTGTCCTAGTGAAAAAGTGATTGGTTCCATCTCCAAGCTGACTGCAGTGCCATCTTTGAAACAACATATATGTTATGTAGCAACATAATTTAATTATTCCCCTAAAAATTTTAAATAAGGCGTTAGTGTATCTGGATCGTGAGTTATGACGTATGGGTTTTCATGGAATGTTTTTATTACGCTATTTGGCATTACAAAATCTTGCAAATCACTTGAAAACATTCTTGCAACTCATGGTTTCGCTGCTGTATATGGTTTGAATCAGTTCAAACATTTTTGCCCAATTTAAAACATCACTTAACATTAGCACATTATTCGATTGTGGGTTAAGATACAAAACATGCTGTCACATTTCATAACTTGTGGCCCAAACATTCCTACATAAGACATTAAAACAGGCAAAACTCTCTATACGTATTGTCACTCAGTACAAGCCAGAGAAATCAGTGGATGCCAGAAGACTTGTGCATAAAATCCCCATCTAGTGGCTACTCTACCAATATCTCCAAACTAGTTTCTGGCTTGTGGCCTTCATCAGTGAGTGGCAATACGTATAGAGTGATTCGCCTGTTTTAATAAGTTATAAGCAAGCATAAGAAATAGTGATGATGTGATGTTTATTGGCTACATAAGGCACGCATTGATTTAGAGATAGTGCTGCCAGCAGTTGGTGATAGAGCCAGTCACTTTTTTATAGGAACAAACTGTATATATATATATTATCTAATATTTAAAAAAAGTATCAACATACTTCAATACACACCATGAAATACAATATTCTATTTTCCAAAATAGTTAACGAAAGCTGTCCAACAATCTTCCTAAGAACTTTTCTCTCCTTAAAAACATTTAAAATATTGTATTGCATTTTGTTGGGTGCATAGAAGTGTGTTTTAATATATTTTTTTTGCATTCTGGCACTATAATCAAGCACTAGAAAATCCTTATCATCCATAATAGATTTGTATTTATTTTTATCTTTTTGAAAATAAATAATCTTTAATATTATCGTGATTCATTCTTTTAACGTTACAGGTTCAAAGAAACATTTTGGCAACAAATCCTCGGGTCACGAGGTTTAAAATCGACTGGGAGAGTAATCCTGGAGAAGAAAATGTTCCGCCCCCTAATAATGATTCGAATCAAATGTTACTTGATCATTCAACAGGTCCTATCAAAGGCCTTATGTCACATGACAGTAACGCAGAAAGTATGGACACTGATATCAATAATCACTAATAAAAGGTTTTTTATTATGTCGCCTCGCCCACAAATTTTAAGTTACAAATAATTATTTAGTATATTTTTACGTGTGTATGTTGAATGTGTGTATCTATACGTAAATAGATGTGACACAAACATTTAAGCATACACATGGGATCTAAATTCCTGTGAATGCAAATGATATTATTTGAAGTTATAGATTGTTGATAATAATTTTATTTTAGATACAGTTGCGAAAAATAATTTGTGTATGTGTAACAATGATTTGATTTATTTCTCTTAAAAAAACAGTTTTACGTTAAATGAGTTCAATTTGTGATGATTCATTTTCTAACTATTGAAAGCCATATTAGAATTTAGCAATTGTTTATACTTACAAGGAATTAAGCAATTGTAAGACTAGAATTTTAATGAACTCTTAACGAAATGATGACGAAATAACTATTAATTATACCTCATTTATTCACTTTTAAATTGATCAGTTTTTTATCTTTGTTTTAATATAGAATTTATGTATTAATATGTCCTTTGTTTTATTTTGTTGAATATATTTGTTAAATTCTATTTTCCATTGAAGATTTTAGAAGCCCTAAAAGTGTTTAGTTAATATGAAAGAATAATTAGTTACCTCATATAAGTGGACTGCATTGAAATATTAATTGTATATAATTATTCAGTCTTATATAAGTGAATATGTAAACCTAATTTTATCCCATGATTAAGTGCATTGTTCAAAAAGGTCCTCACTGACAAAAGCCACAAGCGAGAAACTAGTCTGGGTATATTCAGATAGGACAGCACTGGTTAACAATTTATTAAGCACTACTGTCTACATCTATTGATTACGAAAGCATGCATTAGATAGCTTAAAAATAGGGAAAATAAAATAGTTTGCAAACCAGATTTATCCCAGCAATTGTTTGAATTTTAAATTCAGTTTTTCAAAATTAAAATTATTAACATATAATATGATAGATAAATTTTCAGAAGAGTATGCATAACTTAAAAACATAATAATTCAAAATTTATTACCAATAATAAAATATTACAAATGAAAGCTTTTATTTCAATATGTGTAATGATATCATGTTTTGTTATATTCTATTTGAATTAATTGTGATAGCCGATATTAAATAACTCAAAACTGAACATGCAAAAACTGCACAAGTTACTATTTTCTTGTATATTTAGGTGCATGTTCTTTTATGCCAGAGTGCGGTTAATGCATAATCTGTATTGGATTGCAGTAGTTTGATACTAACAGTAAAAACACCATGCATTAATGTTGTGGGCATTACCCAATTCTGCACTGCCTTTTTATTATATTTTTTATCAAAATATCTTGTATTGCCAAATCAATTTTTTCACTTCCACCAATGGAGGGGAAAAAAGTAAAATTCGAAAACCATCGAGGAATATTTATTTATTTCTCAATTCACGTCAAAGTTATACCGTGCATATAATTCTGAAGTTATTCATGCTTTGAAAAACATTGGGACATTTTCAAAATTTTCAGCCCTGCTGTTTGGTAATTTTATAAGTATGCTTACCGAAGTTTTATCTTAAGTAAATCACAAAATAGATTCTTGAGAAAAATCCACAACAGCAGTAGATTTAGAAATGCGCTCGTGTTGAAGTTCAGTTTCCATGCTAACAGTTTTTGAAATAGAGTGATTCCTCCAAATCCATTGACAGACCACTTTCAATTTGTAAAATCGAATTTATAAATGTCACATGCATGCATCCACTATCATCAATCATTTCTCCTTTTGCGCACATTATGTAATTGCATTGTTTTTATTTCCCATTTTTAACATTTGTGTACTTTTTAAAAAATTTAATTGTATTATAGATGTGAGTATATACATTAAACAAATGTATTACAGAGAATTTGCCATACTCAATGGGAAGGCTTGGAACGAGAAGCAGTGTGTGTAAAATGTGTTTTTTTTTTGTTTCTTTTGGTGTTAAATGTAATCTTTCTTAATTTTTTTTGTTTGGAAATCAATTATTAACCAACACATATATTTGCCCATATGCACTCAAATATATCAGAAATTAATGCTTATTAAAGTAGTTTGCGAAACTGTATTATATATTTTTAAATAGTTCATACACGCATTTGTTTCTTCTGTTTTATAGAATTAAATGACCACAAACATTATGTAATTGTGTGTTGAACATAGCTGTTCATGTTAATTTAAAATGGGGAAAGTGATATATTTTTGTTTTTTATAAAAAAAATTTGGAAATTGCATGTTATCCAATTTAATTGGGTTTTCCTTCACATGTAACATTAAGGTTCATAATTCATATTCATTTCTTCCATTTAATAATCAGTTTCATCTGATTCCTTAATAATTGGGGTTGCTCTATTCATTTAGTCTTTATATATATATATAGAAAACTTTGTAAATAAATTAATTTTTATGTAAATATTGTCTATTTCAAACGAATGTTGCATTAATAAAATAACACTTGAAATATTAAAATGAGTGTTTTTTTTTTTTTTTACACACTTATTTAACATTCTAAATGTCCGGATCACATTATGTAAATCAATTTTCACCCTATTTCCAATCTAGTTGAAACTTTGCAATCAATGACAATACTTTTTTTTTTTTTAGGGTTTGCAAACAATTTTAGCAAAAAATTTGCGAAAAATTTAAATTTTGAAGTTTATATATAACATTGATGCTAGCAATATCTAGTGGCATCCTTGAAATTTAAAATAATTTATTGAAAATTGATTTCCATAATTCAATTATTCTAGCACGTGTGGTGCAACTGTTCCCAAAAGTATAAAGTGTTAATATAAAATAGATAACTAAAAACAGATATCAGCTTTGTTTCCGAACCCCTCCAAACTCTTAACAATTTAATTAACAACACTAAAGACCAAACTCCACTTTTACAGATCCCCCATACAGTATATAATATTGCATGTTCCAACAATAATTGTAAAGGCACATATTATGGGAAAAGCAGAGCATCTTTGTCCACACAATTAGCACAACATAAATATTCATATAATAGAGCTCTCAACAATCCATCCACTTATTCAGTTTTTTATCAACACCAGAGCACAAGTCACCACGAGTGCATTCCAGACAATCCCACAATCGTGTGTAGAGACAGACATGACCTTAAAAGAAAAATCAAAGAGGCCTTCATCTCACGAGACAAAGATGCCGTAAATAGGGACACGTGCTATGCTTTATCGAAGAAATGGAATTAGCATATTTGCATATCATTAAATGTAATAGCAAGCTATGATTATGAAGGCAAGATCCTTTGAAAGGACTCAGCTCGTTTGTTTTTAGTTATCTATTTTATATTAACACTTTATAGCTTTTGGGAACAGTTGCGCCACATACGCACACGTGCTAGAATATATATATATATTTCCCAAAAGTAAAAAATTATTTGACTTAATCATTCAATTATATATATGTAAACTAAAAACACAAAAAAAAAAAAATTAAAGAAATGCTTTTATTTACATAAATAAAATAATAAATAAATTTTCTTCAACTTTCACAAATGAAAGAAAGCTTTACGACGACAATTAATTCACGTCGCATTTTCAAAAAAAATTTAAGTAAATGCAGATATTGCCCACTTTTTGAAGTAATAATGCTTTTATTTGTGAAAGCTGAAGAAAATTTATTTTGGTTTTTTTAAAGCATTTATGTAAATAAAAGCATTTCTATATATATATTTTAAAAATTGTTTAATGTCCATTGATTACTTAAACTTGTAATAGATGGTTCTTGGGAGTGTAGGAGTAAGCAGAGGAAATCTGATAATATATATCTACATTCCATATTAATGAATGTTTGGTTATTATTAAACAAATTATGCATTTTTAAAGACTAAAAAGCAGTATTCATCATTATAAATTGTCCCAAAAAACAGATATCATCTCTGGCTCTGTCCTTTACTCTTATGCTCCATTTTTTAAATATTCAAATTCATTAAAATTATCTCTCGTAATTTGTCTTTCTCTTCATTTTCCTCAATGCTGTTTAGAATTTCTTACATAATCCAATTATTTAGCAGTTTATGCTACATTTCTAATTTTATCCAGCATTTACTTAATTGTTAAAGTTTCAGTTCTAGATATGCTCTAAACATCGATGAAAGAAAAACGTCTGCTTTCCATGAATGTGAAATAGTAGACTTTCTATTCACTGTAGTGTTTGTATATAATAATTAAAACAATCATGGAATATAAAAACAGGCAAAATTCTCCATACAACAGCGTCACTCAGTGCAAGCCAAAGTCATCAATGGATGCAAGAAGGTTTGTGCATAAAATCCCTATCTAGTACCTACTCATCCAATATTCCCAGACTAGATTTTAGCTTGTGGTTTTCATCATTGAGGAGCCTTGGATCTGAGAGCACTGCATCTTGATCTTAGGATCTAATGCAATCCTCCAGCAGCCACCTTTTACAAAACTAAGTCTAAAATTGAAAACAATATTTTTAATCCAAGCTCACTAGCTTATATAGTCATAAAGGTCTTAACTGTGAGACCTTTATGACTATATAAGCTAATGAGCTTGGATTGGAAACAATGTTTTCAATTTTAGACTCTTAGTTTTGTAGATAAGTAGAGATAAAAGGTGGCGGCTGGAGGGTTGCATTAGATCCTAAGATCTAGGTACAGTGCTCTCAGATCCAACACTCCTCACTGCCTCAAGATACCAACTAATCTGAGAATATTGGATGAGTAGGCACTATATAGGGATTTTATGCACAAACCTTCTTGCTACCATTGATTACTCTGGCTTGCACTGAGTGGCACTACTGTATGCAGAGTTTTTGGGTTTTAACAGCTTGAGCAGGCATAAGAAATGGTGATCATGGAAGATCTGTGAAGTCTTTATTAAGTTGCAAGACTTATTTGCATCAAGAATTTTATGTATTCTACACAAGCTGGAATTATATAACAACACAAGAACACCATTGACATTTTTCATGGAAAAAAAAGCTTTTAATTCCTTTGAATGATATTGATGGCTGGGATATGAAAAGTAATATTTAAATTAAATGAGATGACCATTGGAGATATGTAATATTATTTAATATATGTTTCCTTTATATTTTATCTTTAAAGTAATTAGACATTTTTTTTAATCATTTAATAGCTGCAGTCTGGCACAAATAAAATATTTCTTATATCTAAAACATTTATACTTAATAATTTTTTGAAACTATTCTGTATTAAAATTTAATATGTAAATATGCATAATATAAAACAGCCTATAATAAAGCAGAGTGTCCTCCAGCGTCTATCTACAGAAAAATGAATGAAGATAATATTCACCAGGGTGATCATGTTGAGTTGTGAAATTTTGTTTTACGCTATAAGGATAATTAGATTATTTATTGGGTAGTAATTGGGTGGCTAGTTGATTTGCCTATCCAGCTGCATGGAGAAAAATCTTGCCTTACGGTAATCTCAAAAAATTTCATCTCACCAGATTTCAATCCCATTTGCAAGGCTTATTAATAGGTGTGCTAATCTATATATCATGAGGCCTTCCAACATAATATTCACTGGCAAACAAAATCACTTCTTTATAAGTTTTCACTTATTATGATCTCTTGGAGTTTAGTTAAATAAGTTTTTTTTTTTTAATTTGTGCTTAAGATCTCAAAACGTATCTCATGTTTTATATTGAATCAAAATTCTTTGCAATGCAACTTTAGCTATTATGAAGTGAATAATTAATAATGTTAATTCAGATTAGGAATTAGTTTGGACAAACCATAAACTATCAATTTACTGCTCATGTAGCACCTATTTTCATTGGTCATGATTTATTTCACACTGATTTTCCTATTGCTATATCTGGTCTAATCACTTGTTCATTATCTGTTTTAAATCCCTTTTTTGTATTCTGGTTTGGTGTTGTCTAATAGTGTGTGCTTAAAAAATGATCACTTCAATAACCAGACTACAAGTAATTTCTGTTAATATTAGTAGCCTAAAATGTTTCTAGTGGTAGAGGTAATCTAGTGTAGTAAATGATTAGTAATAACCATTGTATTTACCTGAGGTGGATGGTGTCAAAGTAGTGAGTGGAGTGAATTTGACAGTTATAAATAAAAATGTAACAATTTACTATACTCTTCACATAATAGATATATGGGAGATAGTGAGCTAGGCCAACTGATGAGTGCTGGTTCAATATAAAATGCATTTTGTGGGTTGTCTTGTATTGTATCTTTATTTATATGAATTTAAAAAGAATGGGGAAGTATGGAGGTTATTTAATATATCTATAAAGATATTACACATGGGAAAGAAAGGTGAATAACTCGATGTATGTGTATGTTTAAAATTAAAAAATCAGATATGTTAATCTTTAACTGAGACTTAAAGTTTATATCTGTGCTAGACATAATCTCTAGTTTAGTAAATGATTAATAATAATCATTGTATTTATCTGAGATGGATGGTGTCAAAGTTGTGAATTTGACAGTTGTAAATAAAAATGTAATTAACCACTGTTAAACTAAATATTGATGCATATGTGTAAGTGTAACTTAAACATATGTATAATTTTCAGTACATATATATTGCAACTGATATAATGTGTGCCAAAGATAAATTCCAAACGTTTACCTATCGAATAAGGGTAAACTTAAGCTTTTAAACACTTGGATGGTCAATTTACAAGACTAATAAACATTTATTTTAAGAATGCACTATACAGATGTATTTTTATGACTAATCATCATATCTCGGGGTTCTATTATAACTGAATTTATAAGAATAGATAAATCCTATAACATTAATACATTTGAGCTCGCAAGTTTGTTCTAAGCTTTCTCATATAAATATGATTTCAAGTAATCTATCTCCGGAGTAGAAAATAAAAGTATAGTAAATACTATTCTTAAAATTTTATATCTTGAAAATTATTATTTAAATACAATGGGCATTTTAGTGCACTTCATTCATATCTTAAGCAACTAAATATTAAAGTGAAAATGGTATAAGTATAATGAGCATTTCTTAAAAGCAGTATACTTTTAAATAACTATAAAATCATGTGACCATAAAATTAGTAAATGATGGGTATTAACTAATTAATGACAGACCAGATAATTAATAAAATATATAATTAATTTATTAAGAATGAATCTAAAATTTAAACAAAATAAATTCTCAGCAATGAGTATAGATATTCTTGAGATATCTAATTAAGAAATTAACTCCTACTTTATTAATAACTAAATGTGTAGCGAATCTTGACGTCATGTAAATCAAAACATTTTCTTGGCGAGAGTTGTGAGATCTATTCAATAATGAACAAAACAAAAGAATGTTTTATTGTATCTTTAAATATATTTCTTCTGGGTATCTGATTTATAAACTTGATTATTTCATACAAGAGCAAAATATTAACCCAACTTATAATATTTTTAAAGTATGGCTTAAATTCCTGATCCAATAGATACTGATGTCATTCCATAAGAGAAGAGGCTTATCAAGCTCATATGAATAAAATGAATGATATTGGCAATAATATGCAACTATCAGTAACAAGTATAATTAAATATACAATATAATCTATAAAATCTTGAAAGTACTTCTGGATAAATAAGAGTAATATTTAGAAATATTTAATCTAGATACTTTTAATTATAGAAACATTAACAAATCTGTAAAATGTCAAGTATTATGACAAATATGAATTATTAATTAACTTGAAACATTAACGACCGGTCTCCTTAGTACAAAGAATCAATAACACATTAAATTATAATCAAAAATTTAATATACTACCTGTATATTTTTGTTATGCCTTACTTCTTACGAGATGTTTTACTGAACAAGATAACTAGATATAACAAACAAATATAAGAAGTGATACATCTCAAATATGAGAAATAGAAGTATATCATTTAAAATTAATTCATTCAGTAGTGTCTGCAGCATCATCTGGTGGCCATAGTATGCGTAACCAAAAACTGCCATTCATTCTTAAAAAATTCAATTCTTTCCAAGGAATTAAATCCATTGTTTTGCATTATAAAATCCTGAAGAATGAGTGAAATAAATTTTAATCCTTGTAATAAGTAGTAATGAAGTTTGAGCTTTAAAATACAATCCAATAATAGTGAGTTTAAAATATTCCAAAATCACACTGTTGTTTATTAAAATAAGCTTTTGAAACCACTAATAGTAAGTTAAAATTATTCCAGAGAATCCTAATAAACGCTTATTTCTTAGGTGTGTGATGTAGTTACTAAGCTCTTAAAAGATGACATTCATAAATTATAACTTTAAATATGTAGATAAAACCATTAATTAACATTCATTTTAACAGTAATTATCCAATATATGTTTATCCAGACAAAGATAAAATTTATTTTTAAAAAAAAACTATAAATGTGCCATACACTGGTGTGTATCCAGAAAAACTAGGCTGCTATAGTGATTATAACATGCAAATATAGTTTAAATAAAAGTAGCATTCCTGCACTAGTTCAAATTTCATAATACAAGATGATGAACATAGCTAGATATTTAGTTCCCCAAAGAAGACAACAATTCTGAACATGTAGGTATATTTATAGGTTTGTCATATGATTAACAAGATCATTTTAATTCAAAATTATCCACACTTGGCTTTTTACCAGAAAATTTTATCATTGCTGCTAGGTTACAATATGAAGCGATATTTGGAAGTTTTAAAAATTTGTAAGGGAAATTATTTAAAAATAAAATATTTAAATATCACATTAATTAACAAATAAAATAAATTATTTTAAACATATATATATATATAATGAGTAATTTATATGGTGCTATGTTTTAATCTGTTACAATAATTAGTGATCACCCACTACACATGCACAGTAAGCTAATGAATCACTACCTTTTTAACCTAAATGTATAGGTATAGGCAAATCTTAATCATTTGGAAAAGAAAGCATTAAGATAATCACTTAATTCCATTTGCTCAAGTGTTATTAGCTGAGAGGTCAGCGCAGCTACCTTGCAAGCAAGCAGACGGTTGTTGCGGGTTTGCCTTCTGAAAGAGCATTCCTTAAGTGTTTATTAGTTTACAGGACATGGGTAGTGGGTGATCCCTAATGATTGTTACAGATTAAAACCGCTATACAAATAAATTACTCATGTTGTAAGAGATGACTTGCAACCAACCTTCACACCTGTCCCAATTTGAATTTAGACCAATTGGTAGGCAAATAATTTATCCTACATACCTACTTATACACATGTAGTATATACATATATAAACCTACATATAAACTGATATGTTTGAGAAAATTTTTTTTTTTGTCTATTATGAGAAAAACAAATTCATTATACACATGAAGGATATATGTATATGAACATGCATATAAACTAATGTTTGTTTATTTGTAGAAATTGTCTTTCTTTTATTCATTTAATATCATTAACTAAAATACTAATTGATTGACTTATAGAACAGACATAATCAAAGATCAAAATTATGAGGTCAAAATTGTTGCTAAGTGATCGAATTTGGAATAATGATTAAATGTTTTATATTTTTTTTATTAAGTTGTAACAATAGGTTTTAGCTAGCACTAGACAAAGTAGCATTCTTGACTTGAAAACTAACAATTGAACTGACAGCACATAAGTAAAGCTTTTCTTTCTTTTTTAAAGAAAAAAACTGGCATCTAAAAAACAGTAAAATTTTAATATCTGTAGTTTCAAGATAATATAAAATCTTTATTTTGGATAGAAGGAAACTGGAAAGTTAAACTTCAATTTATAATTAGCAGGAATGAACTAATGACTTAATTTATTCTGCAAGCTAAAATTCATTATGGAAATGATGAAAAAAAGTGAAACTACTAAAAACTAACTGTTTCTTTAATCTAGTTCAATATATATTTACATATTGAAGCCACATTATAAATAAGTTTATAATAAAGGAATCATTACAATGTGTGTGGGGTAAAGAAACCAGTACTGTAGGACTTCCAAATAACTTCAATGTCAATATGAAATTATAAAATTTTCCATCAAGATGTCTATTTAGAGAATGCTGGTGTGCATCAATTTTCCATGGATTTATATATATTCAGAAGAAATAATTTGTATGTGTTGGTTTTTAACCAAGCAGCATGAAATGTATGAATATTGAGAGTTGGTGAACAGGAACGTTATACAGGGAGATTGACATTTAAATTTATAAACTCTTAGTGGGTGGTAAAGTGCTTGCTTTCCTCAAGATAAATATATTTTGTTTTGATTCACGTGATTTTTATTTTTTGCTTTTATCATTTCTATTTGAAAGTTTATGTATTGTAATTTTTTTTATTGTATATTCAAGATTCATTTTCAAATTCGATCACCTGCAATTTAAAAGTGAGAGCAGTGAATAGAAGTGTCATATGTTGATGTATTTTAAAAAAGGAATCGTAGTCAATATGTATTATTTTTTAATAAAAGTAAATTTAGATTCCTCTTGAAATTCATTGATCCAAGTAAGGTTTTTATATTTAACATTGAGGACAAAGAAAACTATTTTGTTTGCTAATAAGTTTTAATATTTACTTGTAATTTTGTTTTACTTCTGAGTGCAATTAACCCACTGAGAGAATGGTCTTTTTCATATCTGTCACTAATTTTTACTGACCTACACACACATATATAGATGGGAGTGGTATATATATATTTTAATAAAAAAGTAGTTATAAATATATTTATCCTAACCTAAAAATATTCTAATAATTACATTAATGGGGTAGTTTTAGAATTAGTGAACTCTCATTTTGCTTTTCTTTTTTTTTGTTTTATGTATATATTTAATGAATTATATAATATAATTTTGTATATAATATACACCTGGGTCTCGTTTTATGCGGTAGATAGGTTCCTCAGAAAACGCGCACAAAAATAGACTTAACTTACATTGAAAAATGGGGGATACGTACTGCAATTTTCCAAAAATCGCATAAAAGCAAAGCAACAATGTAAAATTACTTTAAAATTCACATAAAAAAAAAGAAAATAAAATGACTAATAAAAAATTTCAAATTTGAAAAAAATTGATACAAAACAAACTTTTTTTACTTTTTTTTTATTAACTACAGTATTTAATTTTATTCAAACAATATATTTTTATGCGTAATTTACATTTTTTTCATACATGTAGGGTATTTTAATCATTAACGCTATTCGAGATATCAGATTCGTCATGATGTGATGTGATATGAGGTAGTGTAGCTTCTTAAACGATGTCGAGGAAATGCAACTAAAACATTTTCCAATCGCTGTTGATTCTTCTCATTTCGCTAACCAATCTAAAATTGAAATTTTTGTTTACAAAGAAATTCATTTTCTTGAGTGTTTTTTCTCTCCGTTAGAATAAACTAAAAGTTTAAAATAAGAACTTAGAGTTACAATAATAAAAAGACGACTCACCACTGTTGGGCAAAATTTAATTAAAACAAACAATTAAAAATATAATTCTTATTTTTGTCTTTAATTTTCAATTCCATTTAAAAATCAAATTTCGTTTCACATCACCTTAATGTTACGTAATTTTTAAATTGTTAATTACAATTGAAAATCAGATTTTAATTGTTAAATTTAATTGTGCACCGCTGTTACCTTTTAAAAATAAACTTGTAGACACTAAATGATTAATTGATTATGTACTTTTTTTATAAAAATCAAAAATAGAACGGGATTTAAAATACAAAAACAACATAGTATTTTTCATCGATAACGTTTGAACAGATTTACATTATAGTCTTGTAAAATTTAATGTGTGTATATAAAATGGGGAAATTCTGATTTTAAGTGAATTATGAACTTCTTTATTGCATAAAATCTATTACAGTACTATTATAAAGCGCTGAAAATATTGAAATTATTAGATGGAAGTCGAACTCCGATAATGCGCTTACTTTAAATATGACGTGAGTGCGCGAAATTTATAATATTTAAAGTAATAGCGCATTATCGGAGCTCAACTTCTGATCTAATAATTTTTATTGCATAAAAGAAAACCGCATACAAAGATATTAAGAAGAAACATGAATCGCATAACTTCAAAATCGCATTAAATAAATCCGTATAAAACAAGACCCGGGTGTACTTCAAATTATTTTGTTTCTGCTGTGTGAAGCCATCAAAATGATAGAAAAACATTCTTGATAAACGAATATTTATTTTATTATTTTTTGTTTGTAAATATTTATTATATGTTGTTAATAAATGTATTAAGTATGATCATGACCATCATCATTGTGCATTTATACCACTAAATGTTTGATCATCACCATCATCATTGTGCATTTATACTTCTAGATGTTTGATCATCACCATCATCATTGGGACATATTGCTCTTTTAAATGATTGATCATCAGTATTTTCCTATATCTATGCTTATATATGGGCATATTTGGTTCATAATTGAGTAGGTCTATCCCTGAAGAGAGCTGACTGCAAGAACTCCCTGAGTTTGAATTATGTGGTGTAATGGGGCCTAAAAAGGGAGTTGTAATGAATATGCATTAGTCTACGTCATATTGAAATATTGTAAGTAAATTATGAGTTAGCATACTAAAAGTAGATGTGATTTGGAACTAGGCATTTCATTGTGACATCTTTAGCATCCTATTAGGTCTAGGTCTGACAGTAGTGAGATGCACTCCCTTTGTTATATGCCATTCCTGATTCAGTAACATTTGACACACCCAAATGTGCCGTCGAATCATAAATTTAGGATGACTCGCGAGTTGGTTGACACATTTCATTCAAGTCATCCAATTACAGAGTCATATGGTATACCCCGTGGTTCTGTTATAATATATTGTGCCGGGCATTATCAAATGTCCATGACAAAGTCTGCTGTAAAGAAAATTACAACAGGTACATATGTAAATTTGTATATATTAAGCGCAGTGAATATATAAATGTGCTAAATTAATAATGGAAGTTGGGTCTGAGCATTAGAATACCCACACACCAATTTAAAGTGAACATTTAATTGACAGAAATATTGTACACAAACAAATACACATAATAAACTCATGTATTTTTTATTTTGTGTATATTTTCATTATATGTCGTTTATGGTTATGTATTTTGCTTTTCTCTGAAAAACTCAAATAGAGAAAAGCAAACTTTATTTATCAAATGGATCACATGTTGGAATATATTCGTAAAAGAAATAATTAAAAAGTAATTGTTCCAACATACTTGTATATTTTTTAATTACTATTATAAAAACTGTAATTTTATGTTAATCAAAGAATGTTAATTGCTTTGGCAAAAATGTAATCAAAAAACAAAATATTTGATAATGAATGTTATAATTAAAATGCTATCCTTTTTTTTTATATAAAATAAAAATTCTTTTGAAGTACTATCAAGTGGTCTGAGAATTCAAGATGGAAACTAAACATCATATCAAACCCTGATATGTAGAATTTAATCGGAAAAATAGAAAGGAATGTTTATAATCTGAATGAATAAATTAAAATAAAAGGGTTGGCCGATTCATACTTCTCAGGGGGGTACCTGAATTGGTTTTTATGAGTGGGGTTGATAGGTTTTAGTCAGTGCTGTGGAATTTGCATTCTTTCTTTGGCAGTAATTCTGTCTAAGTCGTTCATTACTTTGGCTCCGGAATTCTCCAATCATCTAGCCACTCAGAGATTCATTTACGGACTAGACTATAGCTGATATTTCCTAAGAAGAAATCCATTACACAGTTCTTTTAAGAACTCTTGTTTTCTGGTGGATTCAATGAACCATTCAAGATAGCAGATGAAAATTTAATAATAATAATTACCGCATCATATCAGAAAGAAAATATGGAGAAATCTACCAGAACTTCCAGTAATGACCGTAAAATGATACGGATGGCTGAAAAGTTGGAGTAGATTGAAGCCTGTCCATTAAAGTATGAAAATTTGCTACCTTAATATAAACTGAGCACTGATTATATATATATGTGTGTGGGAGATGATAATCTGGACCAACTGATGAGTGCTGGTTTAGCACAAAATATGTATATTGGTGATATTTATCTTTTCTACATGTGTGTGGTCATGTGTATCAGTTGCATGAGATAGTGTGATAATTGAACGGGCTTGAAAATCGGAGTTCAAATCCCCTATACTTACAATTAAGCTCCAGGTTTGTGAAGAATACCTGGTTTTTAATTATTTATACTAAATATTTATAACTTCTAAAATACGAATGTTATTACAGTAATGATGGTATGCGGATAGGGGGAAGGATGTTTTTGACGATACAAAATATCACCCAAAAGATGCAGGTCTGATCAAACCAAGGTTATAATTTCCAAATACTAAAAGATTATAACTTCTAAAATACGAATTATATTACAATATATGCCCATAAGTGCATGTTGGAATAACATAAAATTGATCAAACTAAGCTTATAATTTTAAATTACTAATTTAAAATACTTAAACAAAAACGGTAAAGGTAAAAAAATAATGGACACATATATTAATTAAACAACCGTATATTCAATAAACATAAAATTAATTAAATCAAGCTTATAATTTTGAAATACTTCTTTATTAGTAGTTAAAGGGTCTTTAAAAAAATGTGCTAAACAAATTAATGTAAACAAGCTTTAGCTTTATAACAGGATAATTTATATAACTTAAGTTCCTATCTGGATATTTGAAGTTATTATTTAAAAATAATGGTTAAAGTACTTCAACAGGCACATTTAAATAAAATAAATAACATATATATTTCCTCTATGTAAAGTTTATAGAAAATGGAAATGATTATAATTACTATCCGGTAGGAATATATAATATTTGTTGACTATAACAGGCATCCTATTTAATACTTGTATAACATATTTCATATATATATATAAAATTCTAAAACTAATTGTTATTTGTGGATTTAATCATGTTTAAGGACAAGGCATAGCTGATGTTACCTTAAAACTAGATTAATGCATTTTAAGTCAATAAACATCACATGACCACCACTTCTTATTCTTGTGTATAACTATTGTTAAAACAGGCAAAACTCACTATACATATTGCCACACACAGCAATCTAGAGTAATCAATTCACTAATCAATGGATGCCAGAAGGCTTGTGCATAAAATCCCCAAGCCTTCTGGCATCCATTGATAACTGAGTTTTGCCTGTTTATTAATGCATTTTGTATTATCATAATTTACGATTTCGACATTGGCTATTGTTTAATATCTTATTTCACATATTAGTGCTCTGATTAATGTATTCACTTTGGCTATTTATTTTAATTATATAGTTGCTAAAAATATTTAATATACATAGTATAGATGGCATATTTCATCAATAATTGTTATTTTCTAGTTATGTGGTACCGAAAATGGAATTAAAATATTCCTATCCTGCTTTTGTTATGTTTAATATATAACTTTAAAGCCAATAAAATTTACAATCTGTAGTTGATATTTTGAAATGAAAATTATTGCATTTGAATTTTGTATAAAATTATAATCTCTGCTGTGTTGTGATTATTATTTTCCAATAAAATCAGAATCTTTCCAGAAACTGACTTGATATAAATTTAATATATATAGATGTTAGGAAGCATGATATATATATATTTATGCATTTGAATGCAGTTTTTAGAATCTTCCTGGTGAGTAGTTACTTATTATTATTATAGTACAAACTTCCATTTATCTAAATACATAGCCACAGACAAAAAATAAAAATGGAATTCACATCTTTCATCTTGAAATACATTCTAATATTCATACTAGAGCTTTTAGAAAATAGATGATAATAAAGACACATTAACATTACACTAGTTTTTTTTTTTTTAATTTATAGCATTTTTCTCTCATAAAAAAAATATACATATAATAAAAATTTTAACGACTAGAAATGTTAAAATACAGTGGGAACGAATTTGAGTACATTATCAGCAAAATTAAACAATTTGTTAATGTTTATACATATAATAAAATATAAATTAAATTTTATAATTTGTACATAAAATATAAATTGTGAATAAAATCATTATTTAAAGCTCCCTATTACACGCTGAAAGCCTAAGATTATTATTAAAAAAAAAATCCATTTACTCGCATAGACGAGGTTTCTTAGTAGCAGGTTTATTCACTTCAATTTTTGTTGTCATGACAACTTGTCGAGTATTGCACAGGCTACTTGAGCTAAATGAAAAAAAAAAAAGACAAGGACAAACAAATAAAACAAAAACAGACAATGACTCTATATATAATATTATACACAAAATTTTTTTAAGATATAAAGATAGGCAAAAGTTCAACATTTTGATAATACCCTAGCTATCTTTTTCAGAGTAATAGTAACTATTCCAAAAAAATAATTCTGAATCACCCCATAATTTTATACATGAGTAGGGGCTTCCAAGTTTCCGATAATTTTTTTATTTAAGTGATTGTTTATTTTTGTGGTTTCTCCTATGTTTTTTTTTTCTAATTTTGTTATATTTAAAAAATATTTTAGTAATATTAAAATTTGTCTGACTATTGCTAATTGCCAGTAGCAAAAAAAAAAATGAAAAGATTTTCTGTTTTACAACATTACTAAATTTGATAGTTTAAATAAATAAAAAATATGACCCTTTAAAATTATAATTTCATTCATTTATGGAATGTTTTCAATTAATATGCTACAATTTGTGTTTCATTTTCTCTTTTTTCTTCAAAAATTTAATTTTTTTTTTTTTAAATACTATAGAAGCATACTTAGATCATTTCTTTGGAATAGCCATTAGTGCCTTGAAAAAGGTAACTGGGCTGTTATCAGAGCTTTGAATTCTTGTTTGTTAATACATATACTGAAAAATTGAAAAGAACATTTGATATATATATTTAAGTATAAACAAATAATACTCTAAGCAAACATTACTTGTTGGGTAGACGAACAGACATACATTATTTACAATTTTCACATACATATATCACAAATCGAATCCTTGGAAATTAATGATGAATTTTGTTGGAGAAGTGTTTTAAAAATTTTTAAAAAAAAAAATCCAAAGTATTTTTTTTATATCAAATTACATGATTCCACTAATTCATTCTGTCTTAGTCAATGCTGATCTGAAAAATGTATTCCTATTGTTTGAAAATAATTTAGGTATGCTATTATTTTTAATTTATATCTTAATGTATATAGTCAGTTCCCTAATTATGTAAACAATACATATATCAATATTTATTTAAAAATATGTGATATGTACATAATTTACTTAAACATTCAAAATACATTATAATTTTTAAAGTTGAAAAATAATTCAATAGTGACAAAAAAAAACATTTAATTTTAGCAAATTAACTTTACTACTTTATTATAAAGATTAAATTGATTTATAAAAAGTAGCTAAACTTAATATGAAAAGAAGATATTTTTCATTCATTTATTCCTTAATAGCAGAAGAAATTATATTTTTTATTAAATCACTTAGAAAGAGGAAAACAATATTTTTCATTCTTTAGTAACAAAATAATTTTTATAATCAATAAGACATCACATGACCTTCCCACAATGTGTTGTTCTGCAGCTTGCCATCTTGTGTAAGCTTTAGTACCCAATAGATATAAAATGGCAGGGCTTATTCAATTTCTATCCAGTGCTATTCTATGCAATATCCCCAAATTAGTTTCTAACTTACGACTTTCATCAGAATAAATTTTATTAATTACAAAATTGTTGCCTTCTTAGACATGTATTACTTTAAGTACTGTTAGAATTAGATTGTATCAAATAATAAATACTTTACATAAACATTTTCAATATGGAAACATGTGCAAAATACGATATTAAAAAAGATGCATTTTAATAATATCACAACAATAAAGATTTATAATATTCTGATGTATGCCTATTTACACAGTTGAGAACTGCCTCTATACATTAATCACATCTTTTTTTTTAAAAAATGCATCGTGATTTTTTTCCTCATGTGTCATGGCATCGGCCGGGACGCGAACCTGCAACCGCTTGTAAGGCAGTCGCACTGACCTCTCGACCACCACTCGTGATTTTGTGCAACATTTGGTTGTGCAAATATATTAAAATTTTCGAATTTGGTATTTCAGAACTTACCCACCAAATATCTAACAATTCTGTAATTTACAAATAGTAAAATGATTAAAAATTAAAAAATAATTTCAGATTTTATTTTGTTTTTTAAAAATTCACACTATACCGGGCACCTACTAATCCCAACTTTTATAATATAGGAAAATTTCTAAGTCAATGCAGTTTTCAGTAATTGTTTTATCTTCTATGAACATCTCTTGTAATATATTTTGTTATTTGTTTTTGAAAAAACATGTTTCTTAAGGTGTCATATTCAATGATTATTATGCCCTTAGATGGGAATTCATCTTATAGTAAAATTTCAACTTAAAGAGTCATATTTTCATAAGAAGAGAGCTGCATGTATATGATTTGCTCAGCTGTTAAGTGTTAATAGAGATTAAAATAAAAATCACCAAAAAATACAAGTCAAATTTTCCATAGGAAAAATATTAAAAATAATTTAAATAACAGCATAATAAAACTGGAAAAATACTAAGTAATTTTACATATAAGACCCTTCATAAATATGTTTTTTTTTTAAATGTTTATTAACATTTGTATATACTAATTAAATAAATTAAAAACTTAGTTATTTTAATTTCTTGATAAATGAAAACAATGTATCATTTTAATAAATCAATCATTTTATTTAACTTAAGACTTCTATTTATTTGGTTAAATTGATTTTTAACATACTTCTATTGAAAGGATTTTCTTCAAATTTTGGTCATGTGTTCGGTTTTGTTGACAATGCAATATTTCAGGATTGTCCAACCTAAAAGTAATGGTGGGCTGCACTTCAAATCGATTCATTAAGTTATGAGGCATGTAAAATAAATAGCACAATATTTTTTAAGCAGATACTTTTATTTAATTTGAGGAAAATTTTTTAGAGACATTTAAAATTAATTGAAAGAGAAATAATATATATAAAAAATATTTTTTTAAAAATGCTTTTATTTGAGGATTAATGTATTAAAAGGCAAAAAATAATTATTTTCTTGGATTGGGATGTCCATAAATTAATTAATTCAATAGATCACTTAATTTGATCACAAACAATATTGCTTGAATTAATTAACTTATGGATGCCTTATGATTTTATTTAAAATTACATAATTTATTAATCATGTAGTCAGCTGCTTAGGAGGGCAAATGATATTTGAATAACACAATAAAACTATTCTATTCAATTGGTAAAACTTGATTTTTTTTTTAACTTCCTCAAATGGTAATCAACCAAAGATTAACATATCCAAAAAAATTTGCTGCCTGAACATAATTTGCCTTCAACTTACAATTTTATAAATAATTTATAAGTTAATGTGATTAAAAACATATATTAAAGTTAAATAAAGGATTTACTTATAATTTATACATTATTTTATTTAGCAATAATTTATAAATTAATTGCATCCTAGCAGTAAAAAATCAAAATATATAAATAGAGAGATTTGAACTTAGGATTTTCAGTCCGTATTCATCCTCCATTCCATCTCAAACCACACACATGTGAAAAAGCCTGTCCATTAAAGTTTAAGGAATTGCTATTTTAATATAACCTAAGCAGTGATTGTATATATGTGTGGGAGTATAAAAAATTTATAAATATCAAATCTTTGCAAATGATTAATAAAAAAAAAACTAATTTTGTACTTAATTTAAAAGGTAAAAAATATAAAAATGCATAAGCATGAAATTGAAACTGTAAGCAGATGGAATAATAATGGATATAATAAACACCTCCAATTTTCCCATTCTTTTTAAATTCACTTAAATAAAGATATAATAAAAGACAAATGCCCCCCAAGATGCATTTCATTCTAAACCAGCACTCATCAGTTGGCCCAGGTCACTGTCTCTCATATATATCTTTATTATACGAAAAGTATTTATCTAGAGTAAATTGTTACATTTTCATTTACCATTGTCAAACTTCCTCCACTCACAACTTTGATGCCATCCATTTGTATTTATCTGAAATGGATGGTGTCAAAGTTGTGAGTGGAGGAAGTTTGACAATGGTAAATGAAAATGTAACAATTTACTCTAGATAAATACTTTTCGTATAATAAAGATATATATGAGAGATAATGACCTGGGCCAACTGATGAGTGCTGGTTTAGCATGAAATGCATCTTGGGAGTCATTTGTCTTTTATTATATCTTTATTTAGGTGAATTTAAAAAGAACGGGGAAGTATGGAGGTGTTTCTTATATCTATAAGATATTACACATGGGCAAGAGAAAGGTTAATAACTCCGTGAGTGTAAAATTAATAAAAAAATCAGATATATTAATCGTTAACTGAGGTTTAAAGTTTATATCTGTGCTAGAGATAATCTCTAGTTTCGATAATGATTAGTAATAATTATTATTGTATTTATTTGAAATGGATGGTGTCAAAGTTGTGAGTGGAGGAAGTTTGACAATGGTAAATGAAAATATAATAATAATGGAACATAGGAGAATAATAATAAAAAAAAAATAGCAATTATGATTCAAAATTCAGGTAGTAAAGTAATAATTTTTTTTAATAAAAATTAAGCAGCAAACAACTAATAAATGTTTTCTATTACTAACAGTAAAATAACAGTTAGCAAATCTGCCTCAGTTAAATCTTCATTTTTCAAGTCACAAGCAGGCTTAGAATTATTTTTTCATTTAGTCAATCCATAGCTAATCCAATATTGAGGGGTAAATGGGTATTTGTAAAAGTTCTAGTTTAATCTTGGTTAATAAACAAAAAAAAAGATAGCATTTCTAAACAGAATGCAAAACTGAATTTAGGCAATACTAATAAGACTGAAGATGGTTGTCAACATCATTTGAAACTTGTTTTAATAAACACAGATAAAATTGAGATGAAAAATTTTCAATGTTTAATATAGCTGCCAAAGATTAAGAATAATTTTAAAAAAAAAGAGACGACAACTTTGTATTTCATTAATGTAAAATATTTTGTAGAAAGAAATTAATAGCTTTAATAATGGACAGAACTGAATCCAATTCAGATAAATAAAAACTGATAACAGCACACTTTATAATCAAATGCCTACATAATTAGGAATTCAGAACAAGTATTCTTAAAAATGCTTAGGATATTTAATATTTAAATAAATGACACAATATATTATAACAGCAATAATTGTATATATATTATAAAAATAATACAAAAAAGCTTTTTGTCTTGCGTTGTTAGCCGAGAGGTATCGCGGCCGCCATGCAAGCAAGTAGTTGGTTGCAGACGGTTGTGGGTTCGCGTCCCGGCCGATGCTATGACATATGAAAAAAAAAAAAAAAAGCTTTTTCCAGCAATTTCCTTTATCAATGTGATCTAAACTATTTTAAAGATTCAATTTACATCACAGAGGTAAGGGGAAAAATATTTGCCAAAAAAAGCTTTTCTATATTATTTTTACAATAAACATACAATTATTAGTGTTGTATAATGATATTTTATATTATATAATTTATTTAAATATATGAAAAAACAAACAGCATAATAGATTATATTTCTTTCCATTTTTGATGATGTTTAATAGTAATTATTTTTAGTTCCATGTACATATAAATACAAGTCTGTTTCAGGCGCTTGCTCAATTTAGGGTAGTCTTAATTCAAATAAACTTAATATAAAAACAACATTACTAATAATGATTGCATAATTTCTACACAGAGATACAACCAAACCTATTCTTTCTACTTTGTTATAATTTGTTGATTACCATAATTTTTTTATTTAATTTTATTTCATGAAATTTAAAAAAGAATATGGAAGTGACAAAATATGGATCCAAATGAAAATTACAAATAAATTTGGAAACGATTTAATTTTGGCTTGGTTATTTTTTTATAAAAATACTGAACTATAGTGTAAACTACCATTTTATTTATTTTTTTAATTTTACAGAAAAGAATTTTCAAATTGCAGTGTGCAACAAAAAATAATTCATTGTTTAAAAATAGAGATTAAGGATCATTAACCTGAAAATGCTCAACGCAAAATTCCTCTTTTATGTGAAAGATTTCATCAAAACAGATATGAGAAAAATAATATCATTAACATGAAATATTTTAAAGTGAAATATTGTTAATATAGAAAATATTTGTAGTCGTATACAAAGAAAAATGTTAATAAAAAATTCGCCCAAGCATAAAAACTCTTAAAAGTTTTTTAATGATGAAAAAAAAATCTACAATTGTTCTTTACAGTTACAGAAAGCTGAAGACATTTTAAAAATTACTTCAGTATAAATCAGTTGTTTTTCTAGATATAGGAATTACATTACATAAATATTAGATACATATACCTCAAGGTATATGTAAAATTAAATGGAGGTGTAGTTAATAAACGATAGATTATATAATTTGCTTACCTATAGAGGTTGCTTTGAGATTATAAATTTTATTGATTTATTAAGCTTTGGCTGTCAGTTTGCGAATATATATACATATTGCATGAAGTTCTTTATCTAATACATTGACTTCACACCAGCTACAACATACAGCTAATAATATGGAGATATGCAATGAAAGAATCAGAAACTTTTCATTCTTGAAATTCTATATATTTGCCTATAAACTCGTACTGAACAACTTTTAGTATTAATCAAAATTATTTAATTTATATAAAGCCTTGATTATCTATGAACTGAACATTTTGTTTATATTGCTATCATTTTATAAATAATGAATATGTTACATGTACACTAGCCTTGATCTATTAAAACTTTAAATAGGTCAAATAAAGCTTTTTATAAAAAAAAAAAAAAAAGGAATGAAAATGACAATTTTCTGTTAAAGATGACATAGATTGATATATTTAGAAGTGAAAGAGAGAAGCAAACATTTATTATTAAAGATTTGGGAATATTTTATCTAAACATAAATTTAAAATAATTTCATTCTTTTTACAATGGTGAATTACTATCTGATAATTGGTGAACAGCTTATCTAGATCATGTCTGCAGAATATTATATTGTTTGTGAACTGAAGAATATAATTTATAATTTTATATACATATGTACATAGATGAAAATATATCTTTAACAAAATACATTTTAAGAGGACTTTAAAATAAATCTATGAATATTCATAGCTTTTATAATAAAAATAAATAAATAAAACATTTCTTTCTAAAAATAATATAAATCATCATTTTCTACTTGACATAATTATTTCATTATACAATTATTATCCTCTTAAAATTTTTATAAGTAAAAGAAAAATATTTTACAATTTAAGATATCACAGAAATAATATCCAATATTAAAAGACATTAGCATTCGAGTCAGTTAGGAAAAGATGGCAGAAGCATGTTATCCAGTTATTCATCACAATACCTTCTGATCTGTTTTAAAGATAACTCTGAGGATTCCCGAGTTAGAAAAATCTTCCTTCCGCATATTTGGTGGACAGCTTTTACGGCAGCAAGATAAATTGATCCAGAAAGTATAGATGGACCAAGATAACGAGGGCGACAAACAGGTAAAAAGATGTGCCTGATAATGATAAAACAAATAATAAATTACACTTCAATATATTAATTATATATAATAAAAATATTGATTATATATAATACTATGTATTCATATATATTTTTCTATGTATTAAGTTTTCCCATCTTTAATATATTTTTTGAATTTTTATTTCGCTATAATGTTGCAATTCAATAGGTAAACTATTGAACACTTTAGGAATATGGTGATTTTGTATTATAGTTCCATATTTATTACAATATTTTGAAACTATATATGTTTCTAATTTTCTTAGATACATTTCACTTAGTTTTATATAAGGTTTTTTTGAAAATATTGTCAAAAGTTTTTTTTCTCTGTAATTATATATTCAAAAATGTGATTGAATAATAACTGATACATTAATATAATGTTTCCAAGACATTTTTGTTTCTATCATCGTTCCAAGATATCTAGTATAGTTTACTTGTTCTAATTTTATACATTTAATATATTATCATCATATATGCACTCAAGTAAATGTAGATGTATATCAATATTTTTATATTTCATGTGAGAGAGCACATTAACATATATTGTTTTTTCTCCATTTATATAAATTCCTCGCTTGAAGTGCCAAAAGACAATCTTGTTCACACTTTCTCGACATTCTTTAATTGTAATAACAATATTGTTATTTATACTCATAATAACAGTATTAAACATTTAAACATCACGTGATCATTATCTCCCATGCTTGCTCATAACTGTTGTTAAAATAAGAAAAACTCTCTCCATACAGTAGTGCCACTCAAAGCAAGACAGAATAATCAATGGATGCCAAAAGGCTTGTGCATAAAATCCCTATCTAGTGCCTACTCATCCAATATCCCCAAACTAGATTGAAAATATTTGTATCCTTTCAATTTTATTCTCATAGTTTTGTAGTTATGTAGAGATAAAAGGTGGCTGCTGGAGGGTTGCATTAGATCCTAAGATCTAGGTGCAGTGCTCTCAGATCCAAGGCTCCTCACTGACAAAGGTCACAAGCCAGAAACTAGTCTGGGGATATTGGATGAGTAAACACTATATGGGGATTTTATGCACAAGCCTTCTGGCATTCATTGATTACTCTGTCTTGCTTTGAATGGCACTACTGTATGAAGAGAGTTTTGCCTATTTTAATAACAATATTTCAATATTAATATTTCCTAGATTATTTATGAAAATTGAAACAAGAATGCACTAATGCCATATAATTTTTTTTGCTCATTACTCAATACAATTGTTATTTTTGATACAACATATCTATTATTTAAATAATTTTTAAAAAAACCGAGCAATTTCCGTCTAATTCCAGTTTTAAAAACTGTGAATCAATTGTTTATGCTCAATAACATCAAAAGCCTTATAAAAAAATTAGTTACATATGTTTTATCATTGAATGCACTAATAATTTTATCTGAAAAATTTTCTAATAATATAGTTGTGTTTCTTCCTTCTATGAATCCATATTGATTTTTATTAAAAAATTTTTTTAGTTATTTTATAAATATAATTTTCTATTTTAGCAATTGAAAGTAGATATAGCTTTATAATTAATAAAATTTATTTTTAGCACGAGATTTATAAACTGGTCTTACTACAGATGTTTTTAATAATATACGAAATTCATTACTTTCTATTATTTTTTATGTCTGCCATTTCTGATTGTATATATACTTGGGCTTATATAAACTCTATATTTTTTATTATTTCATATAAATCTTAATTCAAATTTGCATGAATGTTCAATGAGGTTGACTGTTATACTTTTTTGAAATAGCAATATCATGATTAATTTTTTTTAGTTTGTTAATTCTTTATACAAATATAGTATTAAAAGTATTATATTATTTTTTTACATCTTCATCATTTATAGAATTTGATTGCTTTAGTAATATTTCAATTACTTTTCTCCTAACGTTTTCTAAGTCACTTCTATTTTCATTAAAAAATTTATTATAAAACAATGGGTTCTCCATCTTATCATAGAATTAACTTTATTTCTTAATGCTTTATATTTAAAAAATAAATCAAGATTTTGTTTAGTTTTTTTTTTATATTTCTTCCATATCTTATTTTTTTTCTTATATTAATTTCAATTTTTTAATTATCCAATTTACATTGAACTTTTTTTTGGGTTTAATCACAATGATTTCTTGTGATTTTTTTGTATTCCTCTTTGAAAATTTCTACAAACTTCTCATATGTAGTATTTATGCCATTACTTTTTTTGACTTCATTCCAATTAGTTTCTTGTAAAAAATTTGCAACTAGTTTATTACTATACAATATCAATTTATTTCTCACTATTTCTGATATTTTACGTTGTATTTTGTTTGGAATCGATATGAATATAAAATAATGATTAGCAATCATTTCTTTAATAAGAACAGTTAAAATATTATTTTTCATTAGGTTTGTATTAATGCGACAATACATGAAGAAACTATTATTCATTATAATTTATTCTCTTCTGTATGTTTTAACATGACAAAGTACCCTACAACTAGCTAATGCATCTATATCAGCAGTTTCCAAAGTGGTTGTAAAAAGTTTTGGAGATATGGAGTCACTCTGTCTTACATCCTTCTCAATGTTAAACTTCCCAGTAATCTAATTGTTGTTGTTGCATTTTTATAAATATTTTTCAGAATATGGCAATATCCTGGGTCTATACCTTGATTATCCAATATTTATTATGCATTAATCACTGAAGAAATGCTTATAGAATCAAATGCCTTTTCATAATCTACAAATCCAAAGCATAATGGCAATTCATAATTTTTGGTCCTTTCTATAACTTCACTTAATACTTTGATATGATCCATTGTATTAAAACCACTTTTAAATCCAGCTTGTTCTTTTGGTTGGTTGAAATCCAAAGTTCTCTGCAGACAAATTGATATTATCTTGATAGAAATTTTGGATAAACCTGATAAAAGACTAATAGGTCTAATTTCTAATATCTTCTTTATCACCTTTTTAAAATTAATATTAGTACCGCATTATTCCAATCATCTGACACATCTTTATCATTTAGATATTTGGTATATAACTTTAGCAAAATTTTTTCTATTTCTTCATCTGATTCTTTTAAGATATTGATTATAATTCCATCATTATCTGGAGCTTTTCTCTTCTTCATAAATTTAATCGCTTATCTCATTTCATTTAAAATCCTGGGTAATTCAGAAAATACAATAGTTGTAGGAGGTACTTATTCTTTATTATTTATATAATTCTTGATAAAACTCTTCTACTCATTTCATGATGTCATCTAGTTCCATCTTTTTTTCTTACTGCAGATATATGTTTCCTACCAATACCAAAATGTTGTTTTACACTCTTGAGACTTTTATTCTCTTCTATAACTTTCATTGCTAGATCAAGATTATACTTTCTTATTATCAACTCTTTTTCACACCATTATACAAAATTCGAGTTATTCAATCCTTCTTAATGTATCATTTTTATATATTTTCATAATCCTTCTTTTCTTCATAAATTCTCTAGTTTCAGTAACAATTTTATTGGTCAATTGCTGCTTTTTTCTACCAGATATCTTTGTTGCAATTTTCAAAAGTGTATCAGTTATTTTTTCTATTAATTCATTCAAATCTGAATCATGTTCAAAATCTGCTAATATTTGAAAACGATTTACAAGTTCTAATTTAAATTCATTAGAATATTTCTGAAGATTAGGAATATCAACTGTGAATATTGTTTTTCTTAAAAAATTTTGTCTCTCTAGTTTTGCATTAACTTATATCTTACATCTCACTAATCGATGATCACATCTTGTGTTGAATTTACTAAGAACATTACAATCTTGAAATATGTATTCTCTGCTAGTCAAAATATAATCCAATTCTGCTGTATCTTCTATGTCCATTTCCGTTTAACATTTTTCTCAAAAAAATAATTCATAATATAAAGTTTTTCTTTTTCTGCAAACTCCTAAATCTATGTGCTCTCTTATTTTTATTACCACAACCAAATTCACCTACAGCACTTTCATCTTTCAATTTTTTACCAATTCTAGGATTAAAGTCTCCCATAACAATTTTCAATGCTGTTTGGTTTGACCAAAAGTACATCCATATAAAAATTCTCTTCGACTACATCACTATGATAACTTGTTGGGGCATAAACCTGAATTATCTGCATTTGATATCTGCTATTAAATTAAATAATTAATCTTGCCATTCTGACCAATACACCATCAATCTCCACAATGTTGTTCTTCCACTTTTTGATTATAATAAATCCTACTCCACTTATACTTCCAATATTTGCACCTTTGTAGTAAATTACATATCCACTTTTTAAATCAATTTTGTCTTCCTCTTTTTCTAAGTTCACGAAGTCCAATAAATGACCCATTTAATATGAGACAGATCTTTCAATTTTTGCAATCTTCCTTCACTTCAAAGTGATCTGCAGTTGTAAGGACCAAAATAAAAGGTCATGATCAAATTAGAGCCTGGGCCTGCAATCAGAGGATTCTTAGTATCCTCTACCTTCAGCCACCAATCGCTGCCTTGGCTGGTGACTTTAAAGCCTCCTGGGAATAAGGGTCATGATTTATTTTTGCCTGTCATGACTGTAAATATCTATTAGAAAAAAATTTTTTCACACACATTCATTCTGCCTTATCAAGCAACTGAAAAAAAAAGACCACGATTGTTTCTTAATCTTAAACTCAGAGGCAAAAATCCAATAAACTCACTATGCTGTCTAATGCATGTTGTTGAGCAGTCCAATTCATGTTTGTATACTATATGAATAATCACATAGTAACAATAGCTGCAACAACAAGAACATATGGAGTAGACATTAGGAATTTGTCCTACTCAGTTCCTTTAAGGCCTTGAAGAGGAATCAAAGTGTATCCTTTCAGTTAACAGAAAACTCTTTTATATACAAATAAAGAGAGTAAATCATCCTCCTTCTGACTATGATTTAAAAGGACTTTAAATATTGAATTGACGAATCAAGAATAGAATGAATTCACCTATTCTTTGAGATCTGATGTTTATAAGCATATCTTTATTAATATTGTCAATAATTTAAAGTGAAAATATTTCAGCCAGATGAAATATGATATTTAATAGTTATTAAACTAATAATCAACTATACAAGACTAGAGGCAGAATCTCTTTTAATATCTTATTTATAATAATTAAATAAAATTTAATATGTAAACAGTAAATATAGCTCAATTTATATATATAAATAAAGGGAGTATATCACCTCCTCTTAGACTATGATTAATTGAATATCAGTTTATTAACTATTAACTATTAAATATCATATTCCATCAGGTTGAAATATTAATTTCATTCCGAATTATCAACAATGTTGACAAAAGTATGCTTAGAAACATCAGAACGTCAAGAATAAAATAGGTAGATTCATTCCACTCATGGTCCTTTGTTCAATATTTAGAGTGCTTTCAATTCATAGCCTGAAGGTGGTGATTTACTCATCATTATTTACATATATAAACTGAAATGTGTTTACTTTAAAGTTTACAACATATTAATCTTTCTGCAGTCTTGTATAATTGATAAAATTAGCTTAATAAATATTAAGTTCCATATTATTCCATCTAGCTGAAATATTACTAACATTTTCTGCACTGTTCAGAAGAGACACCTATAATCACAGTAGATTTTAACAATGAATAGCTGGAAAACAAGAATAACTGTATGATTATAATTCTTTTGTCAGTCCATTTCATCTGAATGGACAATTATTCAAAAGATGGTTATACAATTCTGAAAGGACAGAATGGCCATTCTTCTATCAATTAACCATACTATATTATATTCTGATAATCTACAATGGAAAAACCTTAAGATGATCAACAATTTCCTTAATAAAAGTTGATTTCATTAAAGTTAAATCACTGTACATTTCACTGCTTGAGCTAATGATGTGTTACTTGTGGTAGCATCTGGAAGAATATTCTTTGTTTAATAAAGGATTATCTCATAAACTAAGTATAACCTTTTCCAATAATAGACTGAAGCTAATCCTATCCCATGTGTAATGTTTTGTAAAATGGCAGACATGTTTGTGCACTCCAGAAAAAACTAGAATTTATTCGAGAGGTTGTTTTTAGATCGCGCTCTGATAGCTGAGGAATTTAATTAATGCGATCGACAATTCCAAGAAATATTTGCTGATTACAAATATTTCTGGATAAAAGACGTTGCCTTATTGGATGGTGTATTGATTGATTGTTGCAGCTATCAGAGAGCGATAAGAGGACTGTGTAACATCTACACAGGCAGTAGTTGAGTAGCAGTATTTGAGTAGACGTCTGTTTAACACCAGCAGAGATATCTCACATCAGTGCTTGCGGTTAATGACCAGCGCCCAGTGGAAATGTAGTTCACGGGTGTAGCTGAAAGAGCCCACAGAGATGGGGAGACTGCAGCGAAGATATTCATAGCATTTGTTGCAGACCAATTCATTGGAGAGCATTCGTTGCAGACCAATCCGTTGGAGAGCATGTTGCAGACCAATTCGTTTGGAGAGCATCCGCTTGCAGACCATTCGTTTGGAGAGCCCCCATTTCAGAGAATACAGAGTATATTCAGAGCATTCATTGCAGACCATTCGTTGGAGAGCATACACAGCAGAGCATTAGTGGCGAGAAAACAGCATGGGAATTGAACATTAGCGAACGTTATTGGATAGCTGCACAGTCGTAAGTGCGGATAAAACATTGGCGGAGTCGACAGATTTGTGCACTCCAGAAAAAACTAGAATTTATTCGAGAGGTTGTTTTTAGATCGCGCTCTGATAGCTGAGGAATTTAATTAATGCATTGACGTAATGGCAATCGACAATTCCAAAAAATATTTGCTGATTACAAATATTTCTGGATAAGAGACGTTGCCTTATTGGACGGTGTATTGATTGATTGTTGCAGTTACCAGAGTGATAAGAGGACTGTGTAACATCTATGCAGGCAGTAGTTGAGTAGACGTCTGTTTAACACCAGCAGATATCTCGCATCAGTGCTTGCAGTTAATGACCAGAGCTCAGTGGAAATGTAGTTCACGGGTGTAGCTGAAAGAGCCCACAGAGATGGGTGAGACCGCAGCGGAGATATTCATAGCATTCGTTGGAGCATTCGTTGCAGACCAATTCGTTGGAGAGCATTCGTTGCAGACCAATCCGTTGGAGAGCACATTGCAGACCAATTCATTTGGAGAGCATCCGCTTGCAGACCATTTGTTTGGAGAGCACCCATTGCAGAGAATACAGAGTATATTCAGAGCATTCGTTGCAGACCATTCGTTGGAGAGCACATGCAGCAGAGCACTAATGGCAAGAAAACAGCGTGGGAATTGAACATTAGCGAACATTATTGGATAGCCGCACAGTCGTAAGTGCGGATAAAACACCATGCTATAAAGAAATAACATTGGACTGTCTAATTTATTTTCTTTATTTTTACGAGATTAATTATAAACTAATTTCAAGAAATAACATCCTTGAAAAACTAGTTGGCACTCAAGAGGGTTATGATACAAGTCCTTAATGAACAACTTCTTTAACATTAGAATGTTCTATTGGTGAATATTGTCCCCCTCTTTGGAAAAAAAGTTTTCATATTAATTTTATGATACTCAAATATTGGCATAAGAAATATTACTGGCACATTCAAGTTTACTGCTCTGCAGTGGCTTTTTCTATTTCATATATTCCCTCACTAGCTATCAGAAGAGGAGTTGCATCACCAAAAATATATAAAAGGCTGTTAAATAGATTAAACTTGCCACTAATTAAAGACATAATTTCATCACTGTCATATCTGACCTTACCTTCAGAAGGGGACTATTCCAGATTCCTTGCCCGATTGGCTAGCATCCTGTTGCTATCCAATGGGGATAAATCCTTCATTGGGGTTCGAACTCTGAATCCGAGTTTTCCTAGTCAGGTAAGGGATCTGACAATAAATAGTCAGCCTTTTTGGAGGCAAGTCAGAGAGCATTATCTTGTGTCAACCTGAACAACTAAACATGCTCTCCAGTGAAACATCTGCCTATAGCAAGGGTATCTTCACTAGTCATTACTGATACATGTATGCAGTGAGGCAAGCCCATCTAGGACAGGAAACTGCTACGACTGCAGGTGACTTGAGGCAAGCTATCAGGTGTAGCTGGAAGAGTCCGAACTAGAGCCAACTCGCAAGCTGTCCAGTACAGCCGGAAGAGACTTACTTGAACTCGCGAGACAGGCTAATCATATAGCTGGAAGTGAGTTCCGTCACTTGGTATGACTACTTCAATCATTCATTATATAAACTATATTTATATTATTGATTAACTAACATGTGTGTATTTTGTCATGATGGTTTGGAACTGAACCTGTACTCAAGCCAAACACCACAATCAAGTAAAACTCATATTAAAGCAAAATGTCTTTCCTGGTTGTTCAATCAAATCTACAAGCAAAGAATTAAAAATATGCTTCTTATGAGGTTCCAATTCCAGATCCATTAAGAAAGTCAGCTGGACTTGATCTTCCTAGATTTATCAACAGATTTATGATAACCCATGGTTGTTGCATTCATAAATGGAATTTAACGAACACTGATCTAATAATGACTGTCAAATCTATGGCTACATTATCAGAATACTTAATAAAGCCATTGGTGAATCTATCACTTGGTTAGAATCTCTATAGGCTTCTTTAAAATATTTAATAGTCAAATTATTTAAAAAAAAAAATACATAAGCTAAATAATAAATAATTATAGTTTTATTCTTTGCTATTATAGTCAAATTATTTAAAAAAAAAAAATACATAAGCTAAATAATAAATAATTATAGTTTTATTCTTTGCTATTATAAAGTAAATGTTGAATGTTTCCATGCCAGTCTTTTAAGATAAACAGTAAATCATCAAATGGCAATGCAATCATAACTACAGACTTTCATTGATTGCATTGCATTCTGGTCTTCTCGATTAGTTTTCTGCCTAAGTCAGTGACTTGCAGGCAAAAAAAGGTGGATATCACAATTCGAACAAATCTAGAATGTGAATCACAATAAAATGCAGAAGCTTTGTTTAAAGCCAGATATTCAAATACTAGTAAGCAAATAGTTATGTAGATATTATTAACTATAAAGTAAAACAATCAGCAAGTGAGAGTTCAATGACTATGGAATTTAAGTTTTATCCGCTATTCCTTTTTGGAGGAATAATGGAGATGCTTTCTTTGTTCTGCTGAAGGCTATTTCTTTTCTATCATACCCCAATTACAGCACACAAATAGAATAAAAAGTTATGCGATAGTTTTTCTGATAGATACAGCAATATAAATCTTACCTTTGATTAGACTGAGATATATCATGAATTTCTATAGAATTGTGATGAATTACGAATAGAAAAGGTTCTCTAAAAGCTGCAATCAAAAAAAAAAAAATCATAATTATTTAACACTTTAATTTTATAATAAAATAATAATAATAATAAAAAATAGTTAAAGCAATTACCAAACACTAAAGGAAGCCTTGTCCAACGTAAGTCAGCTTCTCGACTCCGCCGACCAAAACCATTAACAAAAACTCCAAATTCTTTATTAGAAAAGCAAAAAAAAATAAATAAATTAAATGTCATAATAATTGTTCAAAACTAAATTATATAACAAAAAATTACCATGAAAACATAATAAATATTCATTCTCCAATCCAGCTGCAGAGACTTTAAATATGGCTACTGGAAAAGTTTTTGACTGAGATGCACCAAAAATGGTGAAAGCTAAAGAGGTGTCGGAAGAATCCAAAAACTCTGAAAGTAAAAGAAAAAAATCACTTTTAATTTTTAGATTATAATCCTTATACAATCTATAAAAACTTAATAATCAAAAATAAAAACTATAGAAACTGATATTTATTGTTCGAATTGATAAGGATCTCAAGAAGTTTTCTATTTTTTTGTCATGTCATCTGCATTGACTCTGAAGTCTACTGACTCCATTGTTTTTAGTAGAAGTGTGATTTATATCAAGCTAAGAGTGACTTTATGTTTTAGCTTTCTTTGTTTTTATAGAAAAGCATCTCATATTTATTGCTTGTTTAATGGTGATATATTATGATGGTACTATTTTTAAAAATCCATGCATATAATTTTGACAGCTTATCCCTAGCACCAGGGTCACATTCTTTATAGTACTTATTATACACATCTGTGGCAATTAAGTTATTATATAGATTGTATTGTATATATAATATTATTGCATTAATTAAACTGAATAGTATATACATCTGGTACTTGTAACAAAAAAAGTTATATTTAATTCTTTTTTCATAACATTATTTTTTTCTTAATTTATTTTAATTTACAATTTTTAATAGAAACTGTGGAAAACCTTCTACAAATTAATTTTACTTTTTCATCCTACAATTGGGGGAAAAAAAAGAGAAAGAGAAATAAATACAATCATCTTTATGTTATTTAAATAATTTAATTTAACAGTGCAAAAAAAAAAAACAACACTTTTTTTTAATTTTATTAATTATAGAATTATAAATTTATTTAACGCACATTGATTACGTAAGTAATATTTACTAAGGCAATAAACCTCTTTTCTTCCAATGTGTAAGCTTATGGTTAAGATCTGTAGAGGTCCTTATCTTCACACTTTCAACTGCACATGCTTTAGGTTTATTGCCTTAGTAAATATTAATTATAGAATTGTAATTATAAGCATCCATTATTTTAAATACTATTAAAAATATGCTATTTCAAATAAAACATTTTTTTACAAAAAAGAATAAAAAAGCTTTACTAAATAATTATTATCATTTAAAAAAAACATGCTTTAACACATGACAGAAATAAACATTTATAATTTTTTTACACGTAAAATGAGTTGCATAAAAAGTTAAAAAATTGTCAGCAATAACTTTACCATAATAATGCTATTTTAAAGATTTTTTTTTAAATTTTGGTTACAAATGTTTAATTAATTGCGTTAGTATGATAATTATTGAAATACAAATAATTAAAAATAACAATTATTATAATAAAATGGCTTTTGGTCTCATATTCTATAATATAGAAACCTGTTAGTTTATCACTGTATAGGTTTCTGAGTAACTAAGCAAAACAATAAGAATCAATTTCCATTCTCTATTACTGTTAAGTTCTACTCTATTACAAAGTAAAGACACTTTTATTTACGCACAATACTTTCACAAAACTAAATGAAATATCAGTTCTTTACAACACAAAGAAAGTAAATTCAAAAAAAAAAAACCATCAAAGGATTTAAATTTTAGTTTTCTCAGACTTTTAAGTTAAAACAATTGTATAATATAATATAGAGAAGAGAATAAACCTTCAGTTATGCACTTTTTAAAAAATTTAACACTCACCCGTAAGCATCAGTTTAAAAAGCATAAGTGGAATGAATTAAGTTTATATAATTCATTTGTTAAGTTATATATCAGACATACAATAGGGTAAAATCCGGATTTCAGCACAGTGAATAAAGATTGGCTTATATAATAAGCTCTAAGCATAAATGGTCCACTTATACCTTTTAAATTGATGTTTATGGATGAGTGCATGTAAATTCTTGAGAAATGGACGACTATGAGTTTATTCCCTTCTTTATAATACACACATAGTCAAGCGCTATATAAATAAACTATTTATTACAATTAACAACTGTATATTTAAAAATTAGAGAATAAAATTTTTGTACGATGAATCTTTTTTTTTTTTCCAAAATAAAAGTAGAAATAAATTAAATAAAAATTCAAATGATATAAATTTGTTACCTTCCGTAGTGAAGTGATCCAATTCAATAGAATAAAACTTATCAGCACCAATTATAAGAGTAGATTCAGTGAAAAGAATACAACTACATGGCTCAACAGTATCAAATTCCTAAATAAAGATAAAAGCAAAATATACATTTAAAAAAAATTTAACTATTAATTGTATAAATGAAGATTATGCAAAATAATCTCATTTCATTATCGTAATAATGGTAATTCAATATTGACTATCGGCTAATTAATTAGACTTGCCTTTCGTAACTGAAACATATTCGATTTGTCACAGTATTTGAGTACCATAATTTTATCAGTCATAGCCACACATATATGAGGAATTCCATCAATGACTTCACAAGAGAAAAGATGGCAGGAAATGACATCGTCAACAAGCTTAATATTAGGCGGAGAATTAGGAGTGGCTAAAAGCCGAATAATACTGCTCTTACTGATCACACCCAGCTGCTGGTTGGCTCCTGATAATAAAATTAAAAAAAAAAACTGATTAACTCAAAATCATCAGCTAATAAAATATGCAAATACTTAATCATTTAATACATTATTTTAATTCGTAGCATTCTGTAAGGTTTAGTACAGTGATAGAGTGGCAGACTTTAGAGTTCAAAGTTCAGGAACCATACCCCTAACTCTTCATTTCTAATACTCCAGCTTCTTATTAATTCCTGAGCAATAAACCATTCAATTATCCTTATTCTTTTACTGGATTCATACATCTACCAGTTGAAAAGCAGATTTGATGATTCCAAACTTTGTTTATGCAAATCGCTGTTAACAGCAGTTTGCTATTTTTCTCCATATAACTTAAAAAAGTTAAACGGCCTTTTTAACAAATAGCCAACTATAAAAGGATCTCTGATAATTGCTCAGAGAACAATGAAGAAGACTTCAGACCTGATTTGTCAATTACTGGATAGTGAGAGGTGATGCATTTTTCCATTCTTGTTTTATTCTTAGTTATAAATGGCTAGATACCCATATACTGACCAATGTTTGGATAGCTATTCAGATTGCTATAGGCTTGTTACACAAGAGAAAAATCCTAAGGCTTTTAAAATTTCATTTGGTTCAGATTCGAACCCTTGGTTATAACCATGGCAGACTATTTCTAATAAGGAATGTGCACCGATAAAGTGGCAGACATTGGTATTTAAGGAGCATGGATTTTAGTTTATTTTGTCACTTTCTATGATCAAACTTTTTATGGACTTCTGATCAATAAACCATTTGATTATTTTTTTAAGGATAAATCATTTGATAATAGATATTGTATTTAAGAAATTAGAAAATACTTGCTCATTGTTTGCTGTTGTCTACCCTTTTTTTTTCTTGTTAACCTTTAACAAAACTATTATTACATCGAAAGGTCAAGACCCAGATATTGGTAACACATTGTTTAATTAATAGTATAGTAATATTACATTTGCATTTCTCCACCTTCAAAAGTACATTAATATAATCAGCAATAAACTTTGAATCAAAGTAAGTTACACACCATATACCTTATATATAGAGCCTGCAAAACAAGCTTTGAGAATATCCTCAACCCCAGATGCTAGATGCAGAAACCGGTCTGGGGTTGAGGATATTCTCAAAGCTTGTGTGTTAAAATTAGGTCATGTGACATCTGACTTGATTTTTTTACCATATACCTTAATATAGATTTGATATTCAATTTATTATACTGATAAGTTTCAACTCTCTTAATCAATAATCAATCTCTAGAAATGCTAACATGGAATTCATATATGTACTTCATATCTATGTTTTTAAAATTTAAAGGCAATTGATACAACCAAAACTCATTACATAATAAAATGAAAATAAATTAACCATATATTAAGGTGTTAAATTTATTCATTTGATTGAAGATAAAATATAATTAACCATATATTAAGTGGAGGTTAAATTTATTCATTTGATTGAAAAAAATTTTAAAGAAATTTTAAAACGTAATATAAAAAAACAAAATGGACTATGATATGCATTTACAATATGTATATTTAATCAATAAAGAAATAATGATTGAAAATTTTGTTGCTCTGGGAGATCAATAATATTAGAATACAAGTAGAGAACCAAATAGCGATCAACAGAACCTTCAGTTCCTATATCATTCATTCTACCACATCACTAAATCACACACAGCAGTGTGATTTAGTGCAGAGAGGAAAATAAGAGAATCAACCAGATTGCAACAGCAATATTTTTGAATGTTAAACAGATTTTTGTAAAATAAGATATTACAGTTTAATTAACAGTGCACTCTGAAAATATACTCTCTTACCCGTAATCATCAAAATAATATCCATTTCTTTGATCAACTTCAGTTGAAGAATTCTTCCAATGCCTGGAATTTTATTCAAATTCCGTTTTTGTAACTGTGAATAATAGAAACCTTCTTCAGCACCTAACAATATCACCTAGGCAAGAATAAAGTAATAAGAATTACGGAATGATTTCACATAAAATAAGATGGCTTATAAAAAAATCAGAAAAAAATAAACTACTACATGAATTTTTTTTTGTATTAAAAAAAATCAATCATTTTTTTTAAAATCATAAATGTATTATTTCTTTTAATTCTATAACTTATAAAATACATATTGAATTAAATTGTACTTCATTCTTTTTCTTTTTTTTAACATTTGTTTTAAAAAGTTGATACATTCTGTTATTGTTATTTTCTTTCCAATATATTTTTTCTACTTTCAATGACAAAAGAATTTCATTTTATTATAAAATTAATTAGTTGAAATTATTCTTACACAACTTTTTAAATCAAAACAATAGTTTATTTTAGCCTGAAAATTTATTTGAAACAATTTTCTTTTTAAAAAATAAAATTGTACAAAATTTTGTTCATATTAAATTTTTCCTTTTCTTGACAACATAAATCTGGCATCTGGAAATTAAAAACAAACATTAATATGGTATTTTTTCCTTCAATTTATACAATTAATATATACAATATAATTGCATATATATATAGATACGAATAGTATTTTAAAAATTCAATCACAGACATATATAATTATTTATAAAATCCGAGAACTCACTAGCACAGGTTTAATATCCTGCAATTAAATAAAAATAAAAAAAAGTTCATAAATTTTCTATAAACCTGCCTATATGAGCAGTATTACCAAACATCTCTCAATAGGTATTTCCCTCTCTCTCAATTTATATACTATCTTTTTCATAACTATTTTATTTTACTTTTGTGTCAATAAGTTTTGTCAATGTCATAAACTGCATAATGTTTAAATCAAATTGGATTATGTATTATAATATGTATAAATATATATGTTTGTTTAAATAGTTTCAAAAACTTACAGATGTAAACATTGAGGTGAGAATTTTTTCTTATAATAATTAGATTAAATTTTACCCAGATTATTATCTGGAAAAATTACTGTTATTTTCAATATTTATATATATTATAGGCTGCAGAAAGGGATTTGCTGCTAATTAAAAAATAATCCTATGATTCCTTTTTGAAATCTTAAAAAAAAACAAACAGAGCAAATTCCTAATATCCATTCCATATACTTTTGGCATCACATTTTTGATTACTATATGATTATTCTTACACTATGTGAATATGGATAGCTACTCACCAACCACTGTGGTGAGGTTATTGGCTTTTTACATCTGAGTTTAAGATCAAGAAACACTAAAGTCTTCCTTGCTAGTTGCTTGATAGTTTTTAACTGATATATCAGTTAAGTTTTCTTAAAGCCAGAATGAATGTCATTTAGTCATGATAAACAAAACTAAATTATGGTTCTTATTCCCATGAGTTGGGAAATCATCAGCCAAGGCAGCAGTTGGCTGCCGAAGGCAGAAGATGCTCAAAATCACGATTGTGAACCCAGGCAGAGATTGGATGACAATTTTTAATTTAAACACAACTGCAAATCACTTTCATGTGAAGGAAAACTGCAAAAATTGAAAGAACTGTCTAATATTAAATGGGACATTATGGGATTTTATGGAGTTAGTAAAAAAGGTGGAGAGATGGTTTAAAAAATGGAAGCACAAGTGGGGTAGGATTCATTATAAATAAAAAGTGAAAGAACAATATTATGGAGATTGATGATATATAAGACAGATTGATGAGATTTGTTATTCATCTTAATAGAAGATACCAAATGGAGATAATTCAGGTTTAAACACTATCAAATTCTCATTGTGATGAAAAAGTAGAGGATTTTTATATAGATGTACAAAAGGCTCTTGACCAGACCAGCAACATTTTAAACTATCAAGGGAAACTTTAATGCTAGAATTGGTAAATGAATGAAAGTTAAATGTGCTGTTAGTAAATTTGATTATGATGATAGAAATGAAAGAGGATACAGATTTGTGGAGTTTGAAAAAAAAAAAAAATTATTTGACAAAAATGCTAAATGAAAATAGACATGGAAGCATCCAAATGAAGGTGTAGCAGAATTGAATTAAATTTTGACTAACAAAAAATATGTATTTCAAGATTGTAATGATCTTAATAAATTCAAACATAGGAAGTAATCACCGATTAGTAAGATGTAAGATAAGTGTTAATGCAAAACTAGAGAGATAAAAATGATTAAAAAAAATGGTATTCACCGTTGATATTCCTAACCTACAAAAACATTTCAATGAATTTAAATTGTTTTCAAATATTAACAGATTTTAAAGATGGTTCATATTTAAAAAAAATCAATAGGAAAATAACTGATGCACTATTAAAAACTGCAATAAAGGCAGCTGGTGCAAAAAAAGAGTAAAATTTCTACTGAAACAAGATGATTTATAAAGAAACAAAGAAATATGAAAGCCTATAAAAATGACCCACAAAAAAAGATTGAATAATCTAGAATTTTCGAAAATGATATAAAAAAAAAAAAATTTGATATAAAAAAAAAAATATTTGATATAAGAAAATATAAATGTAAATTAATAAGGAAAACTATAGAAGAGAATAAAAGTATCAAAAGAGTAAAACAATATCTTGGTATTGATAAAAAAACATTTCTGTAAAAACGAGAAAAGATGGAGCTATTATTAAAATGAGAGATGACATAATAAAAGATGAAGAGTTTTATAAAGAATTATATAGTAATTCCCAGGATTTTAAATAAAGAAGTGAGACATGCAATTAAATGTATGAAGAAAACAAAAACTCCAAGTAACTGATGTAATTATAAGCAATATCTTAAAAAAAGGCAGGTGAAGAAATAGAAAAATCGTTGTCTAAGTTATATATCAAATATCTAAATGATAAAGATATATAAGATGATTGAAAAAATGCAGTACTAATATTAATATTAAAAAAAAAAGTGATAAAGAAGATATTAGAAATTACAGACCTATGAATCTTTTATCAGTTCTATATAAAATAGTTACCAAGATAATTACAACTTCTCTACAGTGAACGTTGGATTTTAGTCAATCAAAAGAACAAACTGGATTTAAAAGTGGTTTTAGCACAGTAGATCATATCCAAGTATTGAGAGAAATTATAGAAAAGACCAATTAATATGAGTTTCCATTAGGCTTTGACTTTGTAGATTATAAAAGGGCATTTGGTTCCACAAGCATATCTTCAGTGATTAAGGCATTGAATCATCGAAATATATATCTAGGATATAGACATATTCTGAAAAATATTTATCAAAATACCTCAGAAATGTTTACATTACATAGTGATTCTATGAAGATTGAGATGTATGTAATGACAGGGTGACTCCATATCTCCAAAACTTTTTACAGCCGGTTTGCAAAAAAATATTTTGTGGAATAAAACAGGAGGCTAAAAGTAAATGAAGATTATTTAAGTCATCTAGATTTTGCAATGATGTAATCGTTTTTGCAAATAATGTTTCAAAGCTCCAAGAAAGATTAATAATGAATTAGAAGAAGTTAACAATTGCAAATATTTTGGTCAGACTATTAAATAGATGGAAACATAATGGATGAAATTAATCATAGAATTGAACTTGGATGGAATGCTTTTGGTAGAAATAACTTAAAAGGAAATATGCCAATATATTTAAAAAGGAACATTTTTAATAAATGTTATTCACCAGTTTTTATTTATAGAATTGAAACTTGACTAAACAGAGGAACAATAATAAAGAAATTTCAGATCACTCAACAAAATATGGAGAGATGCATGTTATATATAATAAGAAAGGATGGAAAATACATGGATGAGAGAACAAACAGGTAGCTATGGAAAAAAATAAGACTGAAGTGGAGTTGGGATGAACATATTGTTACAAGATATAATAGATGGACAGTTGAAATCTGGATTCAAAGAAATTATAAAAACCTAGAAAGAGACTGCATATGAGATGGATGGATGTGATGAAGAAAGGCTAGATTGGAGAAATTGGATTAAACTTGCAGAGACTTTTAATTCGCAGTGAAACAATGATTGAAACTGATGATGATATATTTATATAATTAAAACAGGCAAAACTCACTATACGTACTGCCACACACAGAAAGCTAGAGTAATCAATGGATGCCAGAAGGCTTATGCATAAAATACCCATCTAATGCCTATTCATCCAATATCCCGAGACTAGTTTCTGGCTTGTGGCCTTCGTTACTGAAGAACCTTGGATCTGAAAGCACTGCACCTAGATCTTAAGATCTAATGCAACCCTCTAGCACCCACCTTTTATCTTCACTTAACTACAAAACCATGAGTCTTAAATTGAAAACACCTTAATATTTTCAATCCAAGCTCATTAGCTTATACAGTCATATAGGTCTGAATTCAATTCAGTACCCATGTAATGTTTAGTACTATTTCAGTCATCCATACTTAAAGCTTAGAACCAAATGGACTCAAAAACAAGTGAAACTATGGTATATTTTTTATTTAGTGAAAATATACACTGAAAATTAATTGTTAAATTACTATCAGATGTTTATTATTTTGTGAATTGTTATATTAATGATCAAAAAAGAAAACATCACATGTAACTATAATTTAAAAGAAAAAACTTTTGAATAAAAACAGTAAAAATTGACTGTTTAGACTGCCATTCAAACTTTAATTAGATAAAATGAGAATAAGATGAAAAAAATGTGTAAATTGCAAATTGTTAGTTGTTTTAGAAATTATAAATAAATAATTTTATAAATGATCAAGATAAACAAATAATCTCATAATGAAAGAAACAAGTTAATTAATATATATCTATTGTTAGTCATTTTATTTCTTTCAACTTCCAAGATAAGAATGAATTATAAACGAATTACTTTTTAGTCCAATACTCAGAAGTTATTTCTTAATTACCATGTTTACATTTTGGAAGGGTGTGGGGGTGGTGGTAATCTGTTCATTAAATAAAATTAAAATCTTATAACAAATTCTTTCTTAAAAGTATAATTTAACATCAGTAGAGAAAAAAGCATCACATAAAAACTTACTTCGTCTGACAGATGTAGTATACAATTCAAGTCCACGCCATCTGGTAAATCTAACATAGAACTATCCAGCCAATGCTTAAAGAGAGAAAAAAAATCTATTAATGTATTCAGTGTTATAGCTAATCATCTACTTAGATACCTACCTAACTATTTGCTTAATTACGTGTCTAATTTTAAAATCTTATTGGAATAAACAAGCAATTTCTTGACTGATAGCAAGCTAATTTGTTTACAAATCCATGTAAACAAAGTAATATTAAGATGAATTTTAATTATTCTTTTGTCCCTCTGCTGCTAGCAGACCTATTGTTACAAGTTATTCCAGCTTGATACTCTCACAGTTAATTCAATCAACAAATTAAAGTATTTCTATCTCCCACTACAAAAATAAGGAAATGACAGGTTTCTAATCATTAAATAAAATAAAAATTATATAATAAATTTTAAAAGTATAATTTAAGAATAACAGCTAATTATTCCAATAATTTCTGGTGACAATTTATGCTACAATATTTTACAATAACATTTCAACATAATTATTTTTCTAAATTTTCTTTCAATATTATATATTATCAGTAATGACTAATTTAATCTTCAGTAATTCTATCTTTATATGTCAAAGCATCAGCCGAGAAGCGAACTCGCACAACTGTCTACAAGGCAGCTGCGCTGACCTCTCGGCTACCAACATTTATAGATAAAATGTTTATCCTTAAAGGCATGGTCATAATATACATATATAGAATTAAAATCTTTCTTTATTTCTTAAACCATAAAAATGGACATGGCCACAAACAAATAATTCTCCAAATTAAGAATATCAATGGATATATATGTTAATTCATACCAGTGTGTGTTAACAAACACTGTGCAATCTTTAATTCAATTCTCACCACCATTCCAAACATTCTATTTCCAAGCAATACAGTACTAGCAATTTCAATAATTTATATGTAGTTATTTATAAAACTTATTAAATGACCAAATTGGTCCACTTCCAAAAGTATATTTAATTAATCTATACTCCCTCTCTTCATCCACACATTCATGTATATCTATTAAATCAAATTTATTTATATAAAAAACTCAATCCAAATTTTACAAGAAATTGTATCTTATCATATTTATTATATGTGGTTTTTTTTCTCTCCTTTTTATGTAGATTATGGGTAATGCTTGAAAAGGCGATTAGCTCATCCAAGCAGGTTATTAATAGATTATACAGAATCTATAATTAATAAGAGATTTTTCCAAGATCTTTTTTTTAATATTATTATTATTAGATCATTAATTTACTACAGAGGTTAGCAGAACAACTGCTCAGTTTTTTTTCAATGCATATTCAAAGATTTTACATCTTTTATACATAAAACATCAAAATATATAAAATTAATTATATAAAGTCCTTTCATTAAATAAAGTTCAAATGAACTAAATGTATGTATGACCTCTTTAAGCAGTCTTCAAATGTTTATTCGTTTTTTTTGTTCATGCAAAAGTATGTGTGACTTTAAATATACAAAAAAATAGGGATTTTTTTTTTTTATTATACTCTTTCTTTCTTTTTCCATGGATGAGAATAATCTAAGTTGACTTACTAAAGAAATTTGTCAGTATCTTTGTGCAGAATCTGGAGTTCATAGAAGGCATAGTCAAGTATATTTGGAGGGATTTCAGGTATGGTAGACATAGAAGGTCATCTTATTTCACCTGATCCAGACAATCTAAAAGAGATCTTAAAAGGTTTTGTTTACTTCTTCATAGCAAAATAATTGATGGCTAATATGTTACTTAATTTAAAAAAAAAAAAATCTCTAATCAATACTATTTAACAAAACCCTAAGAAAATACTCTATTTTAAAATTCTAATTATAATTTTGAATTGACATGAGCCTTCTATATTATTTAAGTCATTATTTAAGTTTTTAACTTACACAGATATTCATTAACATGTATACATAAAAAGGCGAAGGTCTCTGTGTCTATAAATGTGCCCCAATGTCTTATATTTTTGTTTTTAACTTATTCTATGGTTTTTAAGATATATTTAAGAGCAAAAAAAAAATAAATTATATCAATTACTTCTTTGACTAACATTGGCCACTTGCCATTACTGAAAATGAAGCAATTGCTTCATTTCATATTATCACACGCTAAAAACTGCTGTTTATATTTACACTGCTTTTAGCTTGGTAATCAATTCTAAACAATTATTTTTTAATATCCAGAGAATTTGCAGTCCTTATTTCTTATGTGGTTACCCATTCACTTTTTATCTGATTGTGATTCTTCTGTTATTTCTACATGTAGACTCACCATTCTTCTCATGCTTGAGTTATTGTTTCAGAATTGGATGGACATGATCCAAAATACAGAAACTTTGAAAAATGAGTTTATATGCTGGGAAACTGGTGATAGAGGTAGAAAAATTTGAAGGACATCTTGTGGAAACCAGCAAAATTGACATTATAGAGGAAAGTATTATCAATAAAAAGAAATGAATGGAATAATGTTGGGTTATATGTAGCAAGTAGTAGATATTAATGATGATGGCTTTTGATCAAAATACCTAATCTTCAATTAAGCTGGTCTAGATCATTATGAAGTCTTCTTATTGCACATTAACTCAGAACTCTGATTCAGTTACTTTATTAAATAAACCATAATTTTGTTCAATAATGTTCAGTCCCATACATTATATGATTCTTACATATTTTAAACAAAAAATTTTGTGTGACTGTGAGTAGATTGCTTTTCTTATCCTGGAAAAATTAATTATCTCAAATCATACAAACTTCAATAGCTGTAACTTTAACATTTAGTATTTTGCATACATGTTGCTCTAGCTTGAACAATAGGTTAGTGAAACTGGCTAAAAATCAAAAAGTTTCTGAATCAGTTCCTAAGGAAATTAAAAAAAGGTAGAAAATATTCAAATGTTACTTATTTGATGCTTTGATATTACACTACTATCTCACACTGCTGGTCACAAGATGGTTTCTGCTGTGTTATATTTATAAAATGAATGAGCACAGTTCAAATTGTATCCCAATTAAGAAATCAAGTTCCTAAGAAAACAGTCATCACTACATTCCTTACTGGATTATTCCGGAAAACATTGGAAGTTTTGGATTTGAAGATTATTAAAAGGCATTTAATTTTAAAAGCATTTCTACAGTAAAATCATCAAGATATATACCCAGAATATTGACATATTGCGAAGAATACGTATCAAAATGCAAAAGCAGTGATTAAATTATATTATAAAACTAAGACAAAAGCTTCAAAACGTTTAAAGTAGTTCTATAAAAAATATTTTGTGAATTACAATGGAAAGCTAAGAGAGTACAAGTAAATGGAGATTAGTTAATTCATTTTGATTTTGCAGATGATGCAGTTGTTTTGCAAATAATGTTTCAGCGCTTCAAGAAATGTTGCAAGTGTTTATCAGATGAAAATAAAATAGGATTACACGTAAATGCAAAAAAGATAAAAATAACATTCACTGGATTTTCTCAAAAAAAAATAAAAATAATAATAATCATGAATTAAAAATTAACAACTAGGAATTCTTCAGTCAAATTATTAATAGATAGAAACATAATGGATAAAATTAATCATAAAATTAAACTTGGATGAGTGTTTTTGGCAGAAATAATTTAGCATTAAAAGAAAATCTGCCTATGTGTTTAAAAAAAAAGATTTTTAACAGATACATTATATCAGTTCTTACCTATGGATCTGAGATTTGAACATCTAACAGAAGCACAAGACAAGACTTTAGACAACCAATGAAATAAGGAGCAATGTATATATTAGACTAAAAAGAAGAGATCGAAAACAAAATACATGGATGAACGAACAAAGCAGTATCAGTGACATCATTCAAAGAATTAAGAGTGAAATGGAAATGGGATGAATATATTTGCTATATGAGATGATAATAGATGGACTGGTGAAGTATTAAATTTAATCTCAAGCGACTGTAAAAAACTTAGTAAGAGGCCATATGTGAGTTGGATTGAGGAAATAATGAGGTTTGCTGGCGCTATGTAAAGAAAAAAAATTATGGAGTAGAAAAACTGGATTAAATTTGGAAATCATCTTGTAGTGAATATTTAATGGTTGAATATGTTGCCACTGCAATCTCATCATTCTATAATTCTCAGGTATCTTTATCAATTAAGTTACAAACCTGTATTAAAATAAATTGTACAATGTAAACTGAAGACTGTAGGTCACATGACTTTATCTCATTAACATATTCTTAATATTTTATAGACATTTGCCCTAAAGTATAATGAAAGCATAAATTATAAACAAAGCAAACCAAAACTCCATATAGTAGTGCCACCTGTGCTAAACAGAGTAATCAATGGATGCCAGAAGGCTTGTGCATAAAATCCCTATCTAATGCCTACTCATCCAATATCCCCAGACTAGTTTCTGGCTTGTGGCCTTTGTCAGTGAGGAGCTTTGGATCTGAGAGCACTGCATCTAGATCTTAGGATGAGTAGGCATTAGATAGGGATTTTATGCACAAGCCTTCTGACATCCATTGATTACTCTGTTTAGCACAGGTGGCACTACTATATGGAGTTTTGCTTTGCTTTGTTTATAAACAATTATGTGCTAGTATTGGAGATGTGATCATGTGATGCTTGCTGGTTTAAAAGCATAAATTGTATATAAAACTATTTTGAATGAATTTATATTAAGATTTTTATTTACTGCAAACTGTCATAGAATAATTTAAATATTAATGATGCAATTAATGTATGTAAATGAATACATTTTCTAATTTTTTTTTCCATTTAGCATAAGTTTAATATTGGATATGTCTTTATTGTGCATCCCATTAATATCAAAGTTTACATTAATCATTTCTTAAAAATAATCATTTTTGGTCCTTAGTTCTAAAAATAAGTAAAACTTTATATGTACAATCAGTTTCGAAAAACTTAACATAATCATTTTGAAGATGAAGTTAATTAAAATCTCTTTCAAGAAAGAAAATCCTATGTTAATTCTAGTTGAGAATAGTTGGAAAATTAACATTGCTTTTGAAAAGAATATTTAGACTTGTGCTGAATGGTAAGACTGATTAACTCTAGAAATAATGACTAGAGGGGGTGGCGAGTGTAGAAGCGTTGATGAAAAGAGTGAAATAAAAAAGAACGTTTTTCTCTTGTTTTTTCTTCTGATTAGCATACTCCCTGACGAGTGGACATGTTAAGGCTGTAAGCCTAAAAGTAGAATAAATAAAGGAGTTAACAACCTGTACAAAACAGTTGTAATCTAAGGACTGTTAAAATATAATGAACTGTATCAATACGAGGTAATTGAAAGGGACTACTTTAGTTTTAGTTCCACTGTAAATAATCAAACCAATGTATCATCGGATAACTGATAACACAATTGCAATGTTAATAATCCTTGGTTTTTTGTATATTAATTTCATGTTATAAATGCTTTTTGTTTACTATAATAATAAAATAACTAAGTTATAAACCTCTACGAGTACAACCACAAACTTATTTATGTAATTTCAGCTAAGTTTTAACTCCCCGAAACACTGCAAGACTAAAATCATAAAATCTACTTCCCAGAAGATCATTTAATATACATAATAAAAAAGGTCAGTTAATATTCATTATTTCAATATTAATTGTGAGTAATTTAGCATGTGGTACTGACAAATTCTAGAGTTAATTTCATGGAATTCTCAACTTGTTATTTCTGTTGTTCTAACATTCTACAACTTTTTGAGTATCTATTCATTTGATGTAATTATATTTTAATATTAATAATGCAGTATGTTCCAGTAAAAAAGTGACTACACATGTGTTAAGTAGTGATACAATTTAGCTATTCACCCGAAACATTTTAAAGCACTAGCATATCTGGGTCGTAAGTTATAAAATGTGACATTGTTTTATATCTTTGTGAAAACCCGTGACAGAACAAAAGTAATATGATTAGCATCGAGATCATTTGCAAAAATAAAAATGTTATGATGAAAATTTTATAGAATTAGTGATATGAGTCATATAATAAAAATTACAATTTAATAATTATACCTAAAAACTTTTAACGTACTACTTAAGAGTTACCTGCATTTTTAAGAATACAATCACTCTTGGTTATACTAAAACAAGATATTCCTGCAGTTTTTCCAACATTAATTAAATGATGACTTATTTCTACTTATCTTGTTAACAGCATAGATAATATAGATGTTTTTTAAGTTATCTGGATTTAACTAACGGATTCAGATTTATTATTAGAATATCCTAAAAGATAGAGGAACTGCAGATTTTTTCACGTGCAATCAAAACTATGAGTTGAAAACAACAGATTTATAAATAAAAACAATGCACTATGGGAAATTCAACGTACAACAAAATATAAGCCTGCAAATTTATAATTAAATTATAACTCAATTAGATTACTTCCTTCCTTAATTTGAATACAACAAAATAAAGTAAAGGTACACTATGCTTATCGAAAGCAATACTAAGCAGTAAATTTTTTACAATAAATTATAATATTTCCAGTATAATGTACCAGTACTATTTATTTTGTTATAATCAGATTGTGATTCTAAGATCTTTATCAGTTGCTTCTGCATAAAATCTTTTTCTGGTTGATTGATGACTGAATCTGTACATATTCAACATGTGCTAAATTTCGCAAATTCAATATATCTGAAGTTTGTCAGTGTTGTTATAAAACCAAGTTCAAAACAGAGCAGTTATTCAGGAGTTGTAACAAAAAGAAAACGATAAGGCATAATATTATACCCATTCCAATTATTAATGGAGATCAGACTGGAAAAAGAGCATGTAAAAATGGGGAAAATCAATTAAAAAATTCTTACTTCCATAGCAGAAGTATTATCAAGTAATAAAAGCAATCTATGTAAATATGCTTTTCTTATATCTGAAAGAGTAGAAATTGATGGTGAAATGGAAGAGAGTGTATTAAAGGATAATGAGGATAATAAAAAAATTAAAAATAAAAAGATAAAATCTAAACCAAAGGTAATGAAGATATAGCAGGGATATATACTTTAGGCCTGATGGCAGTGAGGGTACTGGAAAAGCAAAAAGGATGAGATGGAACAGAATGGTGTGTTACAGCACGACACTCCATTTTTATAACATTCTAGGTGACTTCTGATTAGAAAAACCAGGTACAAAGATGCATTAGGGGAATTAGTTGGTTTTATTGTTTTTAATAAAGCAGATTCTTTAATTTACGATGTTTCTGTAACAAAAGAAATTTATCAGAAAAGGTGCTATGTCATGATTTATTTCTTACAAACAATTTAGGAATAATCAATATAACTAAAATAAACTACCAGTTTTCTTTCCCAGTGACAAGTTTATCCAAAATGTGGCAGATATGCTGTAAAGATCTATACAGCCTAAACCCAAAAAAGATATCTTTTTATATATTGTTAAATCAGGCAGGATTTCTTAGAAATGGCTGTAAATCACTCTCAATAGATTATAGTGTGGTTACTGAAACAACGAGTTAAGACATCAACAAATAAATGCAAATTACTTTCTTTTGCTCACAAGCAGACAAGCTGTTGCCATCAATGGTAGATATGTGTATACTTTGTGACAATTATATAAAAATCTCTCTCCTTTGGAAGATTTATTATAAACAATAAACAAAAAAAAATGAAAAAAACGGCAAATTTGTACCTACCTTAACCTTGTGTTGACTAGCAGTGCTCGCAGTAGCTTCCAAAGCTTGAACCCAACTTTGCTTATCTGAAAATGTTGGCGCCATCAAATACAGACTTCTAAAAGTAAAGTGCAAAAAATATATATCATCTTACCAAGTAAAATCACTTAAAACAAAACAATATATTGACAGTTGCATGTAGATACAAAAAAAAAAAAAAATTAGATAATTCGTAAATTATACACTGTATACATTTTTAAAAGTTATCAAATCAATACTTATATCTAATTCTTCTTAGTCCAAATAATTTAGCAATTCATTTTCATCCATGCCTATAGTTTATTGTCCATTATTACTTTATTTCACATTCACTGGATTCTAGATAGCAATGTAAGCATTCTCTATAATTTTGTTCAGGTTGATTAGATTTTCTGGTACAGAAAACTGATTTTTACTGACCCAGTTTATTGATTCAAAGTACCAATGGGAACATCTTTTAAGGTTTTGAATCCATACCAACTTGTCAAAAACCTAAATTTCAATTATTTCAGTTTAAAATTTAATTGCAGGTATCTTTGATTTTTCAAGGAATCTTTTCAGTAGGATCTGGTGCCAATCATGTATTATGGATTTATTTTACAATTTTGATCACAAACTTCAGTCAAATTTATTAAACCAACACTTCTAGATATTCAAAATATATACAAAATATCTAAATGGTGTTCCATCTATATGCAGCAGATTTAAATATCAAGACTTTCAAGTCTTTGCTTCCAAATATCAATGATAACATTCTGTTATGTTTTAATAAACCAGTCAATGCACTGAGCTATCTTCTGCATATCTTGATGAATTTATTACAATGAATTTCTTTTTCTTGAAATTTAATTTTTTATTCTAAATATTTTTTGTATATGCCATACAAAAAAAAATATACTTTTTTTCACTAAACAACCAAGTTCATTCTCAATTAAAAATAGAAATTAAACCTTACTTTCTAAACATTCTTATAAAATATAATATTTCATCAATATTGATTCATCCCTTAATTTACATTTGTAATTCAAATTTGCATATTTGTTCATCTGTGTAGTGAAGTAATTTCTTTCTTTTTTATAACCTAAAGCTGAGTAGCCAAGTGCACTTTTAGTAAAGTTCATCAAGAAAGAAACCACCTAATTATGTAGATGATCAAACTTATGCAAATTTGAATATTTCACCAATGAACAAAATGATCATGTGATTTTCAGTATCTTTTTTTAAAAAACATTAAAAAAAAAAAAAAACCACACTGAATTATGTCTAATCAAGAAAATAATTACTTTAGGATAAAGTATATATGATTTATTCAATTTACATCATTTGACAAAAATGTCTTCCACATCCAAAAGCCACAAGATAAACAATAAGTAAAATTAATGAACATTCATGCTAGTTAGAGTCCTACAATCAATCTCTAGCTATATTGGTTTTCCGTTGTAGGAAGTACATAATTTACACTGTTTTATACTTAGCAATCTTTCATTCTTATCTTGCAATAAGCTAATAGACTCAATCTTTATACTTTCAAAGATTTTGAATTGATACTAATATGAATAATAAAATCATTTTCCTTATGTACTTTATACAATGCAGCAATTTATTTTTCACACTTGTCAAAAAGTTTATAGTTTCAACTGTCACAGTCTTCCACAGAGCTTTTAATATTAAAAAAAAACTGAATTCAGTATCCATTGGTTTTAATTTCGAGTTAAAAGAGAAGTGAATGTTTTTGGCTATTAAACAATTTTCTCTAATACAAAAAGCAAGTTTTTAAATACTATCCATGGCAATTTCTCACAGCCATTTTTAGAAACCTTTCTATTCTTTCAGAGATCATATCCCGTTTTTTAGCTTTATAACTTAATGCTTATATCAATCATTTTTCTGGTTGCCTTCCTTTTTTTCCACATAAAGTATGATTATCAATTTAAATCTTTTTTGAATAAAAATTTCTAATCTATTTGATTAATTATGTACATATTTTAACTATTGACTTTTCATTTCTGCAATCATAGCTTTGTTTATTTTCATTTTATTTTAGTATTTAGTGATCATTTGCAGTAATAAATATTCATAAAATAATTTCTACAGTTTCTAATCACTTTTTTTTTTTTTTCTTTATTTTTATTTTTGGCCACAACATGAAATTAAATTTATTAACAGTCTGATCCAATTTATTTATTTCTTAGTTGTTATCTGAAATACATATTCACCATAAACTTCCATTTATAACTTTTTTTTGACTCCCATTACAAAATACTAAGTAATTTAATAGCTTTCTTTCAAACTGACCCTACTATATATTTCTTGAAATTTTTGCATTAGCAGATATTGGAATCTAATAGTCCACAAAATATAACATTTAACAAATTTTCAATTAGATCAAAACCTCTACTTGTATTTATTACAGAATCTAAATGGAAACTTGGGCTTTGATCCAAAAGTTTATTTAAATGAAAGTTTGTCTAATAACTTTTCAAATAATGACTGACTATTAAAGTTAAATATTAATTCTAGTTTTTTGTCAAAATAACAGAATTTCAATGTGAACTTAACAAGTTTTGTAGTTTGGACAAAAAAAAAGATGATATTTAAAAGTATTATTTTAAATTTTAAAAAACTATTATATTTATAATTAATAACACAAGGAATATTAGTTCCAAAAAAAAGGGAGATAAATAGAAGTTAATAGCAATAACACAAATGCATTTTCAATACTCAGTAACCTTGACAAAGGCAATAGACATAAAATCAAAAAAAAACGAAATAAAAAATAAAGTGCATTTAGATTATATTGCTATTAACTACCATTTATCGCCATATTTTTGTAATTAATATTTCGTGTTTATATTTAGTTTTGCGATGGAGTTTTTTTTTTATATATTCATAATTGCTAAATGGAAAATTTGTTTTAGCATAGGCCGGGACGCGAACCCACACCCACAACCAACTACTTGCTTGCAAGACAGGTGCGATGACCTCTCGGCTAACGCTTGACTAAAATATATATGTTAAGATCAAAATGTTTCCAAATCACTAACTTAGTAATGTTTTCTTATTTTCTAATTCAGGTTGTTAAATAGACATTCATTTCAGAATAGAAATGGTAAAATACTGTTGAAAATTGTAATTACTTGTAAATATGGCTCCATATTTGTTAATCTTCACCGAGAAATAATAGTTATGTTTTGACTTCTACAATTGCGAACAATTCTGAGGTGTTCAAATTTTTAAGTCTTCTAGCTTAATACAATTAAAAATCTTCATCTAAAAGTAGTCTTTAAGAATGGATTTCAATGTTCAAATGCAGCTGCACAAATATTAATGATAAAGACTAAAATAATGCTTACAGAAGATGACATTACAAAAGTCAATATCACAATCTTTCAAAATTTAACTAACCTTTATAGCTTTAATCCTTACTTTTTCCAGACTAATTCTTGCTCCATGTTTAAAGATTCCACAAATGTTGCTGTTTATTTCTGACATTATCCCTAATTCAACACATGATCCAAGTTGAGATTCAAACCTTGATTCAACATACACTGACAATCTTTAAATGTAATAAGAATAACAATCTATTAACTCAAGTTCTTATTATAAAAACAGCCAATATGCTATTGATCAGACCAAATTAACATTTTATCATTCTTGTTTATTGGTAGTCATTCTTTAACTCCCTCGACCAGTTGAAATTTTTGCTAAAACAGGCAAAACTCACTATACGTATGTCACACACAAGCATAAGAGGTGGTAGTCATGTGATGTTTATTGAAATTTTTGGACAAATTCACTTCCAAATCTGATCAAGTACAATCCCTTCAAAAGAAAAAGAATATTCTCCTGACTTTCATTTTATTTTCTAATTTTGTGTGATGTATGAATAATGTAAGTCATCTAAATGAGATTGATTCCATCAAAAACCATCACAGAGATTATTTAAATTTCTCAAAGATCTTAAACTGTATGTTCGAATGAGTAATATTAAATAATAAAACATAATTTTAAAAAATATTATAATTTTTCCCCAAAAATATAATTAAAATCATGTGTGAATATTTATTAGTTATATATTTAATCTTTAATTTAGAATTAAAAGTCTGTACTAAAGTCAGGAAAAATATAAATAATTCCAGAGTTTGAGTGATTATTAATTATTACTGTATTTTAATAATATTATTTGAAAATATGTGTGTAAAAGTAATGCTGATAATATAAAATCTATCAGATAAATACAAACAATAGCATAATCATGTCTGAGATGTGTTAATAGCCAGAGATATCTGAATGAGATTGGTTCAATAAAAAAAAAAAAAGATCTGTTCAAATTTTTTGGGTATCTTACGTTATATGATGAATAAGTAACATTAAGTATATATATGATTTAATTTAAGTGTATATATATATAGAAGCAGCTGAAATCTCTAGAAGTTATATATTAACAAAACTCATATATCAATAAATGCAAAAAATAAAATGATGCTATTCTTTGCATTTATTGATATATGAGTGTTGTTTGTATGTAATTTCCAGAGGTTTTGGTTATTTCCATTTAAATTACTATTTATATTAAACAATGCTTATTTATATATAATCATATGCCCAAATACAAACTATCTTATTAAAAAGATTTTTATGGAGACTCAATTCTATCATAATGTTACCTAGATGGCCAGCAGGTAGTATGCGAGCTTAATTCAAGCCTGAGAATGAATGGCAAGTCGGAAGGGGCTGTATTAATATCACCTGCGGAAACAGCACTATGAATAATAACTTCACAATCAGGTGCACACATTTCATAGGTACTAACTGGTTCTTTGGAAAGATCACTATCAAAAATACATAATTGTGAACCTGATAAGGTCACCCATTTCTTATCCCATCCCTGCCTTCCTGTTCTGCAAAAAAAAAAAAAAAAATACATACACACACATATAAAACAAATAAAGATGAGCAACTAATATTTCTATAATATAATTTTCACTATACCATTCTTACACAAGATGGCACTGGTTTCTATTCACTTTTGGCACCTTGGGAATCATACATCTTTTTCACATGTCTTTGGTCACGTTTATGATTACATCTCTTCACAAGCTGTTAAAAGTGGATAGAAACCAATCCTTATCTTGCATGAGAGCACGGTAGTGAAAATGACACTACAGTAATATTATTCATTATTGGATAATCTCTAATATCATGAATGACTAATAAAAAAATGTTAATAATGGTAATCTTTTTGTGTAATAATTCAGCGATGGCATAAACAGGCAACAACTAATTAAAACTAGCAATGCAAGCTGAAACCATGTGATTTAGAAATAATGATAGTATTTGTCTGATCTATGTTAAGTCAAACATGAAACTGCTTTTAGCTTAATAATTTAAATAATCTCAAAGTATTAAATAAAAAAAATCCTTTTGTATTTCAATGCTTACACCCATAAGTCTGTGAAAATATATAAATTAATATTTAAAATTCTTTGTGGGATATGCAAGATTACTTATGAAAATTCAGAAAATGTTATTACATTTCAAATTTCCACACAAATATAGCACGTATTTTCTTATTTATTATTCTTATTTCTGCTAGGAATAATAAATTAATAATAATTCTTCTTTTGATTTAATGTAAATAAGACAAATAAAATCATTATTACTAAATTAATTAGTTTCAGCTTGCACTGCCAGTTTTAATTGGCTATTGCCTGGTTACATCATAGCTGAAATTTTATCTAGAATAACCTCGAATAAATTCCCATTATATTTCAATATTTACAAGTTTGTAAAATCTTTAAATGAATATATATTTGTTTATTGAGGCCATCAATCTCATAAAGACATCCTTTGATATTAAAGAAAGTTGTTTTTTTGAAATGAATGTTAGGAAGAACTATTTTGTTTTATATATATATATATTGTATGTTTAGTTGAATTTCATTTGAAAACATCTATTGGTTAAAAAATGAAACCATTGTTATGAAAGAATTTTAGTAAAAGTTTGTTTTTTTGTGGCTAGTATTGTAATGTTATATGAATTGCTATTTTATTTATTTATGTATTTCAGATGTATGACTAATAGTTACTAAATTATGAAGTTAAATAACCTCAAGCAGATAAAAGACTTAAAATATTCTACAACTGCACTCTAATCTAAGAAATTTTATTCATTGTATTAAAAATGAAAATCTCAGAACACATTTTTAGGAGTAAAGAATATTTTATGTTTAGCACAGATTAAAGATAAATCTTATAATACCAATCATATTTTTAGTTTTCTCAATAAATAGATCGATTTCAAAAGAATGTGTTCTACAATATTTGTTCTTTAAATAGTAAATTATACTTATTTATAACTCTTCTATTTTATCACATGTACTTTAATCACATTAATAAAGATCTTTTTCAGATGTCTGTATTAATATGATTAAAATAGATGTGGTGTTGCAAGTATATTTAACAATTACCAAAAGTGAAATAGAATTGAATTAATTATTCCATGTTTTCCGGAAGGTTTGTGATGATGGTGTTCTAGTTGTATTTTTATATTGGACTATTTGAATGTCTTTAGAAAATTTAATTTTAATTTTATTTAAATATTCCAAATACCTTCAACTGTTAGTAATATCACAGCAAACAGGTTAGTATATGCACTAACTATTAGTATTATAAACAGGTTAGTATATGCACAACGTGACTCAGTTGGTTAGAGCGTTACCTTAAAATTCAATAATCAAGAATCTAAGTACCCAGGTTCAGGCCATCAACACTTGAAGAAGTGGGGAGAATAATACCTCTTGAAATGTTTTGCATATACTAACCTGATTATATTACTAATAGTTAGTGCATATACTAACCTGTTTGCTGTAATATTATTAACAGTTGGTGCATATACTAACCTGTTTGCTGTGATATTACTAACAGTTGAAGGTATTTGGAATATTTAAATAAAATTAAAATTAAATTTTCTGAAGACATTCAACACACATATTAGATGATGGAAATAGTCTAATATAAAAATACAATTATTCCATGTGTTTGTATTTAATAATAAATAGATATATTAATCTTTAATTAAAGTTTAAAGTATACATCAGGACTAAAAACAATATAACATTATTCTAGCCTAATAAATGATTAGTAGCAATCATAAAAGTATTTATCTAGGATGCACATTATCGTAGTTGTGAGTGTAGAAAGTTTAGCACCTTTAGATTAAATTGTAATAATATGAATTTTTTGAACAGTACTTTCAATAAATCCAATTAATAACATTTCTAGATTAAAGCTACAAATGTGGTACAATTTATCTATAATTTAAAATCTGCTCATTTATGCTGGGAATAATTCTTAAGCATGCTGAATTTTATTTTTTTTAAAAAAAAAAACTAAAATGTATATATAAATAAATTAAAACAAGCTATGCTTAAAAATTATATGAACATAAAATTATTTACTATAGTAGTTGAATATATACATATACAGTATATGTATATATTTAGAATGATATGGACGATTGAAAAGTATATGAGGGAGATGATAATCTGGATCAACTGATGAGTACTGGTTTAGCATGAAATATGTATATTGGAGATCATTTATATTTGAAATTGTTTATCTTTTTTGCATGTATGTAGTCAAGGATGTTGGTTGTATAAGGTGGAGTCGATGACTAAAGGTAGCTTGAAAGTCTGGGTTCAAATCCCCTCTAATTACATCTGGATTAAAAGTATATAGAATATACTTGTATTTAAATATTATATATATATAGCCACAAAGGAGCCACGATATCCATTATATTTTGTTGATAGGCTTTGATAATATTTACTGAACTGCAAGTATATAGTATTTTTCAACATGCATGCTCTTGACTATATTCCCCCTTCAATATCATTATCCCCCTGTGAAAAGATTAAAAGCAGCCTTGTTATTAGCAGACAATAACTTTTCTAGTTGTTTTGGTGATTTTAAATCTGTATTGGCTTTAGAATTTATACAATCGCCCTTACTTATCATCACCCACTATTTTTTGCCATTAAAATACTTTATGAATTTTCATAAAACGTTTTCTTTTACAATTACAAAATATTTTATTATGTGAATACTATACCACATCAAAGAAAAAATAAAATATATGTGCTTTTAACTTAAACTGAAGAAATGTTAAAAATGAAGGTGATAGAAAAATGACTGCTGCTGTATCATAAAATTTATTAAATTTATGAATTTTATTTCTTTATATTTTTTTTGGAAGGAAGGGTAACATATAATTGAAGTATTGTATATTGATGCAGCATATATAGCAGCTTCACTGTTATATATATACATAAAGAAGCACAATGCTGAAAGAAAATATATAAGCACTGCGCTCCTTAAAATCATGAGCTATGGAATCAGTGAATTAGATATCAGGATATTTCTTATTATATATATATACACTTCATAGAATAACATTCTTCAAATGAGCTACGTGTTTATGTATATGAATCTTCTCATCAGATACAATAGACCAACTTTCCTTCTAAATAGTGATTGAGTATCAGTTGTTTGCAATGCATGAATATGCAATTTTCCTTCTAAATACCGTGATTGCGTATCACTTGATTCCAAAACATGAATATATTGGGAAACATTTTAATGTAAATCACAAGCATCTCACAATGGATGTGGAATATGATTTAACTAATTACATACTTTTTTTATTGTAGTTTTAATTTATATATATATGTACATTCCTTAAATGTGAAGTAAAAATATTCCATAGGGTTATCTACTGTGGACAGAAATGTTTTTCACCCATTGTGAATTATTTATAATTTATGTTATAAAGTTTAATTAAAGGGCATTTGAACCCAGACTTTCAAGCTCCCTTCAGTCATACACTCAACTAATATATGAAAAAGATAAATGATCTCCAATATACATATTTCATTCAGAACTAGCAATCGTCAGTTGGTCCAGATCAACATCTCCCACACACATATATAATCACTGCTCAGTTTATATTAAGACAGCAAATCTATAAACTTTAATGAATTAAGCTTCAATCTTTTCCACTTTCCAACTCTTCAGCTATTCATTAATTCAAAATTTGAACCTAACCGGTATACAACCACGATTTTATAAGTAAAGTCCACCTACTATGAGAAAATTCAGATGGGATTTAAACTCCTAGCTCAGTGAGATATGGAGGTTTTCCCCGAAATATATATAAATATAGTATGAGAAGTCAAAGTGATTTTTACCATTTGTTTGATACCTTATGAGAATAAAGAGTGCAATTTAATCGTACTGTGAAATGATTTAATTCGCATATCGAGATTACTCTAGTTATATCTTTTATTTATTTATATATTGGTATATTGAAAGTTAATTACCAGTGTTTTGTTTTACTATATATTATTGTATCTAATATTATATACACAAAATATCACAGTGAAAAGATGACTGGTTCTCTCTCTAAGCTGTTTGCAATGCCATCACTGAATCAATATGTGTCATATAGCAAATCGGTAAGTTATTCATTATAAAAAATTGAAGGTGGTAGTGTGTCTGGATCATGAATTATGACATGAAATGTGAGTGTATTTCATATTTTCATAGATCATCTTCAATGTTCTTCTTGCCATTATGAAATTTTGCACATCACTTGAAAATGTTCTTGCCATTCATGGCTTCATTTCCATATACAGTTTGAATCATTTCAAGCATTTTAGTAGCAGTTTTGCCCAATTTAAAACAAAATTTAATGTTAGAGAATTATTCCATTGTTATGATATTAAAGACCCATTTCATGTCAAAACTTGTGACCTAATCTTAAAAGTTTTATGTTAACTAAATTATATCCCCATGTAGCATGTGCATTGATTCAAAGATGGCAATGTAAGCAGTTTGGGAAAAAAATCAGTCATTTTTTTCCTTGGGGCACACTGTGTATATGCATTGCTCAGAAAGTCATGTGATATTTGAGCGAGATTTCTTTTTTTTATTTTCCTCAACAAGAAATTGATCAGAAAATATCTTTACCTATGGGCTGAGACCTAGAACATAAAATAAAAGTTTAATTATTACCTTGGAATCTTAAGCCATCCTTGTAAATATCCTCCATTAATATTAGAAATGTTTTCTGTACATTCTTTGGAGATAGAACGTTGAATTGCAAAAAGTTCTGCCATTTCTGGGGATAAGCCGCACGTCTTTGGGAGCAGGTTTCCACATTTGTGATGGCTGATGATGCCACAGTCTATTTGTGATTAATGAAAGAAAAAATATTATGCTATTATTTTATGCAGTACCAAGAAGCAAATAATTAGTGGTAAGAAATTAAAATTAACAGACAAAAATCCATATAAACAACTCATTACCAAATTATCATTATGTACACAGAGTACTAGAACAGATTTAAAAATTGTATGAAAAGGACAATGAAAGAATTGGATAAGCCATTTTTGGGTTTCATAACTTTAGTAAGGCATACATTTAATGATGGCCTTGTTATTCAACAGCTATAAACTTACAATGATTTCTTCTGATGAGACAACATCAAATATGCATGACTCAAACGAGAATTCAAATTAACATGCATACAGCTTCTATTGTTACAGACATGCTCAGAAGATATACAAGGACCTAGATTCCTGCCAAAGGTGTGCAATGTAAAAGATTGGCATTGGATGTAAAATTTTGTTTTGCTTTCCTTCAAGTTTCTGGTTAAATGTATATCAAAAATACTTCTAAGAAATCATCTAAACTTTTATAGCATCCCTGTACACACACACAGCTAAAATGAATTCTGAGAAAAAAAATTATAAAGATATATATAATACAGCATTATTTTCAACTTTTTATGTAACTTTTGATCTTGTCTAATGAACTAAACATTGTTGGTAAGCATTTCGACACCTCCACTTTATTAGATTAACTTAAATTCTTCACTTGCATGAACTTTAATGAATTCTTCTCAATTGGATTGGAATAGTTTCAATCTTACTTAAAAAAGTTTCTAGATTTGCTAATGCTTATATATATCCAGGGCAGCTAATGCAAAGGATCATTTTATTTTGGCTGAGAAATAAAGTGGGGATACTGAACTGTTTATCAATAACATTTGGTTCATTGGAAGTCAAGACTATTAGAGCCACATTTTCCATAACTGCAATGTAGATATAAAATAAAATTAGAATAAATTTGTCAATATTAATTAATTGCCGATTCATTTTAATTATACGGCAAAATGTAGATTAGTATTAAGTAGATTTTTTTAAAAATATGATTAATGCTATTTTTAAAATGTCTCCAATATGATCTTCAGTACAACCTATTGTTAGGGGGAGGGGGGAGGCACTACCACTATCACTCAAAAATTACTTCAAAAACTTCCCTTTCAGAGAATTTTTCAAAACAAAATTTCAATGTATCATGCTACTTTTTTGACTTCGACTTTTCAGTGATAACATTTTAAGTCTAACAGATAGTAGTTAATCAGATTACATTTCTTTTGTCGATTAAACATTTTATTTTAGACCTTTTTTAAAAAGTCAACTTGATGTGTTATATGTATCTAAAGTAATTATTTTCACTTTATTCTACAACATCTACTTTAAGCTTAGATAATCAATGGACATCAGATGACATAGTACTGTAAAATTTCCATCTCCACACTCAACAGAAAAATACACTTATACATCTAGCAGCTATCTTTTACTCTTTTTATACTATTTAAACTAATAATCTGAAATTTAAAAAAACTAAATCAGTTTTCATATTTTTTGAAACCTCAATTCTACAATATGACATAGTATACTTCCAAGAACTTACAGTAGATGATTCTATAATAGGATAAAAGTATTTATTCTGGGAAGCACATGAAAGATACTGTTGAGTAATTACATACAAATACATCACATAAATTTTCTTGTATGAAAAATATATGAGATTTAGTTGATAAAAAAATAAATTATTGAATGATTATTGCTCAAGAAGTCATGTGACAAGTATCAAAATATCAGGTGGATTTTCGATCCAAAAACCACGAGTTCTTAAGTCTGCCAAATCACCATTGTGCTGTATAGCACAGAACAATTTTGCAGAACTGAATATTAAAAAGTTTAATGTCTTATTATATAATGGATAGTTTCTTTTTTATAATTTTTGTAAATACAAAGTTCTACTTTAAAAAAAAATCGTATGGTTTAATAGATCAGAGAAATTGATTAAGTCAAACATATTTACTATATTTAAGGGTTAATTAATAAAAAACAGTATTTAAGTAATTAAATTCATGTCTCAATGAGAATTAATTGAAGACATTCACCAGGCCATATCATATAACATTAAAACCAAATTATTATTTTTTTAAGTGAGAAGAGAAGCAATAAAATTTTGGGAAAATAATCTTCCTCAAGAGAGCAACAGTTAGAAAAGGAGTAATGATGTACAGTGAACAACATCAATCTATGTACAGTTTTATGACTCAACAGTAATCTATTCAGAATGTACCAGTATTTAGTGATAGGTACAACAGGCTGTTCCAGATTCTTCAATAAATCACAGATTTACATTACATTCTTTTATTTTCTCTACAATTAATTTTTCAGTACATTTTAAAATTTGAGTCCAATATAAGCATTAAAAAATAGTATAATAGCTTTTGAAATACAGTAATTTAATATTTATTTCATTTCATCATGAAATTAAACAACGTGATGGGGAATTAATGTTAATGAAAATTTAAATGAGACTTAAAATATAAAACAATAATTATATAGGATGATTAATAAAATCCAATTTGAGTGTTTTGCAATTTTAACTTATATTATTTATTTGAATTTTTTAAAAATATTTTTTATATGTTATTTTAATATATTTAAATTCTAAAAATTTTAACTAGAAAATGTACATGTTAATCTAAATTTTGTAACTAACATATACTCTTTGTCACTTAATAAGATTTGAAGTTAAAATGCACTTTATTGTTAATAATCTGGCAGAAAGTTTACCCGGTCCAATAATTTATCTGCAGAAATAGTATGAATTTAGATTATTTTTTTATTTCAGTTTCATGAAGACACTTCTGTTTTTACTTAGGAGTAATGAGAATGGAATGACAACTCATTCAAAGTCTGTTGTAAAACTCTTGCTTTTCTTATACTTTATATAGCAATGATGGTAAATATATGAGCACTTGATTGATCACTTAATAAACAGTAAGCCCTTGATTTTCACATTTTTGTTGTTTTTTCTGGATGTGATGATCTGCTTGCATATTCAGTGCATGTACAATGTGTATGCTTTAACAGGATGATCTATCATATACCATCATAATTTCATAAGCATGGGGAAACAATCTTAAATCTAAAGGAAAAGTTTAATAATAATTTATTAATAAGAGAATTGAGATTTTTGTTATAGCTATAATGATAATCCTATCAATAAAGGTCTGCAATTCTGAAATAATCTTATTGTCAAGAATATAAGACTTCTTGAAAAGAGAAAATATAAAACTTATCATGTACTTTTTATTAATAACCTGATTTAATGTTAGTTAATTCAAGCTAATATCAATATTTAAAATGACTAATCTGTTATCTAAAAAAAAAAATTACATATTCAATAAATAAATATTTAAAACAGTAATTGATTTATTCCCTTCCTCTTTTGTAATATGCATATCAAACAATTTTTTGTTGTTATTATTATTATAAATCTCTTTTGTGTCAGGAAATTATATTTATGTATGAATATTAGATATACACATTTTATACATTAAAGGAATATTTGAGTTGAACATTTAATTATTGAACATACTGGTACAATTTGATCTTTTTTTTTTTTTAAGATTTCAACAGATAATTTTTTTTTGATTGCTCAATTCAAATTAAGTGTCAAATTATTGTGATCCAATATCATTAGAACTTACGACTATTCTACATTGACTGGAATGCTTACAGCATACTTTTCATGATGCCTTGTGGAGATAAAATAATTCTTATGCAAATTAAGATATACATATATATTTAGGTACATACCAGTTGCTAGCCACAACAAACAAAGACAATATTCAGGCATACATATTTAAATGTATTTTAAGTTCTTGTGCATTTTCTCCAATGTGGCCGCTCAATGATGTTGTTGTTTGGAAAAATAATGAAATGTAATGTTAATGGGCTGATAATTTTTTGATTTCTGTTCTCCGACAATTTTAAAAAAATTTACAAAACAACATTATTTTATAGATTACAAAGCTTTCAGCGGGTAGTGATGGAATGTGCATGGGGGGGAGGGGATCCGAAGAATCAGTCAATACATGCGCTAGTCTGAGCAAACAAAACTTTCAGCACGTAGCACTCGTATGAGCAAATATAGCTTTCAGTGCATAGCGCTGGAATGTGCGGGGGGAGGTACAATGGGTTGGTTTTGCTACAAACTCGGCCGGTTTATTACTCTCGTAGCTCTTCTCCCGCAAACATGCCTTTTTGCGTGATTTATGTGAAATGGTTCTGGGACCCCCCCTTTTGAAATTTTTTTCACTTTCCAAGATGTTTAGGGAAACGCAGCTATGGGCTTACAATTATTAATATGTAATAGTACGTCAGGTAAGTTTTAAGATCGTTACTTCGAATGCACATTAAAACACTTATGGCCAGTTGAATTCCATACACTCTCATATCGTACGGTAGTGATCTGTGAAGTGTGCGCTATTTCCATAGTGACGCCAAGCATATGTGCAACGCCATTAGGCCTGCTAACGGCTAATATAAACAGAACTGTTCTATAGGCTGTAACTTAGGCCGCATAAATGGCATATTTCTCTACTTTTGCAGAGAAACAGCACCATGAGTGGCCACATTGGACAGACAATGTTCACAAGTACCATATTTTATTATAGACATTTAAAAAACAATCATTCTTATTTAATATTTTTAAGTTTCTGTAAATAAAATGTATGTTTCAAATGATCAATCAGAGTAAACCCATATTTAGCGCACGCATCTACTTTAATGATGATATAATTCTTTTTGTTAAATTCTTCATTTAACAAGATTACACTATTAGACTACATGCTATTATTATAATAGTATTCACAAAGATTTTATTGCAAAGAATTAAGTCTAACTCTTAAAATAACTTTTAATAGCATACAAGATTGAATTTATCAATTTTGACTAAAACAGTAAGCTATTACTTTATTAACAGAAATCCAAAGATAGATTTCATCAAAACAAACATAAGATAGACTAAATCAACAATACAGAAATTTCAATATAGTGATCGAAATATACACATACATGTATATCACAATTTAAGGTTACTCAGCTCCTATTTCAGTTAACTATTGAAAATATAAAATGCAGATCCATGGTTTCGAAGCCGTCATCTTCTAGTCCGCAATATTATATTATTTACTTGGACTATTGTAAAGCTAATTATCAGAATTATATCTATTTCCTGATTGCCATAAGGATTATTATAGGCTTTCTGTACTGGATAAACATTGTCTTAAATATCTATGAGAATAAGAATCTTTCACACATGGAAATGAACGATAACTGTTATTAAATTACAAATTTAAGAACAAAGTTCTGCACCTAGAAGAGCTAATGAAAAGGGAATAATAAAATTATAATACTAGCCGCCTACATCACTTTTTAGCACTTCAATAGTTAACTGGAGAACAAGCCCGGTAACTTTAATCTACAATATTGTTTTCCTGTTGCATCTTGGACATATTTAATGTATCCCATATACTATTAAAATTTGGAATCATACCTTGGCATTTAACAGCTCTTCGACCTAAATGAATGGTATCTAAACAAATGGGGCATTTGCTTGCTCGCATATTAGGTATGGTACTTAATCGATGTGGAATATCATGATTGATGCGTTCGGAAGATCCCCCAGATGTCATTGTGGCTGATAAATCAGAAATAAGCTGAAAGTCCTTGCTTCGAGATTTGGCTCGAATAGCTGAAACAATATAATTAATTTTATTAGATAAATTTATTTTAAAAATAGTTCATTTTACTATATATAATTGTAAGACATAGTAAATTCATAATAATGGGTTTTTTTTCATACAGCAATAAATAAATCTTAACAGAATACACAATTACTTTCATGATAGTTACAAGTAAGTAAATAAACAAAAGTCAAATTATTTGTAATTATATGCTGAAATATTTTTATCATCTAGAATTAATGGCTAAATACCATAAATACATTAGTACACAATACAATGTTTTACATGGTTTTATTTTTCTCTCTTGTCAAATGTTGCTAGACTAACTCAGACCAGCAACACTGAAAAAGAGAAACTATCATTCAAAACAATGTGTTATATATTAACCTATATGCTATTATTAATAGTTAAATGTATTTGAAAAGTTTAATGTTTGCATTTTTCCAAATAATCATAGATAATGCAAATAGGCCAACATATAATTACAAATAAAATGACATCATCACAAACTTTCAAATAAAAAGTCAAATTACTTTATAATTTAAACAAATAATTAAAAATTAATAAATTTTAAAAAGATGAAATATTTATTTAGCTATACTCAATTTTGATAATGGATATAAAAATGCTATTAGATGTAATAATGATACTCATCTTATGTGTTTTTCATATGCTTCCAAGAACAGTTCACCTGTTCTAAAGACTACTACTGTAAACCTGACTAATCATTAGACATCAAATGGTATAGCATTAAAATATCCAAATGCCTTGACTGGTTTGACTTTTGTCTTTACCAATGAGAACTTAAAATTCAAAACTGGTACTAATGCACTTATATATCTAACAATCAACCTTTACTTTTTTAAATTTAACAAAAAAAAAAAAAATCCCAAGATTTTGTACTCGACCCAACAGTCATGTGGATCTGCCATCAGTTCAGTTTCTATATATTTCAGAAACCTCCATTTTATACCAATTGTACTGAGAATAATGTGCATGAAATTAATAAATGTCCAATAAATTCCTCATGAGAAGTTATCATAAAGTGTAATAAATCAAAGTAATCAAAGACTGGTGTAAAAAAGGTTAGTAAAATTCTAGCAGAAAATGGTTAAAGAACCAATAAAGAAAAGTCCAATTGTTATAAAACTGTACAGAGATTATTATATGTGAAAATATTTTATGGCAGGTATAAATTTTGGAATTACCACAATCAATTTATACTATCATTACTTCGATTTATACCTTTAAAAAGATAGGAGGTACTCAGTAATGCCATTTAGTGACATCACTGTCAGAAAAATGCTCAAATATTCTTCTTTCAATAGCATAATTAAATTTCTCTTATTTACAATGAGAATGATTTTAGTCAACACATGGAACTAAATCAATTTAAGATTTTGAGATTTCATTCTAGCCCTTAATATTAAATTGAAAAGATTTATGACTTATTAATGTAATATAATCTTTTTCATCTTTTAGTAAGTCTCTCTATTTTTTTTGCTGTCATTGCCGATTCAATGTTACAGAGTGAGGTTATTAGCTGTCATTGCCGATTCAATGTTACAGAGTAAGGTTATTAGCTGTCATTACTATTTTTTAATAACACATGCCACAGCAGAGGATATATCAAGACATTGCCGATTCAATGTTACAGAGTGAGGTTATTAGCTGTCAATGCCGATTCAATGTTACAGAGTAAGGTTATTAGCTGTCATTACTATTTTTTAATAACACATGCCACAGCAGAGGATATATCAAGACTCTCATATGAGTTTAGGGATGAACTATGTGCTTTGTCTACTGATATTTAAGTGATTATTTGTAGTGTCGGCAACATTCCAATAGATAATGAATTATTGCAATATTATCTTCTTTAATCGGTTTTGTGTTATTTCATAAGCTAAATGCATTTGGAGGACTGTTGCTTTACATTTGTTCAAGGATTATTTCTACTGAACTAATTAGTCTTATCAGTTATCATGGCATGACTTTCTCAGCTTATTTCAACATAAATTTTCTGGTAAGATGAAAATGTCATATAGTCAAAGAGTTAAAAAGGAATTACAGGAAGTATAAAACTTGGGCCATTAATTTATATAGTTACTGACGATGTCAGATCCGCATAGTTATGCAAATGAATTAGTTAGGATTCAAAATATTAGTCTCTTGAATTTCAGACTATTAGTCTTCAGATGCAAAAGCATATTAGTTCCAGTATTGAATTCACAATTCAGATTTATGAAGATAAAAGCACTATCATCTATTATTCATTAATATGTCAAACTTATAGTAGATGGTTCTGGAACAGAATAAAGAGAACTGTTCTTGAAAGCTACATTTTCAAATGCATAAAAAGTTTTAAAATTTTGTTAAATGGAAGGAATATCTAGAAATATTTTTTAATGATTATAATTTAATGCTTTCACTGGTAATATAGCCAATGAGTTATGAGAAAGGTAATGCTGTTATTTTCATCTGTCCTGAAAGAGCTTTTAATATTATTTTCTGCATATACATTATATTTTGATATGTAGTTGGGAAAACACATAATTGGAGTGACGAGATAAATTTAAAAAAAAATCATATTTTGTTCATTGATTTTGAATACCATTTGATAAAGTGAATAATTTTCTTCTACACAATACTGTATTCAAAATGGAATATTTTGAACTTCCTTATTTTTGATCAAGTGAATTATTACTTCCTTTTATAAAAGCTTACATTCAAAATCGAGCACTTTAATCCATTTTTCATCTATTAGAAGCCATCCAAAACAAGATTATTTGGAAAATCACTTACTGATATCTTATTTCTCATTATCATGAAGTTAATCATAACTATCTTTTCTTGAATTCCTCTTCCTACTAAAAATAAATACTTTATTCAACTTAGTCTTTCTTGATGCTCTTACAATGATGATTTCTATATGTCACATTGGCAATCAACTTTCTTCTCCAGAGTGAATAAAAGTTTGATCTTAAGTGTTACTCTCATTAAAAAACACTCTAAAGATATATATATATATATATTGGAAAGTGTCTTTTATTAATAAAAAAAAATTGTGTATAAGTTTTAAGACATTTGTAAAAATAGTTTTCTAACAAAAGAGATTAACATAGGGGTGTTGTCTCATTTTGCTTCAAATTTGTTTTAATGAATGTCATTAGTCTAATGATGAAATTAGCACTAAGAAAAATGGGAGAGAATCCATTATATCCAAATCACTACTAATGTAGCACTATTTGAAAAATATTAAATATAATTAATGAAAAAAGTAAAGGTTAAAAAGAAATGAATCTAAAACAGATTGAGTAACAATGCTTTGAAATACTTTAAAAATTTGACCACTTAATGTTGGAAGTGGTAATAAAAAAATTAAAAGAAGAATTAAAATGCGCTTAGATTTAAAATCTTAAATATGAACAGCTTATGTTTGAAGATTAATTTCCTTCTGCGGAATTACATATATATACTACACTAACTTATTGATTTATAAATATAAGTTGAATTGTCAATTTTAGGGCTTTTAAATTCGAGGTTAAATGTTTATTATGATGCAGCTTTATATGGAGTAAAACTAACATTTTTTAGATGATATGCTGCGATAAAGATGATAGCTTGTACCTGAGAGTAAAATGAAAAAAAAAAGAAGAAAACCAAAGATTTTAGAGGTAGGGATTTAGAGGAGAATTGAAAAGCTTAGCAAGACAAAAGTACTATAAATAGAAACCAATAAAGATTATGTAATGAGAAAAGTATAAAGTAGAAGAAAATTAGACACATATTTGGGAATGAATTGTGCAGGATGTAAGGAAAAGTAACAGAAAAAAAAGTTTAAAGATAGAATAAAAAATAAAATAGTTTGGAGATGGCAATCTAGATTCAAATAAGAAAACAACATTCTGGAGGACAATGATGATATATATATATGATAAAATTATATGAAGAATTTCCAAGTATTTTCCTAATTGAAATTATGTAGAAACATAAATGGAAATATGTATAGAAAGAATGGGTGGTCTAAAAATTTTTACACCAGAAAAATAATTTATGATATTACAGACTTCAAAATGAGGAAAGTGCTGCAAAAATCTGATTAGTAAATAACATATATTTCTCCAGTGTGAGTCAATTCCATATTGCAACATAGAGATAAATGATTAGATGTATAATGTGGGAAGATAAATATACTTTATAATTTCTAATTGCTTCACAATGATTGACATTTTATGTAATGTAAGGAGCATTGATAGAAGAGATAGATGAATATGTAATGTAAGGAGCATTGATAGAAGAGATAGATGAATAAGAAATGTATGGTGGGTGATGTACATATTATGTAATAGAACCAAGTATGAACAAATGTACATAAATATGGTACTTTAATTATCAAATTTGTACTGGGTTGAAAAAATTACTAAATATTTTATTAATTATTCAGATCCTGATTTTAGTTCTCAATTCATGATCAGGAGATAATCAAACAAGGCATTCCCAATTGGTAAAGATCATAGTGAAGCACTCTAAAAGAAACAGAGATATTTCCTAATCATTCTTACTTAAAAACCACCTACATAAAGATCAGATTAAGAATCACATCATTTAGCTATAATATAAATGTATTAAAAAGGGTTCCTCAACTACATATGAGGAATTATTATTCTCATACTATAATATTTTAATTCTCTCTGTTAAAATCCAGATATATTCCCAAAATTAGAATATAAATACATCTAGGAACATAAACAAGCTATAAATTTAAGTGTGCAATTAAAAATTAGACTAGATTTAAATAAGAATGACATAGATCTAAATTTAATTTTAAATAAAAACTAATAATTTATCGAATCAGTTCGATTAATAAAAAAAATTACATATGGTTATATGCTCGCAGATATAATAAAATTAACTCTGAAATGATATGTCAAAAAATATTACATTAATATGCTCTTTTACTCTGAAATGATATGTCAAAAAATATTACATTAATATGCTCTTTTCAAATAAATTAAAAAAAAAAAATTAATTTATAAAGGCTGTCACATGCCTCTCTGACACACATAATTAACTTTACTATCAATAGACAAGTACATTTCCAATAAAACAAATCAATAGTTACTATAATAATCTACTAATGAATAATAAATCTTAAATATAAAAAAAAAGTCAGACCTATATACAAAAAAAAACAATCTCTTACCAACATTTAATAATCTACCTCCATGTAGCGCCACCCAGTGCGAGCCTTAGTAATCAATAGATGCAAGAAGATTTGTTCATAAAATTCCTATCTAGTGCCTACTCATTTAATATCCCCACAGTAGTTTCTAGCTTGTGACTTTCATCAGTGAGGAGCCTTGGATCTGCAAGTTATGCACCTACTGCATGGAGAATTTGCTACTGTTTTAACAGTTTGTGTAAGAATTAGGAAAAGGTGATCATGTGATATTTTAATGAATTCATAAGCTTACTATCCAGCTAACTTTCTAAAACAATAACAGTCTTTTAATATTTTTTTATTTAATTCTCTAGTTTCTTAATTTCCGACCTTTGATTTTCTTTAAATTTTTTGCATTAGCTACTTCATTTCAACAAGCTAAAGCAATTTTTGCCAAATAGAACAAAACTACTATCAAGACACCAGGACATGTTAGGCATCACATCATTATCTTCAAACTATTATCTACTTTTAGTTCTGAAGCCTACTATGACATCTTTCCACTATTAAGAGATTATGTTTCAGAAAGATTTGGATGGTTTAACTTGCAGAATAAAAACAGTAGTAAAAAGTACTTTTTAACTATATTTTTTTTTTCTAAACAAATAGTTATTTATTAACAATTTGCAGTGATGCTATAGTCATAATCAATCCTCTTCGCTAACTTGGATTTTATGTGTCACTATAAGTTCACACATTCTGTACAATAAGAAAGAAAAAAATTCAACAAATTAATGTCCCTCCGGGAATCTCTAAAATAAGAAGACTCCATTTCTTCAAGTGACAGAATCTGAATGCACGAAACAATCCATTAACTGCTTTATTTTGTCATATAATCTCTCTGATGTCTGATAAGAATTTGTTTTTCCTACATATTAAACCCCTACACTTGTTTATCAAAAATTGTTTTCTTTACATATTGTATCTCTGTGTTCTTAGAGCTAATTCCTTAATTACAAAATATAATTAACTATAATTAATTACAGTGTTTTCAAACTAGCACTTCTTAAATAAATATAAAAAAAAAACTTTTTATGAAGTCTTTTACTACCTTTTTTTTTTTAAGCCAAACTTTTTATATCTATTGACAAATTCTTCAATATCTTATCTTTACCTTTATAATTTCATACACATTATACTTTTTTTATTCTTTACAAAAATATATAACTTTTACATAAAATATATCTACAAGTTAAAAAAAAAAAAAAATTATTATGAATCTCCTAGGACCTTACATACAATTATTAAATATTATATGCTTGCATGTAGTAAGGCAATAAATATCACATGACCACCTCCTCTTATGTTTGGGTATAACTGTTGTTAAAACAGGCAAAACTCACTATATATATTGCACACACAGCAAGCTAAAGTAATCAATGCATGCCAAAAGGTTTGTACATGAGATCCCCATCTAGTGCCTACTCATCCAATATCCCCAGACTATTTTCTGGCTTATGGCCTTCGTCAGTGAGGAGCCTTGGATCTGAGAGCACTGAATCTAGAATCTTAGGATCTAATGCAACCCCCCAGCAACCACCTCTTATCTCCATTTAACTACAAAGCTATGAGTCTTAAACTGAAAACACCTTAATGTTTTCAATCCAAGCCCATCAACTTATAGAGTCAAATGGGTCTGAACCCAGTTCAGTCCCCACACATTTTGGTGTCTTTGGTTCTTTAATAACCATAGCCACCACTATCCTATTAGGCAGGATTGGTTTTAAGCCAATAAACATCACATGGCCACCTCCTCTTATGCTTGTGTATAACTTGTTAAAACAGGCAAAACTCACTATATATATATATATTGCTGGAGGGTTGCATTAGATCCTAAGATCTAGATGCAGTGCTCTCAGATCCAAGGCTCATCACTGACAAAGGCCATAAGCCAGAAACTAGTCTGAGGATATTGGATGAGTAGGCACTAGATGGGGATTTTATGCACAAGCCTTCTGGCATCCATTGATTACTCTAGCTTCCTGTGTGTTGCAATATATATAGTGAGTTTTGCCTGTTTTAACAACAGTTATACACAAGCATAAGAGGAGGTGGTCACGTGATGTTTATTGGCTTAAAACCAATCCTGCCTAATAGGATAGTGGTGGCTATGGTTATTAAAGAACCAAAGACACCAAAATGTATGGTGACTGAACTAGGTTCAGACCCATATAACTATATAAGCTGATGGGCTTGGATTCAAAACATTAAGGTGTTTTCAGTTTAGGACTCATAGCCTTGTAGTTAAATGGAGATAAAAGGTGGTTGCTGGAGGGTTGCATTAAATCCTAAGATCTAGATGCAGTGCTCTCAGATCCAAGGCTCCTCACTGACGAAGGCCATAAGCCAGAAACTAGTCTGGGGATATTGGATGAGTAGGCACTAGATGGGGATTTTATGCACAAGCCTTCTGGCATCCAGTGATTACCTGTGTGTGGCAATATATATAGTGATCTTTGCTTGCATGTAGTAATTGTGTTTATTAATTTTACAGAATTTTATCTTTATAAACATTTTACTTATTTATACCAATGCATTTGATTGAATGTTTATTAAATTATACAACCATCAAAAAGGTTGCTTTTGGTCTGATTTTAAGTTCCAAATTATTTTATTTGGTTATTTATTTTTATAGTTATTAAGTATAAATTTTTTATCTATTTTAAACTTTAGAGAGTCCATCACAAATGAATTCATATAATCCCACTATATAATATAATGTTTCACACAATCTGATACACATATTTTGAAACATTCAATTATTTAATATAAATGATAGCTAATTACTAACATTCTTGTTTAACAGCAACCAGCTCAGAACGTGTTTTATTAAGAAGATCTCTTAGCTCTTGGTTTATTTCTTTTTCACGTTTCAGTTGTTGTTGTAGTTCTTTCCACTGTAAAGGTATTGCAGATCCTGCAATATTTTCTTTTTGTTTGACAAACATTTTAACTGGTGTCAAAGAAAGACCCTTAAAAATAAATTAATTAATAAAAATTATGGACATATATTTCTCCTTATTTTTTTTTTAAAAAAACAAACAAATATTAACATTCTTATGAGAATATTAAAAAATATATAAATATAAGAAAAGCAATGCATAGAGAAAATGATTTCACTTATTAAAACATAAACTGGATTAACAAATAAAAAAGAATACAATAATCAAAATACAAATATTTATATATTATAACGGAAAAGGCTATTCGTACGGTTGATTAATTATTTGTACCTTCAACTATATTTATTTCGATTATTTTATTCTATATTATACTTATTTATTATATCCATTTATTATTTTCATAACTTTTATTTCTATCCATTAATTGTTTACAACTTAGATTCTTTATTATCTTATTTATTATTTTAACCAACGCCGTTACAATACAAGCAGAGAGCTAATACAGATACAAACTTAATTTCATATCTATACCCTTGATCGAACCCCAAGGCAATACGTACATATTATCTTGGCATTATTTTTCCCGACCAAGATACCCTCAGCTGCTGAACAACGCAAACTATTTCAAAGAAACTTAACGAATGTCCAGCGCTTGCTATTTATTTTTTAGAATTGGGATTTCGCACGAACAAGCAGCACATGAATATCTTAAACAAATCAGTATGCCCCTTTAATCACTACTTACAGTTTCCCTCCTGTCGTAGCTTGGTGATAGGAGAATAAAGCAAGGATACAAAATTTAATGACAAATATGTTTAATACTAATATTCACACTTTATATAAAAAATTACATTATAATAATAATAACAAAAAAACACACTTATAAATACATGATTATAGTAACATATGAAACAAATCAAATATTAAAGTTCTTAAAGTCCAGTAGATATAGTTCTATTTTATCGAATCATTACTTTTATATTTAGTTATGAATGGTAGATAAATGAAAATGCATGCATGCTTTTACCTAGGCTTTGTTGTAATTGTCCCATGGGTATTTCTCCCGAGCGCTCTTGATTAACTTCCTCAGATTGTGGGGTTAATTTCGTTCCAGTTTTTGCTTGTTGATTCCTTAGGTTCTCCATTAACTTCCTCCGTTTGTGGGGTTATTTTCATCCAGTTTGCTGGTTGATTCTTTAGGTTGAGTTTCATCGACAGCTACAGAAGCGGCGGTCCCTCTAGCAGGTCAGGCAAAGATCTTACATTGCGAGTCAGTGATGAGACGGCTCGAATCCGAACCTACGTCCCTTTAACGCCACTAGCCACGCACTTCTTCCATTTTCTTTTTAGCTGTTGCTTCTCTAAAGTCTCTACTAGCAATGCCAGACAAAAATTGTAATTTTATTAATCTCTTTCTTTGTTCGTTGTTTTTCAAATTTTTAATTAAGACTTAGATTTCCAACCAATTTTATCATTATGTTTCTTTATTTAATTAGTGGCTGGAATGTAAGTCCCAATTAATTTAACAGATCAGGCAAAGATCTTCCGTTGATAACATTTCTTTGTCCGTGGAATTCAATTTGTCCAACAGACTTTTACACCTACGGCCATATTGTTTCTTTTTTATATATCACATATTACATTTATTTTATTTAAAGTTTACAATTCATTCATTTTTTTCTTTCACATTTACGTTTTACATTTATTTTAATTTGTTATAATATATTTTTTTAAAAGAGAGAAGAAACGCATTTTTTTTTTTTTATGCATCACTTCCCCTCTCCCACAATAAACAAAAATAACTTTCTAGCATTTGATTTACCAGAGAGAAAGAGTCGCATATCTCTATTTATGCAGCCCCCCCCCTCCCCTTCTCTTACTATTACAAAAACCACAGTAATTTTGACATAAGAATTTCAATTTCTTTCTTTCCCTTCCTTCTTTTTTAAAAAAAAATTATTAGCTAATTTATTTCACCTTTATTACTTTCTAATTTTATTAATAACTATATATGTGTGTCGACGACTTTACGTGGTCGTCACAATATAAATACAAAATTAAGTGTGTACTGTCATAAAATAACTTTTATACGATATTGCTTATAATACTTCTTTCATATATTCAATGCAAACAATTTTTCTTAAAAAACTTCTTTATTTTCCTTACAGTTTTGACTGTCCAGCAGTCTTCATCAGAGCTTTATCTAACCTCCTCTGCTCTAAACTTTTATATGAAAAACATTTTATAATTAGATAATAAACTGACCAATATCAAATTATAAATTCCAATACATAATGGAAGAAATATTTTCATAAGACTTAATATTTATATCTAAAATGTGAATATACAAAATTGGAAGAAAATGTGATATTAGTAATACATTTTAAAATTTTTTTCATGTGTTTGCAGACTAAAGTATAAATTATTTTGAGTTGATGACTTATAACACCATTCATTCTATAACACTTCACATTAATTGAATGAGTTGTAAAAATCATTCATATTAATTGATTACAATTTGCAAATCTGTAACAATTTAAAACCAAATAAAAACCTTTAATTAGTAATCAAAAAATTTATATTCCTTATTCTTCTATTAAATTTTCTGAGGCACATCTAACTTAAATATAACCATCAATGTATATTTAACATTCCCTTCCCCCGGCTTATTTGTAATAAATGGGAAACCTCTTCCAACATTGTGCAGCTTTGATCCATAACTTTATCAGATTAGAGCATAATATGATTGTACTGTACTGTTGTAAATTAAGTTAGTGCATAAAAAACTCCCAGACAGGATTAAAAAACAGAAGTAAATGCTTCCAGTACCGTAGATCAAATGATTGGCTGGTGGAAGATGAATTAATGTGTGGTTCATGAATTTGACTATAAGTTCATCCTTGTATCTAGCTCTTTGTTTCTTCCCCTCTTTTACAATAAACACCAATTAAACAATGCATTAGATTTATATTCAGTCCACATTCTGTGGATAGTAGACTCTATTACTCTCTCTGGGATTTAAATAGCAATATTTAATTTATATTAACATTGTAACTTCACAAAATGCAATTATATATATATTGTAATGATTGATAATATGCACTGCATATATATGGCTATTTTTAAATATGCTAGTATTTGTTTTGTTAATGAAGCTGTAAGCATAATAATGCTAAATAAATGATCTACTTACTCCATACACCAGGATTGAGTTAATGATCATCATCAAACTCTAGGCATCATCTGATAAATACCACCAGGAAATATTCCAGGGATATATCCTATTTCCATATTAATATGGTTTAAAAATTTTCTTTGTACTATTTAATGGTTAAAGCCATCAGTACATCATTCTTTATCTGGAAGATCAAGAATTACATGAGTTACTCCTGGATAATACAGAACATGGATGTTATATTCAGACCTTCCAATTTTCTATAAAATACAGTGAAGCTACGAACTACAATATCTAACTATGCAATTTCAGTGATAAAGTATCCAAAGAAAAATATAAACAAACAAATATGTAAAACAGAAAAACAAAAACAACCCATTAAAATTCGTAAATTTTATATTTGAGAAGCCTTTTTTTTCTTCCTCTGGCACTGTACACAATTACATACATTAATAAAATATTTTCAGTTTATGTTGAAAGCACATACATTTTATTTTTTCTTTATTATCCTTCCCAAATTTGATGTGCAATATTTCGCATAACAAATTATTTTTTAGGAATAATGTTAGAAGTTTTACAATTATTATTATTTTTTCATATGTCAAATGTGTTGATCGGGAAGCGAACCCGGGTCAGCTACTTGGAAGGCAGCTATGCTAACCACTAGGCCACCAACAAAATTTTAAAACATATTTAAAGATAATACAGACTTTAAAAAAAAGAAATAAAAGAGATATAATTTCTTGTTGGACTAGTCTATTATGTTTCTATTAAGAATAAAAAGCTACTGGAAAAAAAAATCACCCAGTTTATTTTATTTTAAAAATAAAAATATAGTAGTAAGTTTTTTTTGTTATTTTCTTCAATGAATGCGGGAGTGAACACAGACATAATAAAATATATGTAAATATGTCTTCCTCAAATTTTTTATTAATAATTATATTATTTTTTTTTTTAATTTTGTTTACATACATATAATGAGCACACATGCCGTTACATTATTATTATTATTTTTTTAAAAAAGAGTTAAAGTATAAATGTTCGCAAATAAGTTATTAAATAAAAATTAGAATTAAAAATTGAAAACTAAAAGCTTGTAAAAACATACATATATAAATCGCACAGATGGAAAATTATTAAAAAAAAACTATTAAAAAAAAAAGAGTATTTTAAAACTCAATTTTAAGCAAAAACTTAAAGATATAAAGATAAAAATATATATCTTTAAGAATGTACAATAATTAAATTACTTTCTATTGTGTTAAAACTCAAGATGGAAATGATTGTTGGTTTTAATTAATCTAAAGTAAACACGCCATTGGGGCAAATTTATAATTAAAGGCCAGATAAGAGATATAAAAATTTTTTTGGAAAGATTGCTTTACCGCTTGTGGAAGGTCAACTAACACTCGGACCCTAATGAAAACCATCGGAACAGGAAACCATGGTCAAAGGATTATTATAAAAAGAAAAATATTTAAATTAAGAACAGTTCCAGCTTGATTTTTGAGGCGAATGAGGAAAAGACGCATTTTTCACCCTCTCCAAATGTAGAGACTGTTGAAAAATGAATGGCACTATTGCAAACCCCGAATCATATGGGTACTGCAATAAAATAGTTCCAGGATTGAACCAGCTAAGGTTACCTCCAGATTGATGATTACGGCATGAATAGAAAGCATGAATAATAAAAGACTTCGCGGGAATTGGCTCAAGGAACCGGGAGCTCTTCTAATGTAATGTATAAACTATAAATTATGAACTCAAATCATTATAAACTTCTGCTAAATGAACTTTGAATGATTTCTTAAATAATTAAGGCCTAACTAAGTTTAAACCATAAACTCTTATCTGACAAACACGGAAAGTTAAATCAGTTATTAATATTTGCCAATTCAATTATTTCCATTTTCTTTATTAATATTTATTAATGAAATAAAAAAATGTATTAAATTTTAAGTTGGGTGCAGATGGCTGGATAGATTCATTTTGTTGATTATGTCTTAATATTTTTATACGTGAAAGATATATATATATATCTGTAAATATGACACCTCATGCGGAGTGTTAAACGTATTTACTGTTATATATATTTTAAGTTGTTGTTGTCAATGCAGCACCTTATGACGAGTGCCATTGGGTTTAACTTTATTGTAAATTTCCCTTAGCAATTGTTCAAATAAAAACTTTATATTTAAATTCCTTTATGTTTATTTTAAAGGGTTTTAATATCAGGCTATTTGTTTTGTAGTTAGGTTGATGCTGGTGGAGGGATATATTGGTGTTTATATCAATGTAATGTGAAGCGTGTTTAGCATACAAAGCAAAGACCAACTGAATGCATGACCCAAAGGCATAGTCATTGCGTTACAATGTACGCAGATGTATTTCCTGTGACATTGACTTCCTTAGCTCTATGGATAGGGACTATAAGTTGGCAGATAGACCACTCTCCCCCATATGTAGCATTTCTCTTAAATATTATATACATGATTTCTTCGCCAGATAGACACACATTCCTGTACTGGACGAGGATCATGTCCTTCAAATAATATCATGCTGCAGTTGCACATTCCTGACAGTGTGGTTTTATGTTAGCATCTTCATATTGCATTGGTTGTGTCTGTATATCTGGAAGCAGGCATTGAATTGGCTGTGAACTTTTAGTCTGAGATTGAATGATTGTTTTGAAAAGTTTTTAACTGAGTAATCTATGTAGCAATCTATACTCAACATTATAAAACAAACTTCTATAAACTGTCCATCTGTGTGGACTTATTCCATATAATTTAAATTTAAAAATTAATAGTAAAGTCTAAATTTATTCCTCAATTTTAAATATTTATATATGCGTGTCAATAAATGTTTTTTTTTTATGTGTTATTACTGGCAGTGGCTTATTTTATTTTTTAAATATTAAAGATGTATTTTAAGAATATAAATCTTTTCTTTATTAAAACTTATAAGAATTTATATATTAAATCTCTGCTTCTCCTTGAACTAGTGGTATGGGCTAATGGTCTATCAAAAAATAAAATTGGATCTTAACAGTAAGTATTTGCCTACTATATAAATTTCCAGGTTTGAATGGCCTGATGGCGCCTTTGTACGGCAGATACGGTAAGACTCCAACATCTACACCCCGACCATTATAATTGGCGCCCAATGTGGGGTGTCAACTATAATGGTCGGGGTGTATTATGCTTTATTAATTATTATGTTTTTTAATTAAGATCTATTTTCTACTCATTTAATTTAATTAATAACATTTTTGAAGTAATGTTACATTCCATCAGACATATATTCTTTCATTTACTATTTAAGAATTTTTTTTTTTTTTCTAATACTAAATCTTTGTTTTTAATAAAAACTAGTTTACTATATTACTTTTTTCTATTATAAAATATTATTACTTATCTTTTTTTAAATTTAAACTCTCCAGATATTAATAATACAATTAACCTATTACAATATTTATTATTTAATATATATATATTTATATTTAATTTAATACTAACAAACTTTTTAAAACTGCAATAAGAAAAACTTTTTTCTTCTTTAAAATACATATGTTTTATAAAGCATAATGTTCTTTTCATTGAATCCAATCAAATCATATACTCTCCTTTTCTTTTTAAAAAACCACCTCTTCTCATCAACCATACATACATATCTTTAAACATCCAACATTTCAACCACTTTTTTCTGTAGACATTTTCAAGGATCTATAAAATCACATATTTATATCATTATTATTACAAATAAAATTAATATATAAAAATGTATATAACTTTAAAAAACAACATTTCCCTTTCATCTATCAATACATTTTTTTTTACATTATATAATTTACATTTACTTCCTTCCTTTTTTCTCTCCAAACTTTTTCCTTTTTTTTACATACACATTTCTTTATATGTATATAAAAAATGCCAATAATTTTCTTTCTTTTTGTCCTTTTTATATTCTTAACCAATTACTTTAAAACAATATTTTTTTTTATACGATTTTATGTTTTATTTTAATTTATCTTTTATATAATTCATCTTATTTAAGACAGGTTTTTCTCTCTTATATATATAAAAGAAAAAAAAACTTTATATATAAAGAGAGAAAAGCCTGTCTTAAATAAGATGAATTGTATAAAAGATAGATTAAAATAAAAACGAATTAAAAATGGTATAAAAAAAGATATTGTTTTAAAGTAAACGGTTAAGAGTATAAAAAGGACAAAAAGAAAGAAAATTGTTATTTTTTATATATATAAAGAAATGTGTATGTAAAAAAAAAAGGAAAAGGTTTGGAGAGAAAACAAGAAGTAAATGTGGATTATATAATGTAATATATATGTAAAAAAGATGTAAGAATAAAAGAAAAGAAAATATTGTTTTTTATGATAAGAGTATATACATTTTTATATATAAATTTTATTTGTAATAATAATGATATATGTAAATTTATAGATGCTTGAAAATGACTACAGAAAAAAGTGGTTGAAACGTTGGGTGTTTAAAGATGTGAATATGTATATATAGTTGATGAGAAGAAATAAAGTTTTTAAAAAGAAAAGAAGGAGAATATAGAATTTGATTGGAATTCAATGAAAAGAACATTATAATAAATATATTGTAAAATATTATTACTTTTAATATCCTAAAAGAATTTCAATGCTGTTTATTATTCCGCCTCACAAATATGTTTGACGGTTCCCTTCATGTGTAAGACCACATGGATGATCTTAAAATAGATATGAAACTATCTATTTCAATATGTTTACAATATATGAATAGTTGTAAATAGTATAATATAAGCTAAGATTAATAAATATTAAATTAAACCACTTGCCTTCTCAATTTGGGGCAAAACATGAATAAAACAATTTTTTTAAGAAAAAATACTCCCTGATGGCAGCTATGATTTCTAGTGATAATTTACATTTTCTATCCAAAACGTTTTACTTAAAAAAAAATTCAAATACAAATGAAAATGAATAGACAAGTCACTAAAAATCTATAAGAATTCGTTAAGGTTGATTATATTAAGTGGCAAAATAGCTATAAAAAAATGTCAAATATGAGTTTCCCATATCTGCTTAAAACAATAAAATGTGGTATTTCTTCTTGAAAGTGAATATTAAATACAACTTGACATTTACCATACTAATAAGTCAATGACATGTCGCTGTTGGAAATTCAATTTAGTTTTAGAACATCTGCCATGATTACTCAATGTTAATTGTCTAGTGCTAATAATACATATTTTTGATGATTTGTTGCCTCCATTGTCTACTATATAATATTTATTCCATTCATTTCTCGGTTATAATCCACACCATTCCTATTCGTAAAATTGCATTTTAATTTCAACTTTAATATCAGATAATATTTGAATCATGGAGTGGCAAAGTCCAAAAACCAATATCAGTTTGATAATGTCAGATTTTTTTGTTTCATCAAAATTAGTTGGAATTTGGAATGTGTTGAATTCAAATGGTATAAAAATATTCTAAATTTCTGATTAAAACTTAATTTAGTTCAGTCATTACAACTGTAGTCACATCTAAAATTGGTTTGCTTACTTTTTAACAAATTACATTTTCTCACAGTTTAATGAATCCACCTCTTTTCATGCAGATGGGCAAATATGTGCACAATCTTTGTAAATAACTAAAAATAAAATATAAAAATACAACAAACTACTTACATGGCAGAAATATCACAAGGATGGCTGCGGTAGTAAAAAGAAAAATAATAAAATATCTTAATAAACAAAATATTTTATACAAATTTATTTAGTATTAATTTATCTATTTTTAATCAAAAAAAAAAAAATCTATATGTCAACTTCCTTCAAAATAAATCCAAATTTTCAAAATTTTTGCAGCCTAAAAAAAAATAATAATTTACACTTCTTTTACTGTTTCATTTCATAATTTCGATAATGAATTAATTGAAAAAAATGAGTGACTATTTATAAATACAGTGTGTGCCAGTAGAAAGATGCCTAATTCCTTCCAAGATGCTAGCACTATTTTCTCTAAATTAAAATGTGCTCATAGAAACAAAGTTTAGGTATTCTTCACAAAGATTATAAAAGTCTAGCATGTTTAGATCGCTGGTTAGGAGATGAAATAATGACAATTTGTTTATATCTTTGCAGATTGGTTTTTTTTTCATATGTCACAGTATCGGCCGGGAGGCGAACCCGCAACAACCGCCTGCAACCAACTGCTTGCTTGTGCTGATCTCTCAGCTAACAATGCTTGACAAACCACATGAAAATATTTTTAAACAAAGATAAAACTCTCCATACAGTAGTGCCACCCTGTGCCAAGCAGAGTAATCAATGGATGCCAGAAGGCTTATGCATAAAATCCCTATCTAGTGCCTACTCATCCAATATCCCCAGACTAGTTTCTGGCTTGTGGCCATCATCAGTGAGGAGCCTTGGATCTGAGAGCACTGCACCTAGATCTTAGGATCTAATGCAACCCTCCAGCAGCCACCTTTTAACTCTACTTTACTACAAAACTATGAGAATGAAATTGAAAACACAATATTTTCAATCTAAGCTCAATAGCTTATATAGTCATATGGGTCTGAACTCAATTCAGCACCCATATTTTAGAAAAATTTATTTGTGATAATGAATTTGAAAATTGACTGGATTTCAAGAATAATTTTGATAAAGAATTTTTACAATGGAGATTAATACGGAAATATAATAAAAAGTTTAATTTTTTGTTTAATAAACAAGCTCAGCAGAGGAATGGCTTTAAAAAAAAGGAATAGAATATAGTGAGTTTAATTGATAAACCTTTGGATTTGCTTGATGTTTCAGTTTTGGAGAAAGGAATAAAGTTTGTTGGAGGTTCAATTATAAACTATAAAATGGAGGTTATTGCAGCAACAGAAAGTGCTTATGAGATGCATCATGCTCGAGACGAGGTGATTTCTAAAATATCATTTTTATACTATCTTTCTCAAACCGATGACCTGTATAAAAATCATTAATTATAAAAATAATAGAAGGGATAGGAAAATTAAAGAGGCAATATTGATTAAAAATATAAAACCAAATCTTAATAGGAATTTTGGGGTTAGGATAATAATTTTATAAATAATTATTATTAATAATAGTTTGAATATTGAAACGGAAACCTCCAATCTCTTTCCGTTTCACCATCAACCTAATGACCTACTCGTCTGAACTAGTTTCGAACCTATCTTAAATGTAAAAATGTTATATATAAGTCGAGCGGGAAAACTTTGCTATAATGGTCGCTTGAATTGCATCATCCATTTACATACGAAAACACGCTATAATTAGACAGGTTTGATAAAGTTATAGCGGAGAAATGCTCATAATTTATTATAAAATGTTTTATTAATTTTCAGTCAATTCTTAATTATATTCGCTATTATTTCGTATGTGTATGGATAATTTAAACCTGGGAATAACAGCAAAATGATTTGTATATATATATATTTAAGTTTAAATAAAGAAGATATAATTAAAACATTTTCTTTAAACATATTTAACGTTTTTCTGGTTTAATGTTTTACATATATAATTGAAACTAAAGTATTTTCTTTAAATTTGCTTTTTTTATTGTAAACAAATAATATTGTAAAAACAAATATGTTAAAAGTTATTTATTTCAGTAAAATAAAAATCATCCGTTTGTAATTAAAAATGAGAATTTTGTGTAAACAAGATATCAATTAGTGACTGCACCCCGGGTAAAAAGTAAAATCTAGTTTACTGATTGATTTTTGTTTGCAACAAAAAACTTTATCATTAAATCAGAATCCTTCTGCTAAGCTTTAACATTCTTTAACACCTAAAAAGGAATTTAATTAATGAAACGGAATCAAATTATATAATTTATATATTTTAATAATTTTAAGTAATTAAATGTAACACCTCGGAGACGTTATCTATTGTAGAAATTGGATTATATTATTTTGTTTAATTAAAAGTCAATTGGTCCCGAGGCTAATGAAATTCCAAAAAGGTGTTAAAGTTTAGTCGAAATGTATAAATAGGGCTTATTTTAAGCGGGAAGATATACTCCATCTTGCTTTTGAAGAGCTATTATTATCCAAGTTATAAATTGTTTAATTTTACCATGTCTGGCTAAAGTCAGGCACAATTTTGCTGCCGTTCCCGTGATGGAACGCCGAGTTCAATCCATCAAATGCCGAAGCAACAACCAAAAGCTTATACCAAATGAAAGATGCCGTATGCCGCTAAAAGGGACTTGCCGTCGTTCCAACACCATTTTAAATCGTCTTGCAACTGAATAAGAACATGCCATAAGCCGCCAAAGAACTCACCTTCGTTCCAGTTTCGAATATCTCCAGTCCATCTGCAGGAGAACTGTTTTAACATTACTAAAATAGCAGAGCTCTGTGTGAAATTCAAAACAATCATTATTTCTTCAAAAACAGGTTAGCTAACCATATTATCAAAACTTCTTTCTAAATTGTTTTTCAAATAATCTTTAAATTCTATAATATGAAATACTTTTGTAAATTTCTGTGTTAATTAATGTTTTGCTATATAATTTAATCACTGCAGTTATATTTTGCTTTTCTTTTGCTTATTTTTAATTATTATTAGTTGTGCCTATGTTTCGAAACGGCGTGCAATTTAATTATAGAATATGTGTTTAAAGATATAAATTTAAAATCTTCGTATTATTATTTATATAGCGTCATTTCGTGCGCTGTTTCGAAACCCAAATTCATATTTTGTCATTTAATAAATTAATTAATATAAATATAAAATGTGGCTTTTCAACCTTTAATTATTATATTACTAAAGATTAAACTAGCCTGGAGTGCAAGCATAAGTATATTTTTTAGTAAAGTATTCGTAAGTCCCTTATTAAATATACTTTTCCTCCTTTTTAAAAGTTTATTAGTTATAGATAACTAAAGAGATTGAACGGGATAAAGTAAAGTTTGTATATATTCCCGTCAGTAGCATATACATATTTCTCATGCTACAGAAGAGTTGGCTCTTTGGATCAAGCTGATAAACTTGTGTTCATTTAATATGTGATATTTCATTTATAATATCCTTCGGCTTGGCGGATGTGGAACTTATTATTTTTTTTTTCGTTGTGCTGTTTTATATATAAGATAGAGCCACGGCGTTGCCAGCACATCTTCTCTTATAGGGTAGTGCAGTAGCGAAGTCTGAGCTACGGGCCAGATTAGCACGTAAGTCCCCCGCTTCTTATGAACCAAATAAAGGTTCCCTTTTGCAGCATGACGATCGGTTATTGGGTAAACCGTTGTTTGTCACAAAAACCCTAAAACTATTCTTCCATCCGCAGAGCCACTTTATTATTATATTTTACTTGTGCCTAGCGTATTAGTAAAATCGTTATAGCCAACTCTCCCTCCCTAATATGCAGTCTTCGGCGTTGATCCGAAGCAATCTTGAAAACACGTTCGATCTAAAGCTATCTGGGATGCTTTATAAGCCCAATATAAAATTATTATAGTCAGATGTATTATTAAGTTTCACTCCAGACTTGGTTAGATTTCACGTACAATAGCCACACGAACTGATGATGAAAGGGCATAACTAATAAAAGTTAATGTAATGATTAGTTATATAGTAGAGTATTTGTTTCCATTAAATAATATTGGATCAATTAAATAATAGCCAACGTATCAATTATTGTTTAAATGGCCCAGAGTAATGTTACTTTATAAATAAAATGCCTGCGTGCATTTGTCAACAACAACTGTCAATAAATATATTTTAATTCATCATACATCAGTTTCTGTCTCATTATTAAATCAATCCAATTCACTAATTTCCCATAGCTATTTCATTAGTAAAACCCCTATTAACTAATTATATTAGATTTTATCTTTGGAATGTCTTTAGTGTTTAAGTTGTTTATATAGATGTTTAAATCCATGAGTCTTTTGTTTCTCCGATTTGCTAGTGGGCCGGATTAAGAATTAATTCTCGTGGGCCATCATTGTTATGTTGTCCATTAGGTGTTTGATCTGGGGCTTGGAGAGTGGGTTCGAATCCAGGCTGGTCCCTGACCAAAATCTCGGGCTCGACTGGGTTTGAAGTACATTTTGTGAGTTCCAGCTCGTGTTAGATGGATAAGCATATTTTGACCGGCACAATATGGAAAAGGTTAAAAGAATAAAGTTGAAAAAATGACAATAGAGGGAGGTGTTAAACAAATATAAAAGTTTTGAAAATTTTGTCAGTTGGATTTTGGAAATAGGATTGTAAAGAAGTGAGCAATTTTTGGAATGTAAAAAAAGTAATTTGTAATGTGGAAAAAAATTATTAGTTAATTATAAAATATTTAATAAGAATAAGAAATGGTTAGAAGTGGATTAAAAATATAAGTAAAAAAAAACCAATAATATGTATAATATAATAGTAGAACAAAAAGTTAAAGTTTTTTAAAATTAAAATTATAATAAATAATTTAAAAAATAAAATAAAGTAGTATAAAATAAATGTGCATAGAATTAATTAAAAATAAAGTAATAGAAAGGAAATGATTATTTAGGTTAAAATGTATTAATTATATATTTGATATTATAGCTCTGATGATGAGTGCAGGACAGTCAAAACTATTAGAATAAAGTTTTGATATAAAAAATAGTATTTAGTATTGTTAGTTTTAAAGAAAGTTGTAAATGGTATGATATATAAAAGTAGAAAATAATACATAAGAAAAGAAAGAAAAAGAAAATTATACTATTTTTAGGACTGGAAGCTATTAGAAGCTATCATTGGCACGAGACAAGCTGTCATCATACAGCTGGAAGTATCACCGAACATTCTCATGAGGCGGGCTGGCCAAAGTACAACTGGAAGTGGTAGTGAAATCTATAAAGGCAACTGTAGTTCTTTCTTCCATAGTTTACCCAGAACTAGGAGCTATACTTCACCAATAATAGCAGGCAGAATAGTTATTGTAAATATGAGCGTATATTTGTTTTATATTCTGAAATAATTATATTGAAACAGATATACTGTTCCACGTATATATTCAAAAATCCCCCCCCCCCATTTAAAAAGACTAGCATGATTTGTTGTTAAAAAAGAAAAGAAAAGACTTAATAATGGTTAATGAAAACTAAAAATTTAAAGAAACAAAGGAATCATGAAAATTGACAGCAATGAAAAAAGAAAGATAATTTGGTCAAATTAAAAAGTAAAAAAGACAACAAATACGTTTAAATCTGCAATTAAAAAAAGGTACAAATCTTTCTTTATTAAGATTCATCAATCTAAGAAAGAAAATCATTATTTTCTATAATTAAAAAAAATAAAATAAAGATAAACAATTACTGATTTCATAATTTTAGATTATGATATAAATACGTCACTCGTATTTATTTAAAGCTGGCTATTTTTTTCTTCTAAATATTACATTTTTAATTTTTGGAAAGATGTTGTCGTATAGTGTAATATTCGCTTGAGGCAAAGTTATCAAATTGGAAAACATGGCTTATCCTTATGATTTCTTATCTGTCCCACTAAAAGTAATGTCTAATCCTTAAGAAGAGAAAAGCACTCGGGCTTAAATGAAAGTTGTGCAGTGGGCAGTGCTGCTTAATCAATCCAGAGACCAGAGTATAAATAGTTGAGTTGGAAATTCAGAGCAGATTTTAAAAAGATTTTAAAAAGATTTTAAAGAGATCTTTTTTAAAAAGATTTTAAGAGCAGTTAAAGAAGTAAGAAAAGTGAAGAGTTAAACAGTTAAAATTCTTATTTAAATGTTACTTAACTCTGATTTTCGTCACCTTGAAATATAACCTTTACAGCTACTGTTGATGATGAAAAAAGAAAATCTTAATAAGGAAGGCAATGATAGAAGGCTAATAAGTAATAGCTTCCTCTCTTCGTCCAAAGTCATGGTTCTCCAAGATTTGCTTGGGTGAACCTCATGGAAAGTAAATAATACCATTCAGCTGAAATACAATGACCCCTTTTGAAGCCAGTCGTATCATGGATATGAAGAAACCAACTGGATAAAATGAAGGTAATGATTTTATAAAATATTCGATACTTATGTGTGTTTATAAAAAACAAAATAAAACGTCTTTCTTAGAAAAGAAAAAAAATTATGAATAATTATAGCTATGTGAAAATACGTTTTATTAGAGATAAATTATAAATACTAAAGATATCTATAATCAAAAGACATTTTATTTAATACTTATATGTGTTATAAAAGACAAAACAAAACGTCTTTCTTAAAGAAAATTATGAATAAATGTAGCTATGTGAAAATACATTTTATAAATGAAATTGCTGATCAACTTATATCTAGAAACATACATCTGTGGCAGACCAAACAACAATATTTATGCTATATATTAGAATAACTAAATAAAAATTACAAATGCTTACATGCGTATTGATTGTATATGAATATTACACATAACTATAATTAACTAAATTATAATAATGTGTTTATAATCCAGATAAAATGAGAAAATATCAAACTGAATGTATTTATACAAAATGAATGTATTTAGTAAATTTATACTATATTATGAATAAATTCAAACATTTAAATATGAATTAGTCCGTCAATAAAAGTTAATGGTTATATGCGTATGATGAACCACATACTTAAATAAGTTGAAAGATTAAGAAAATCATTTTTTTTTTGTTTTTAAAAAGATTTTATTTATTATTTGAAAACTCTGAGAAAAGTAATATAAATACAGAATTAAAACATGTTATATATACGAGTTGAGAAATAAGAATACCAAACAATGTGTCACGGTTAAATGTACAATGATATACCTGCAGTTATTGACGCATATATGTTATATATATGTCTTATGAAATCGGAAATATCAAATAAACGCTTTTGCAAGATGAATTGATATCTGGACAGATGGAAATATGTACACTTATAGGTTTCCTGAATAACCAATGGATATAAATGTGCTTATATCGACCAATTCAAACCCTAAAATGGATAACCAATGAACCTAGGATAAATGTGCTTATAGTATGGATTCAAACCTGGATTTGGATAACCATGAATAGAAATATATTTATTATGCTTTAACTAACTTAAAATTAACTGAAATAATAGAAATGTTCTTGTCTGTAAAGAATATCTTCATACATAAGTAATTTAAGCCACATTACATGTGACAACTACCTAAAAAACTACCAATCGGAATGAAGTGAAACTCTGAATTAAATATTATCAGTTGTCTTCACTATTACCTCTGTTGTCATCATATATTGCACTCCTCTCTGTGAATTAACTAAATAATTAAAAATGTAAATTGTTAAAGAACTTGCATTCTTTAATTCATATTGTACTATTATTGGATGTATACCAAGATACACAATGGACTGTAAATGAAATATTCGTTTGAATTAAGTGGAACTCTGAATTAAATGCAATCAGTGGTCTCATTATTATCTCTGTTGTCTTCATATTGTAACGTCCATTACGTTATTTAGTGTTTTAAACAAGTTAACTACTCTTACTCGGTGACCAAATTACGTCCTATCTATTAAATTTGTTTCGTCATACAATTCAGTAAGATTTAATGGATGCAATTATTTTTCCTGGTCACACAACACTCTTTTAACTAATGTAGCTACTAAAATAATGGGATAAAGTAAGCCAGCTTTTAATTTATTTGAAAGGCGCCAGAATTCTATATTTAGAATTCACTGGCAAACATCCCTTTTTTATTTATTTAGCTACGACGACATTTTGTAATCTCCGAAGGATTGTGTTTCAGTACAACGTTGGCAATTTATTTGAATTATAATAATGTCTAAATTGTAATGAATTTAGAACTATAAGAATTAATAACAACGTAAGTTACATTTTACTTTATTAATACGAAACAAAACATTAATATGATTGAGAGAATAAAATATAAAAAGACAAATAAAGATTAAAAATACAGCTAATATTTGTTTCTTCTATTTGTACGACTCGTGGCGACAGTTCATCACGCTTAAGAGTTCAAGAAAGTGATCACTAATATATGCTTTAATAAGTTACTTACCGGTAAGTTTGAATGTTAATGTGCAGGATTTCTAATGTTGACCATGCACGGATTTCTTGGGAATGGATCTGCAGTCCAGTATTCTGGCGATCTTTAAGTTTTCGTGGTTAAAATCTAGTAGGCGATGGCTTCTTCACTCAGGTAGTTCACGACACAGGTACAAAGCAACTCCAGCAAATGAATTGCTACTCCTCGCACATCTTAATATTTCAGTCTATTAGTAACAGTAGTTTGGCCCGCTTTCATAATTTATTCATGTTTATTTTTATTTTTACTGCTCTCTGCAGGAAGGACGATCTAAGAAGAACCCTCTGCACCAACTGTTATTCCTTTTGTCCTATTTATTTTTTTTTCTTTCTGCGCAACTCCTATTGACACCTGCCAATGTGTTCCAAATTTAAAATAATTTAATCTACAAAGTCTTCCTTTTTTTTCTTGATCGCCATCTTTAATTACTTAATGAATGTTATCGCTTTGTTTCCATGCTGCTGATTGCCTTGTGATAAAGGTTTCTTTTAATTAAATTATTTGTTTTTTTTATTGTACTTTCTACATTCCTTCTCTCTTTTTAATTTCATTAAACACAAACCAAAAAAATATATACACTCACGTTGTTTAAACTAATAGATCAAATATATTTACATAAATATATTTTTCGTTAGAAATTTATTAATTTAACTTTTAAATTGCCAACGCTATTTGTACTAGGATAAAATACAGTACAATATATTGCACTCCTCTCTGTGAATTAACTAAATGATTAAAAATGTAAACTGTTAAAGAACTATTGAAAGAAGGACTTTATTATACTCTCAACAAATTACATTCTTTAAGTCATATAAAAATGTTATTGGAAGTAGGCCGAAGAGATACATGGGACTGCCAATGAAATATTTTGTTTGATGGACATTTATTTAAACCTGTTGTTAAATAAAATTGTTGTTACTTAAAATTAATCTTGGTTATCCAGTTGCTCAGTTCTATTTTTTTTTTTTTTTTTTACATCACTTATCATTCAATGCATTTGTTCATGAGAATCTCATGCCTCCTGAGCTATGTCTGGCATAACTAGACCTAGGTAAGTCAGATTGTAGTGAGATGGAACTCTAGTGGTGCCATTTGGAAAACCAAACACAGAAATGTCTAGATGCTTCCAGTCTCTATGGTGCTACATCCTCTGATGAGCAGGAAATATTGTTGTAAGGGAGGATAACATCTGCAATGGGGAATACCAATCGATAGTTCCTTCCTGCAACATGCTCATTAGGAAATTGTTACAACCGAGGTAATAAAGGGATTGTACGGGTCCGGTTACAATATATTATAAAACTTATTTACACCTGTTGGTGTTTATATATAATCCAAACTAAACACAACATAAACTTTCAAGTTAAAAAAAGGTACATGTAAAATGTTTCAATTCTTCAACAATTTTTTTTTGTTTAGAGATATTAAAAGAAATTTTAAAAATATTTAAATCAAGTCCCAAAGTAAATTATTATTTTTTGCCATCTTTCCATAAGATAATAACAATGCATTATTTTTTAAATGAATGTCTGATGTTTTGCACTCCAGGTGTACAAGTTTTGAGTTTAAAGAGAGATTTGAGAATAAATATTAATAAAACTAAAGTGTAATAGATTTGTAATAATAACAACAAATCAAACTACTAATTTAAATCAATGCGATATTACAAGAGCTATTCTCCACTCTAGTGTCACCTAGCCTAAACTTAAATAATCAATGATAACTAAATCTCATAAAATACGAAACTTGTCTGGTAATCATTGTTTCCTCAAGCCGGCACTAGAGTGATGGCTATTTTTGTATTAACAAATTTGTACTTTATATAATAAAAGCATTCTAGAACATAGAATAAATAGATAAATTAATTTTATTTAAGTCATTAGATAACAATTAACACAAATAAAATCGAAGTCTTAAATAGAAAAATAAAAATGGCACTGAGTGCATTTAGCAGAAAAAACGATTTCTTAAATTTTTGCTTTTAATTAGATTTTGTTGTGATTACTTCGATTTTAAAATAACAGAATGAGAAATCTTACTTAGCAGTCAAAATCATTTCTTTATATTAACTTCCCATCATCTCATATATTATTCCATCAGGCATTAGACATTATGATGCCTCATGGAAAATACATAAAAATTTATTAAGCAAACCAGATTTACTATGAACTTAAAACAATTTTGCCACCTGAGACATATTTCAAATTAAGATCCTTCTGGAAGTTCAATGGACAAATTCTTCAAATAACTCATGAATTAAGGCAAAGAAAATGGGCTCAAATATTTTTATCCCCCAGAGACAACAATAAAACCATCTGGATTTGATAGCTCTAAACATTACTAGAATCTCATTAACAGATTATGGAATCCCCATGTCATTATGTTTATCTGTTTCCGCAGTAGAATTTAACAGCCTTTAGTTTATATAGTTGTTTTTAAAAATAAAACATGAACCACATCATTAATAACAGTCCATTTTATGCTTAGAAGCCCAATTCAATAATTTAATAAAGCTATTTGCAAATCTATCTTCTGATTTGAATCTTAATTGATTTAACAGCTTTCAACAATAATTGGTTGGGATCAAACACAATCCATTAACTACATTGTTTATGACTGTCCAATCAATGATCATTTATTGATGCATAGTGGCACAATTTAATTATTTAATAAAACTACCAGAAATTTTATCTTCTGATTGGAATACAAATCATAAAGTATATAGTTTATGACTGTTCAATCTATGCACATTTGTTTATGCATAATGGCACACTTGATGGTATTTATTAAAGCTAAAAGAGACTATCTCCTGATTGGAATCATTCCAGATTCTTTCATAGATGTAAATAATTAACTGTCTACAAAAAAAATTCCATGTTGAACAATAAAGGTTATCAAGGAGAGCAATAGTTTATCATGATTACAATGTGTAATATGAAGTAAAACAAATAATGATAATGTGCAATTATATTTAATCACAAAATATAGAAAGAGAACTCCTCACTCCATTAATACTTATTCTTCTCTTAATATAAATATTTGCCTTATGATTAAAAAAAAATATGTATAAATCATTGAAAAATAATATATAATAAATTCTTATTTAAATTTACTTTTTGAAAACCTCTAATCTGTTGCCTTTTAACCCACCAGATGAAGTAATTACTAATGGCTGATCTACACTCACCTTTTTCTTTTTTCCCATTTGTTCGGTCTTGGCTTGTAGAAAGTCAATAAGTTTGGTTTGTTGACTGATTGTAGCCTCAAGTTTGAAGCGATCGTGTTGCTGTTCAACCTGGGTGAAAGAGTAAAGAAAATGTAAATATATTCCAAAAACATATAAACAATAGCAATTACAAAGAATATGTTTAAGCAAAAATATACATTTTCAAAAAGACATAGAAATAAATAAAAGATTGCTAAAAATATATACATATTGTAAACCACACAAACTAGGATGCCACCCTGGCACAAATACTGGAATCAAAGGTTACATAAACAGATACCATAATAGCTATGGATTTTTGAAACACCAGACTACCAGTCCTCTTACAGACAACATGATAATTAATTCTAAATTACTAAAGTACAATGTTCTCATATTAAATTTTATCTCAGGTTTTATTTTTACTTTGCTTAAAATATAGGTTCTTTTATCATTTTAAAATCTCATCTTAGGTTCTGAAATATCTTTATCTCAGAGTTCAAATTCAAGATGCACTTGGAACAAGAAATGCTAATGATAATATATTTAAACATTCTTAAAATGTGATAACCAAAGCTTAAAACAGCCAAAATGAAACTGCAATAATAGAGTATTCAAATACTTAAATAATATATGATAAATTGTAACACTTCTAAATACTTTAAAGTTATTCAAGTTTAACTATTTCAGTTCTACTAACTATAAAACACATAAGTTTTCTATCTCCTGATACAACTTTTAATAAGCAAAAACATGGAATAATCCAGAAGGCAGTAAGGATATATTTTATATTATCAACTATATAAATATTTAAAATAAAAAAAAAAACAAAAGTATTTATCTTCTGATATTGCAGATAAAAATGAACAATAAGCAAAATAAATGATTAAACTTAAAAATAGATAAATTCTAATAAGCAGGTAAAAATGAGCAATAAGTAAAACAGATAAATAAATTTTATGTCACCATTCAAGTGTACTCTTATAAAATAATTAATAATGAAAACTTTATTATAGTATATTTTCTGATTAACAAATGTGACAATGCAATAATGTCGTAGTGGTATCGAAACAGAAATGTATTTAATTAATGGCAAAAAATATTTATTTACAACATATAATAATTTCTATACAATAGAATATTTATTTACAATAGGCAGTATTTTTTTTAATATAATTTAATATATTACACTCACAAATATTAATAAATTTTACACATGAATGTAAAAAACAGGCAAAACTCTCCATATAGTAGTGCCACTCAGTGCAAGCTAGAGTAATCAATAGATGCCAGAAGGTTTGTTCATAAAATCCCCATCTAGTGCCTACTCAACCAATATCCCCAGACTAGTTTTTGGTTTGTGGCCTTCATCAGTGAGGAATCTTGGATCTGATAGCACTGCACCTAGATCTTAGGATTTAATGCAACCCTCCAGAAGCCACCTTTTATCTCTACTTAACTACAAAACCATGAAAATAAAATTAAAAACTCAATAATACTTTCACAATCTAAGCTCATTAGCTTATATAGTCATATAGGTCTGAACTCACTTCAGTACCCATACATTTTGGTGTCTTTGGTTCTTTAATAACTATAACCACAACTATCCTATAAGGCGGGATTGGTATTAACCATCAAACATCACACGATCATTCATTTCTTATGCTTTCTCATAACTGTTATTAAAACAGGCAAAACTCTCCATATAATAGTCCCACTCAGTGTACAAGCCGTCTGGTATCCATTGATTACTCTGGCTTGCACTGAATGGCACTACTGTATGGAGAGTTTTCCCTGTTTTAATAACAGTTATGAGCAAGCATAAAAAAGGGTGATCAAGTGATGACACACGAATGTACCTTTCATAAAACATTCCTAAAATTTATAAGTAATTATCATTACACAAATATTCTCCCAACTATCTAATATGGTCTTTATTCAAAACATTATACTGACAGAATAACAATACATCTACGTCTATATTCAGGCCTCTAGTAAGATATTATATACTTTTCATGACCAAAACAGGATTAAAAAATCAGTGTGGAGACACTTTATAGGTTTTAAAAAGATAGCGGCAAATATTATGCATGATAAATAATACACTTAATAATACCTATATTAGAGCGAGGAAATAAATAAGCTCATAATATATTTTAAGTTTAAAATTGTAGTGGAGCTAATAAAAATTATTTTTCACGTATAAAGTGTGATAAACAAAGTAGCTACTCTGTTTATCACACTTTATACATGAAGAATAATTTATATTATCTGACAGAGTTTTTGTATTATTTATTTATTATTTAAAGTGGAGCTAATTATGAATTATAAGATAAACATACTTTTAGATATTTAAATTCTATGGCAAAGTGAATAATAAAAATATGAATAAATAAAATACAAATGGGCATCCGGGAACTATGTGGAGGTAGCACCAATAAATTAACAAGCCACACTCTTACTCATGGAGGGGTTAAATGCATGTAAAAAAGCAATATAATATCCATCTAAAATTGCCTAAAGGAGTACCACTAATAGTATAAGGCATGAGGCTAATAATAATAATAAATAAATAAACAATTATACCACTCGTATATACATACAAAAGGCATACAACGCATCCATTCGGTCTAATATTATGTGTACATTGAGAAACTGTCCTTGCATAATAATGTCAAATTCTATTTATAAGCTATTTAAAATTCTCACACACACACACTAACATTCATAATACTTTTGTTTATAAATATTTATATCAAATATAAAAAAGGCTGTTATATCTTGAGTACAATCATTTATTTAAACTTAACTAATAATTCAGAGAACTCCAGAATAATAGTAAAAATTAACTCGTAGAATAAACTTTTTACCATATATCTCACCCAATTACGTTTCTTAGACACCGTTATAAACATATTTATATCATAAATAATATTAACAATAATAATATAATACATAAATTATAACTACAAATAATTTTAAATATACTAAAAAAAATATATACGATAAATATTATATCCTTCTTCAGATTAGAGATTAAAGTTCTTTTCCCTTTTATAAAGAAAATTAGCTCTTTTCATTCAAGTACTTTTTGTTATCTTTTTAAAATGATACAGCAATATATAGTCATTCATTACAGTAGAGAAAACATATATATGAAGATTTATAGTAGAAATTCTTTGAGAAAATGGTCGCAATTAAATTTAACAAATTTAAAGATAACAAAAGGTGATAGTAGATATTTTAAATAATATACGGTTCCTTTATAACATATTTCTAATTGTAATATGAATTCGAGGAGAAATGATCAGAAAGAGAATATTAATTAACAATTGTTTTTTTATAAAATTTCATATTATAAGTTGACATTTTAGTAATATTAAGTACGACGACGTAAGCTTAAATCATTTGTTCCTTTTTTCTAAATGTAAAGCAATATATTTAAAGCAAATAAACAATTTAAAAAACTTTTCTAATGAATAGATACATGAACTTGGAATGGATAATTATGTTAACTGTTTCAGATTTCAGGCGCCATTTTGAATTTTTTAAAAAACTGACATGAGACACAATTTTCATAATAACTTCAGTTTTAATTATATTAGACCAAAAAAATTTACATTAATAGAAACTAGAAAAACTAAGGAAAACAATAAGTTTAAGACAAATAGTGCTAACCATTTTAAAAAATAAGGAAAAAAAGAAATTTCAACATCCGACATAATTATTACTTTATTGTTTGTTCATAATTTCTAATTCAACATTAACTAAGTGTAAATTACATCTTCAGTGATAATTTCTTTGTATTCCTCACAAAATTATCTTTCAAATCTTATATAATATGTCTTACCTGAGATAATCCATAGCTTCAGAATCTCCAAAAGTATTCACATAAGAATTATTCATTTTTATCTTGTAACCCAAAAGTTACCAAAACTCAAAAGTGTCTATAAGAAAAAGATTCATCCTAATAAAAGATACAAAACAAATCATTTCCAGAAGATAGATATGCATTTGTCATCATAGCAATTGGCTTCTTGTCCATCTAAAACTGTCTGTATCACTGATAAAATTAGTTTCATTTCTTCATTTAATATTTTTTTGTGTACATCAGTGATGTTTACATTCTTTATGCACACCAGTGATGCTATCTTGTTATATTTATTGTATCACATAGATATAATTTATTTGCATATAATCCATTTGTTAGCTATAGACTTGAAAATAATGTGATGAAAGATATGGCAAAACTAGCGACTCCACAGATGAGTATCAAGGCATAGGCAAGAATCAGAATTTAATTCTTTGCTTGCATATGCAATCTTTCTGTACATTTGATTATTAGTTTTGTAAATCATTATTTGTTATACAACACACAAGAGTAAACACAAACACATCATATAAACATAATAATAAATAATAAATTATTAAACCTTTTGAGGATCATTATTTTTATAAAATAAGTGGATTATATATTAGAACACACAAAATTACTGCACATATGAATTCATATGAGCATAAATAAATATAGAATTTATATATACACACACACCAATACAAACCCAATAAATCATTTTTCAAATAATAAATTATTAAGTTTTTTGAGAATCATTATTTTTATAAAATAAATGGATTATATATTAGAACACAACAAAATTATTGTACATATGAATTCATATGAGCATAAATAAATATAAAATTTATATAGACACCCACCACAATAAATGCAAATTAATAAAAATTAAATCATTTTTTTCAAATAATTAAAAAAAAATCAAAATATTATTCAAAAAATTAAAATTGTATACTTACGAGCCCGAAATTCTGCGATTACATTTAGACTCCATGGAAGGCCTTGTTTGTGAATCAGCGTATTTTTAATCCAATAAAAGCATATTTTTAGACCGATAAAAGTTTTCTGCCTTTAACACTTCATGGAAATTACAAAATTGATCAAAAAACTTAAATGCACCGTTTACGAAAAAAATTAATAAAAAATCCAATTTTCATCTGATTTTTTTTTTTAAGACAGCCTTAGAAAGCTACGTAAAAGATGTATATGCCTGTATTTCTGCTGATGTCATGCTTAGTTTTTACGTCATTAAAAAAAAACAACAACATTCCGATCAATCAAATAAGACGAGCGGATCACCCGCTTGTTGAGCGGAGGCAGTTAATCCAACATTAGCTTATTTGTTTTAGCATGAAAATATCAGAATAAAGTCTTTTTTTCAAGATATTTGAAAGACTGATTTTTATGATTTTGTCTTTCATTATAATTTTATAATACAAGCTAAATAATTGTCACTTCTCTTTTTAATAAACTCAATACTTTGATGGTGGATCATCATTTTCATATTTTAATTTGGCATAAATTTAATAACTTCCTTATCAATTAAAATTAGTGTTAAGAACTAATTAAAAGAGTAGTTAAATTGTCAAAGATAATCATTACAGAGAAAAGTTCGAATTTAGCTAACGTTTTAGTTTAAGAATAAAATAACATATTTTTCCTCAAGTGCTCGTTTTCTGTTGACTTCTTTTGAAAATCACTAGGATTTTTAGCATTTTTATAAGATTTATTGTTTGACGAGCCAGCTGAACATATGCTTTAGGAATAATACTGCAATGGATAACTTTTTTTCAGCTACGGAAACAATAAAGAATCAAACTTAAAACTTTTAAACTGACTTTAGAAAATAATAATTAAACAAAACTAATCAATTTAATTTGAAAATTATCAAGTGAAGTCAAGTAATTAAAGAATAATATTATTTTTATAATAGTGTGTGTGTATCTTTTATACACACGTGCATTAAGATTTTCCACTGCATTTCATATATAAATTATTAACATATTTTTGTCTTTCACAATTGTTGATTTGGCTTTGATCTTTATCAATCCAGACTATTCAAGCAAGTGATGTCTAAACCAATAATGATACTTTGCTAATTACAATTTAATTATTACATAAATGATTTATTTAACACTAATAAATTAGTTATCTATATTTTATTAAATCAAATATTTTAACTCAAAATATACTCTTTCTCTTACACTATTTAAAAGCTTTTTTAATATTATAATTATTAGATGTACCCTTTTTACAAATATTATTACTTTTAATAATCTTTTAAACTTCTCAATTCTTTTATATGCATGCTCAAATATTCATACACACACATAGACACTAAATATAACCGTTATTTTAAAACAATGAAAATAAATTAATGACTAACACTTAAAATTGGTTTAAATTGACATTTATATCAGTTAGTTATACTTAATATCTCTAAATTTTGATTTTAAACACTCTTACGTAAATTAGCATTTAATAAATCATTACTTTAAAACCATTTATTAAAAAAAACTAACACAGATCCTAACAGAGTTAAATAACCATTTTTATATAGCATAAAATAACTTTGTTCATTGCATTTATTTAAAACATAGCAAGTTTTTTTTATTTTTTAGATAGCTTCATTATTAACCATTAACAAAATGTTATACAAGTATCTGAAGAGATTTCAACCAGGAGATAGATTCATTAGTAGTTTTATTAAATCCTTTAACTCTGCAACTACAATCATAGATTTGATAGACATTAACTATGTGGGTCAGTGTTTGTGTTTGTTGACATTTACAAACATCAGTGGCTGTTAAATTCCATATATAAAGTAAATAAATGAGCACAATGACAATGGATTGTCCTAAATCTGTAGATGAGATGACAATTGTGTTGAGAAATATCAAATCCAGCTGGTTTTATTGGTGAATCTAGAAAGACATTTGTTTGAAACCTCATACAAATTACAATTTTTATCATAATTCTTTGATGATAGACTTCTTGTAGCCCAGCCTATTAGTAGTATTCATTAGCATGTGAAACAAATGTCTCCATATAGAAATCAAACTCATATTGATGATTCCTGGTTAAAAATAGCCAAAATATTTTATTTCTTTTCCAATTTATAAATGTGGTAATTAAAATTTGTTATATGTATATAATTTCTTGCATGACTTTTTTGATATATCAGCTGATATTTTTAAATTCAACCAATTACAACAAAAACAATGAATTTTGCTCACCAAAAGGAAGAATTACAAAATTATTTTGTTGGTTTAAACATCAACAATTTGTAAAACAAAAAAAAAAAAAAATGTAAATGTACAAAATTGTTCTATTATAGTTTTTGAATTATTTAAAAAGTTTAAAATTAAATTTTCAATTTAAACAATTTTATTATTTTAAGCAAAATGGTAAAGTGGCTGCATTCAAATTAAATAAAATATACTCTAGTGAATTATTTACTGCAGTAAAATTTAAATAAAATTAAACATTTCTCACCTGCATGTTTTCAATAATATTTTCTAATCCTTCTTTTTGGGTTTTTAAAATCTCTCCTTTCTCAATGGCTTCTTCTAATCCTTGAGTTAGTTTAAAGTTGCTACTTTTCAGTGAATTCAGTTGATTACTTAGTTTAGAACGCTGAAACAAATCCGAAATAGAACAGCTAATTATGTAGAAAAGATAATACACAATTCTAAACATTAAACCTGTGCAAGAAAATCAGAGCTTTTAATTTTTTGTTTAGAAAACAAACAATATATTAAATTAAATTATATGTAATAACAACAGACGTGACACCTGCCTCGACACCTCCCCAACCGGGGATATTTTAGTCCTTTGCATTTTTTTTCTACACCCCCTTTCCCCCCCCCTTTTTTTTTTTTTGCACCCCACACCCCACCCAAGAAAAAGGAGGAAAGGGACTCCAAAAGGGTTAGAGAAAATTAATTTTTGTATAATAATACTTTAAATTAAATCGTGACATACGCTTAATTGGTTTATAAATACTACTCTAACTAAATATATCTGTGTGAAGTGTTTGGAATGGATTTTTTTAACCTCTAAGATTACTTGATAAACCATTGAATAAAAATGTGTTGTGAAAAATTTATTTAATTTTTTGCACAAGTGACTAAAAATTTTGAGGGAATTTTATAAGTCAACTATCTTAATGCCACCCTTAATTAATTTATATAGTAAATACATTCAAAAAAAAAAAAAACAACAACCCTCACTCCATATCTCTGTAATCATTATAACATTTTATTTTTTAGAAAATTAAAAATCTTTTTTAATAAGTAGAAGCCTAATGTAAAAAGAAATTTTTTTTTATATAAATTCATCATTAGAGGGCAGTTATTATAAATAGAAAAAGTTTCTAAATGATAACTGTAATGAATGAATGAATGAAGTCCCAAATATATTATTCATCTAGGGAAATTCAAAGAGTTCTTTTAATTATAGAAAAAAGTAATCAAGAAAACTGAGATGTGATTTTGATCCCGTTTGCAGTTCCAAAACACTTTGGATTAAAAAAATTCTCAAAAAATACGGTTGTTTTACAATAGCGTGTTGAAACCGCCGGAGGGCGGGCTCGGTTTGTAAACAAAGATAAATAATAATGTTGCCGGGGCCAGGTTTCTTTTCTTTTTTTTTTTGTTGGCTTTGGTTTTTTTTTTTTTTTTGTCTGTTTATCATATTTATAAAAGTAATATCAAATCAAATTTTTTGTTTAAACACGACCAAAACAAAAAAATAAAAATAAACAAATGCATAAACAAAAAAATTACAAATAAATGAATTTACAAAAAAAAAGTACTTCATTTTTTGGGCTTTTGATTCTTTTTTTCATTATTTATATTTTCAAAGGGGACGGGGTTTTTTTTTTTTTTTTTACCGTCTACATATTTTTTTGGTTTTTTTTTTTTTTTTGGTTGTTGTTGTTTATCACATTTAAAATAAAAGTACGGCGGCTATAAAATCTATTTTGGCTACCCCAAATAACAACAAAAAAAAAAAAAACCCAAAACCAAAAAAAAAACGGATCGATTAAAACCAATGATTTTTAAAAAGTAGTTAACCGATTTTTGGTTTGTTTTGATTTAATTCTCATTAAACCCTTTTCTATTTTCGGTTCGGTATTGTACGACAAACAAATATTGAGCCGATTCAACTACTTCTTTTTTTTTTTCCGGTTTGTTTTTATTTTGATAAATAAATCTATTGTCCGTTTAACGGTAACATTTACAAGCCAAAGTCCAACTTTGGGAGAGGGAGGGAAGGGTGTTTGCAATTGCTAACAGAACGGAACGCCAACAACTCGAAGATTCAAAGTAATTCCCCCTCAAAAAACATCAATCTATATGGCAATTAAAAGCAACTTTTTGGGCTCTTCAGGCAAAAAAAAAATAAAAAAAAAAAACACAGCAGGCATGCAGCTTCAAGGTGTTTTGTTTGATAAACCACCGTCGGTTCCAACAGTCAGAGAAGAATCCTTGTTCTTTCTTTGACATTCGGCAAAACAAGTTGTCCTATTTTTTCAGCTATTCTATTAATCAGCTCGCAGTTGTTGTCGCACGAAATGTGACTTAGAACGTGATTTGATGGGAAGCGCGCTTTGAACTACACTTGGCCCATTTTTTCAGCAGGAAATGGGGGCTAGGAAAGCATGAGACTCTGCTGATAATTGTTAGTAGACCTTCCTAAAACATGCGAGATAGAGGGGGAGGTGGTCTTAATGAATATTAAAATAGTTTCAACAATCGTAATTCCAGCCACCCTCAGACAATACTGTAAACAAAAATGAAATATGATCGCTAGTCCGAAATGCTTAGCCCGAATCTGAGCTGTAAGCTGACACGATAGCTTCTGCGGCAAGATTGGCTAAATGTTCACGTTTCTGAGCATTAGCGTAGAAATAATACATAGTCAGCCGGTACCCTTCCCGTATTAATGGACTATTTCTAGGCTTATGTGTTAGAAATAGAACGTTCGATAGCGGTAGAGGCGGCCACCTAAACGGCATATTTCTGTGCGCTAGCACAGAAATAATGCCCTCCGGCGGTTCCAACACGCTATTGTAAAACAACCAAAAATACTACAATAAATAATTTTTATATGACATATATAATATTTAAATACAAATATAATATATATATATGTAATTAGAGAGGATATGAACCCAGACTTTCAAGTTCCTTTCACTCATACCTTCTATCTTAACCAATACACATAACCACATACATATGAAAAAGATAAATGATCTTCAATATATGTGTATTTTATGCTGAACCAACATTCACCAGTTGGTCCGGATTATCATCTCTTACACATATATACAATCAGTGCTTGGTTTATATTATGATAGTAAATCTTCAAACTTTGAGGGACTGGCTTCAGTCTTATCCATTCTCCAACTCTTCAGTCATCCATATCAATGAAAATCTGAAGATGACATGTTCAAAGCCTTTGTTTTCCAATTTTGTTGTCATACCCATGTTGAATACACAGAAGCGGGATGGGCAAAATACAGGTTGAATCTGGAATATTTGAACAAGTATGCTGGCAAACAAGGGCATAAACATGCCATCATCAGATTTTCAATGATATGGATGGCCGAAGCATTGAATAGTGGAGAAGATTGAAGCTTGCCTATATAAAGTTTGAAGATTTGCTATCTTAATTAAAGTGAGCATTGACTGTATATATGTGTGGTAAATGACGATCCAAATCAACTGATGAGTTCTGGTTTAACATGAAATACGAATATTGGAGATCATTTATCTTTTTCATATATAAGTGGTCATATGTATCGGTTATACAAGGTAGAGTAGATAACAAATATATAATGTTGGTGAGTGTATTTACTATATATAATACCAAAATAATCCAAACTTATAATAAATTGCACTAGAAGTGTGTGTGCTTGGATATAAAATACATGCTTATTAATAATAATGAACAAAATAATTAACTTCTTCAAAAACAAGGTAAAGTGAATTTTAAAAAAATTCAAAAGAAAAAAACTTAAATCAAATTTAATAAATATGATTGATATAAAAAGATTATTTAATATAAGATAATAATTTCAGAAATGTAAGTTACAAATTGTCTGCTACAAACATAATTTATTTTCTGAATAAATAATAAAAGATATTTCAAATTATAATTTAAAATTTAACAGAGCAAAAAAAAAACATATGTGGTATATAATTAATTGATTAAATGAAGGCAAGACTTAAGATCTTCGAAGACTGAATTTTGGATGTATTCTATTCTGTTTGATTACTAATATTAAGTTTTAGGTTTACATGCACTTATTACCATAAAAGGGAGATTCGTCAATTATTTTATGTGAGAGACACACAAAGTTCAAACGTGGGAGGTGATGTAAGTCACAAATAAATTGATATAGATTAGAATCATCAAAAATTTGTAGTATGCATAAAATCCTTTTTCCAAATACTTTATACTTTTACCATATATATATTATAGCATATATTTCTTTATAAATATATAAGTCAAATTCATCAATTAATATAAAATGTTAAACATTTATAAATTAGAATTTTTATGATGACTTTGAATCTGGGCCGTAAACAATTGAAAAATTTTTAAAAGTCTTTGAATTTTTCTTTCAGGTGAACCTATAGTCAACCTAATTAACCATCCAACACTGGTTGCTAAATTGAAATCTAGAAATCTTTAGCTAAAAGGTGAAACAAGGGTAAAAAATGCTGAAACTCTAACTACCCAGCAATTTGGCAAGTCAGATGAGTACTTCCTTCTCCTTCACTGCTCCTCTGTGAGGGCTGTTAAAGAGATAATTGACTTGGAATAAAGATCGTTTTATCATTTATCCATTTGTTATTATATTATAAATGATCATTTATATATTTTATTAGCTTAACACAAATAGTAATTTACAAGAAATTAATAATAATCTTTTATACTTTAATAGAAAGCAATGGTAAAATTTTATCTTGGCTATGAATGGTCAACAAAGTTTTAAATATTTTCCTTCCATCTTGCAACATTTTAATCCTGAAACAATGAAAGGGATCAATCATAAATTGTGATATTTTGAGGCATGTATAAGACTGTCCGTGTTTAGGCTTTGTATTCACGAACTCAGTAAAATATATGAATTTCATATTTTTCATCAAAAAAAAATTTATATATGTATATAATCTTGGCAATTTTTAATACTGATATATATTATAATCTAAAAAAATGATAAAAAAAAAACACTATGTATAAATTTGAATAATATAAATAGAAAATAAACTCTGTTCAGATTAACTGTTAAATGGTCACTCTATCCTTAAATGTCATATGATCTCCAAAATAATTTACCATTCAATTCATTTTTTTAATATGATAATGATGCAGGATCTTCTTATACTTACTCATTTTCCTTTTCTCTACGGTATATTTCAATGTGTGAAGCACTTATTCTGCTGAATTCCAATTTCAATATATAAAAAGTGTATCCCAGTGAAAAGATGATTGGTTCTCTCCCCAAACTGCCTGCAGTGACATCTCTAAATCAATTGCACATACTATGAACTGATAAAGTTTACTTATTTGCCACAAAAATTTTAAGGCATTAGTGGATCTGAATTATGAGTTACAAGATAAAATGTGAAGCGTATATTGTACCGTTTTCGATTGTCTTTGATGTTCTTCCTGTCATCATGAAATCTTATAGACTACTTGAAAACCCTCTTGCAACTTGTGGCATCACAGCCATACACACTATGAATCATTTTAAATATTTTGGCAGCTGTTTTGCCTAATTTAAAAAAAAACCCAACATAATGTTAGAATATTGTCCCATCGTGGATTAAGGTATTAAACACACTTCCACATTTCATGTGATAACTTGTAACCCAGACATGCTAATGCCTAGTAAAAAACTAAATTTTCAGAGATGGTGTGCACCCAGCTTGGAAAGCAACCACTCACCTTCATCCAAAAAGGGATTTCACAACTGTACAACCATTTTGAGAATTTTTGATCCAATATTTTTCATGTGATACTTTCTAAAAAAAAATATTTATATATATATTTTGGATAACTAAACCCATTTCAAAATACCAACCTATTAAAATAGTCGTTTCAAAAGTAAATCATTTTTATAAATAATGTCATTATTATCTCAGTTTGTACCCTTTTAATATTCCTCATCAATAATTTTTTTAAATGGCAATAACAAAATCTATACATTCATAATGCATGCTGTTTTTGTTTGGCTTTTTTTTTTAATTTAATTTTTTTTAAGAGATCATTAACTCCATCTTTATTAGTTATTTGCATATATTTATTTTTTTTATAGAATTTTGGTATTCCTACGAGTGTTTATGAAAGAAAGTGGATCACAACTTGAAAGAAATAAAGTGGACAGCCAGAAGACTAAGAACTTTTAGTTAGAATTTAACAATGAGATGAAAGATTTATTTACAAAACATAACCTCAAATAAACAAAGATAAAACTTTAACAAATAACAGTTACTAAAAGTAAAAATTTGTATCTCAATTAGAACAAGCCTACGGACTAATTATTTACTATAAATGGTAAAAAGTAAAATGCAGAGACTAGTAGAAAAAAAATAAAAAGACAGAAATTTTGCTATTACTTTGCTTGGTTTAAGGCAATAATAGAATTGCAGACTCAAAGTCCACAAATTCCAGTTTTGCTTCATCACTTCTGGAACTCAAAATTCTTATGACCTCCTGAGCAATAATTCATTCAATTATTTTTATACAATATACAAAATAATTTAAGATTTTTAAATACTTAATATTAACTATAACTCAATTAAACTAGTTTGAATTTTAAAAAATCTTACTTCCTCTTGCAACTGAAGGTAATCGTCATCAAGCTCTGTATATTTTCGCTGAAGAGTTTTGTGAGTAATCTCCCAATTACCAATTTTTTGGTCCATTTCATCTAACTGAAACAAATAAATTTGAACATTTCAATGTGTATATTTAGTTATCATTATAAATACTTCAAAAAAAAAAAAAATCAAAACATTATTTAATAGTTCGACTATTAATATATTAACTACATCTGCTGAGAAAGACTTATTTTTGAAAGTAACATGTAAATTTAATAATTTGTTTTAGATCCAATCACAAAAACCAAAGACACAAAAATGACTCCTAATTATGGTAATAATTTTATGGATTCATTGAGGGGAGAGAAAAAATTTTAATGTGTTAATATAAAATTCATATTTGGTTTGTATACAAGATTAAGAAAATAGTAATTAACTTTCAACATCTAACTTATATTTCTGAGTCTGAATCCTGGTAGAAGCAATTTCAATTAGCTAAAGTGTTAATTTAATAATATCATTATAGAGCTTGTTCAGTAGATCAATGTATACTATACCCAAGCAATGAAGAACAAATCAAAATCACTAGTTTATAGGAAATCAAAGTCTAACCGAAATCACTACAAAATTTTAAAAATTGCTTTAGCAAACTGGATACAAAATTTGACAAAAAAACCTGATGAGAAAAGATATGTCAACAAATTTTATTATTCATTAAATACTAAAATAAATTACACACACACATATAGACAACCTAATACAATTGTTTGAATGCAAGAGTATAAAGATAAGTATTAATATATATAAAAAGAGAGAAATATAAAGGATATTTATCAATAATGAAGCATGAAGCAAATACATGAAATATACTTATAACTTTCATTTCATCACATTGTCTTTAATCACATAAGGATTTCTGAAAAAGGCAAATAGCCCCCAAAATTCATTTCATTCTGAAACCAGCATTCTTCACTTAACCCACATCATATCCTCATGCCTTCATTAGCTCTGCTCAGTATTCATCAGTATCAAATTATTACAATTTAATCTGAAGGATATTTACTGTGAATTTAAGCATTAGAATATCATGAACAACGATGATCAATTGCAATTAAAAATAAATGATCTTTCATGCTACATACAAAGTATATATTTCAGCTATAAAATAGCTATGCGATGTACTACAGGTGTAAATATATGTTATTACCATTCTAACATAGTAATTAGAAGATCATATATAGCAAGTTTATTGCAACTTGTGAAGATCACATTTTAAACTCATTTTAAATTTCATTTATTATAAATACAGACTGATAAAGATAATATCAGCAAATATACATATTAATAAATATGAAATGTTTAAACACAATTTAAAATTATGATTATGTGTAAAAAAAATTATATTTAAAAAAAAAAATGTTGTATTAAGTTTTACATGCAATCTTCTGACTGCTGTATTGATACTGTGAACAAGTATTCAGAACTGTAGAATACTTGACAAAGGTAATGATGGAATTATAATCAATGTCTTAAAAGAAGTAGATGACAAAGTTATATACTAAATGTCTAAATGATAAAAATGTTCCAGATAATTGGAGGAATGCAGTATTAATAATAATATTTAAAAAAAGATGATGAAAATATTAGAAGTTACAGACCTCTCACTTTTTTATCAATTCTATATAAAATTTTACCAAAATAATTACAATTCGTTTATAGTGAACTTTGGATTTTAACCAACTAAAAAAAAAAAAACAAGCTGGATTTAAAGTAGTTTTAGTACAATGGATCATATCCAAGTATTGAAAGAAGTTTAAGAATGGACCAATGAATGTAAGTTGCTATTAGGCTTTGGATTTATAGATTACGCAAATACATTTGATTCTATAGGCATTTCTTCAGTGATTAAAGCATTGGATCATCAAGGTATAGACTCAGGATATTATCATATTCTGAAGAATGTTTATAAAAATGCAACAACAATTAGATTACATAATGATTCTAAAAAGATTAACATTGAAACGGGTTTACGACAAGATGACACCATATCTCCAAAACTTTTTACAGCAGTTTTGCAAGATGGGAAACTAAGGGAATAAAAGTAAAAGAGATTATTTAAGGCATCTACATTTTGCAGATCCATGTAGTTGTTTTGAAAATAATGCTTTAGAGTTTCAAGAAATATTGCAAAAGTTATGAGATGAAAGTCGGATTAAAGGTAAATGTTAAAAACACTAAAGCAATGTTCAATGGATTTTCTCAAATGAAGAAAATAAAGATTGATAATGAGGAGTCAGAAGCTAATAGCTACAAATACCTTGATCAGCTTATTATCATAGATGGAAACAATGAATAAAATTAATCATCACACGATCACCATTCTTTATGCTTACACAAGCTGTTTTTCACAGAGGCAAAACTCTCCATACAGTAGTGCCATTCAGTGCAAGCCAGAGTAATCAACGGATGCAGGAAGTTTAGTGCATAAAATCCTATCTAGTGTATACTCATCCAATATCCCCAGAATAGTTTCTAGTTTGAAGCTTTCATCAGTGAGGTGCCTTGGATCCGAGATCACTGTACCTAGATCTTAGGATCTAAGGCAACTCTCCAGCAGCCAACTTTTACTTTTTTAGTTAACTATAAAACTTTGAGTCCAAAATGAAACACAATAATATTTTCAAGCTAAACTCATTAGCTTGTATAGTTGTATAATTGTAAGCTAATGAGCTTAGCTTGAAAACATTATTGTGTTTTCAGTTTGGACTCAAAAAAAGCTTTATAGTTAGCTAAAAGTAAAAGGTGGCTGCTGGAGAGTTGCATTAGATCCTAAGATCTGGGTACAGTGATCTCAGATCCAAGGCTCCTCAATGATAAAAGCCACAAGCTAAACACTAGTAAGGGATATTGGATGAGTAGGAACTAGATTGGGATTTTATGCAATAACCTTCCTGCATCCATTGATTACTCTGGCTTGCACAGAGTATTGCTACTGTATGTAGAGTTTTGCCTCTGTAATAAAATCAATCATAGAATTAAACTTGTTTGAAGTGTTTTTTGTAGAAATAACTTAAATATTAAAAGGAAATATACCTATGTGTTTGAATAGGAAAGTTTTTAATAAATTCATGCTACCAGTTCTTATGGATCTGAGACTTGGATACTTAACAAAAGACCAATAGAGACTTATGACCACTCAAAGAAATATGGAGAAATACATGGGTGAAAAAACAAACTGCTGCTACTGACATCATTGAAAGAATTAAGAAACTGAAGTGGAGTTGGGCTGGGCATATTGCTAGAAGAAATGATAATAGATGGGCAGTTGAAATCTTAAACTGGATTCCAAGATATTGTACAAAAAAGAAACCACATGTGATATGAATGCTGGTGTGATGTGGAGCAGAGAGACAAGAGATTGGAAAAAAATGGATTAAACTTGGAGAGACTTTCATCCTGCAGTGATGATGGATAAAAAAATTAGTCTGCCTATTTTTCATTATTTAGAAATTTTAAAGTTTAATTCAGCAACAGGAAATACTAAACATACTTTGCATTTACAGTAATTAGTTTTAGGGTTGTAATTATATTTTATTGAGTGCGCAGGAAGTACATGTAAATATTTTAAGACAGGCTAAAACCTGTATCAAAAAGAGTGGCCATCTTATCTCTAACCATATAATATTGCATATTCAATAACTGCTAATTTGTTAAAGTTTGAAATGAGATTAAAATAATTGCTATCTTGCATAATAAATGTTCATTATTACTGGTTTAAACACTATTCAAAATATTATATTGTAAGAACATCTCCAAAATATATCACATGAATCTCGTTTATATAAAATTCCAACTGCTAGGTGTCTAGCAAGGTAAATAATTATTTTATGACTATAGCATAATTAATGACATTAACTTGTGACTGGAACACAAATACTATATATCAATGATGTCACAGCGCCATCTAATGGTGACAGTATACTCCCTCCCCAACTACCATATATAGTAACCATATGGTTTGGCTAAATTACACTAAGCTTTATTCAAGTGATCTAGTATGTAAAAATTTTAAATTTTAATTAATAATAATTATAATATATTGAAAATCAGTATATAAAATCAGTAGTAGTTTGAAATGCTTATTGGATTATAATTTTCCAATTAAAAAAGCTCACCAATAATTATCCTGAGAGTGGTGAAGACTTGGACTATTTTGAGACACTCTAGAAAATCTGATAGAGTGGATCATTCATAAATATTTTATTACAAGGTCTAGTGGCAGTCATATTAAAAATAATATTTAATAGTATTAAACCAATTTGGAAGTATGAAAATACTTAGCACTTTATTGTTATTATTATTAAACAATAATTGCAAGAAAGAAAACAATTTATAATTCTTCTAAATTTTGTAAACATTCTTCAAATATATTGTATTGCAATTTAAATTGATATAAAACATTCTAGATAGTCATCACTAGAGGAAGAAATATTAATTTATTCACACTGTTCAGTTATTGGTCCATTTGGTACCATAATGCAATGTAATACAAGGTATAAATAATTCAACAAAGTTTGTAGGGGGGCTATTAAGAAAAAGAAAATCGGAATAAAAGGACTTCAATTTCTACACCTATAAAATAAAGTAAAAAAAGAAAAAGCTGAAAAGTAACAACCTTGTGGATTAAGTTGAATAAGATTACAGGACAATGTGTATTTAAAAATATGGAATAAGAAACCTTAAAAACCTTGTATTCATTCATCATTATTTTCCATCGATTTTATAATTCCCGAGATGCATACTGGAGAAAAGAGAGTGACAGCCGTATGGATAATTATTTGCCTCAACAAATACTACTTCAAACTAAGAACAATTCCAGAAAGTGTAAGCAATTACTTTTATTTATTTATATTAGCCAATTTTCATATTTAAAAATGACGCGTAAATTATTTAGACTGAAAGGAAAAAGAAGAAAATGTTTTGTTTTCGCGCTCTTTAGTTTGTTTATAAATTATAATCTTTATAAAATATAATTCGAAATAATTTTGAAGAAAAGTGTGAAAATATAAAGTGGACAGACTAAAAATTCATTTTAAGTCATATAAAGTTCAATCAATTTTAAAAAAAAATGTGTGAACTTATTCCCTATTCTTATTAAGAAAGAAAACTCTTCTGCAAAGTTTTGCTTTAGCGCCAATTTGCTTAGTTATTGAAAATGGAAAAGTTACAGATTTAAAAAAAAATGCTAAGGATATCGTATTTATAATTGCTCAGTTGAATAAATTCTTCTTAGTATTATTAAACACATATTAATTTGCTGATAGAAATGAAATAAATAAATATTTACTTTTTGATCTTTATTGTGCAACATGCGAATTAATAATATTTTAAAATTTCCAAGATCATTTAAAGTTATTACAGATATCACCGCAGATGGAAAAACAACATAAATAAATCAACAAAATGATTTTAAAAGGTTTGCTTTGTAGATCGTAATAAACCTATAAATTCATTTAAGGAAATTTATCTATAGAAAGTATGGATAAACCTATTTTTAATTGTGCTACACTTGGAAGTGTTTGAATTTTATCTCACTATGCTGGCATCGAATATAAGAATCATAAAATATATATGCGTTACTTATGAATGTTTGCTCATGATATCAGTTTCCTTATCATTTAGTTCATAATGATGGAACCAACTTTGAACCAAGGAGGATAAAATCTAATGGGAGAAAATGTTCGTTTATTTTTTTATTGCCTAGGCTTATTATTGTAATATACTGTTTGTAATGTATTATTCAGAGATTTATTATTATTTATTGTGGTATAAAATATATTTAGTTAAGGACAGATAGATGTATAAAGATATATATATATATATTTATTATATATATTTTTGTTATTTTCCCAGTTGAGGGAAAATATAATAGTAAAGATCGTTTATCTAGACAGAGAGAGAGAGATATATATATATTTATCTCTCACACTTTTAAAACAGATTTTAATATTTTATTGAAGGGTAAACAAACAGACTAAATTTGTCAAAGATATACTATAATGACATAATTGTTTTATTACATGAAATATTTTATATAAGCATTTTGCATTTATTAAATTTTGCCTATGAATTAGCATGTCCACTTTAAATATAAAATGTATGCTAATCTCATTGTCTACGTATGTATGGCTTGTTATAACAAAAGTATTATTATTATTTTTAAAAATAGTTAATGGTCATTTGACTTACATGTGGGTTTGTTTGATACACTGACAGTTTCTGCATTGTAAAATGGAATATTTAGGTTTCCACTTTTATTATTAGAATTATTTTATCTTGCTATTGCATTGATAAGGATTCGTGATGGCTTTCAGCTGATAAGTATGTACCACATATAATGGCATAAAATATAATATCATTGATATTGGGCATGTAGAGAATTCTCCCATTGCTAATTACATGAGAGGATGATATTGGCAAGGCTGATCAATAGTTAGTGCTTAGTTAGCATAGTTAATCCCAAGAGAGGATTGTATCCATAGTCTGAATTCTATTTCCCTGTAATGAGGTAATGCCCACACTTTTATACCTATGAAAAGGTATTAGAATTGGCCATATTATTGTACAACTATCATGTTGTTTTGTAGAGCCTCCCTTTATTGTTTGATCCCTCATGAGGTTATGTAGTTAGTTTTCCACCGTGTATGGTAAAGTTTTAGTATTTTAAAATTAAATAGCAAGGATAAAATTAGATTTAGGGACGGTCTATCTATAGTGTTTGCCTAATTGGAATAGTGTCTTTATGATGTTGTAGGATCTTCATCAATTTATAAACCAACCAACCAAAACTTACTAGTAATTGTAAAACTTCTATATGAAAGAGCAAGAGACACATGGACAATGTTGATTTATTTTCATCAAGCAGTGACTCGCCGATGGATCGGTAAGATAGATTAACTATTAGAATGATGATGTTGTGGACATAGGCAATGTTTTGGTGTCATGTATGCATTTGACTTCTGATGTCTGTCCCCACATTAATCCAATAAATCCCTTCATAGTAAATAATAATTGCTAATTGTGCTGAATATGAGAATTGTCCTTATCATATTCTGATAAATAAAATAGCTACAGTTTAATACACAACTTTATAACTTTGAGTTTTAGATTTAAAAATTGCACGTATCCTCAAAGATTTAAACACACTTTTGTTTTATAATTTGAGTGCTAATTTAGTTTAAATAAAGTTTAACCTTCCAATTCTATAAGATAAAATAATAATAGAAACAGCTAATAATGATAGTGATACTATGAATATCACTGTATTAGTTTGTCTTATATACTATGTGTATAGTCAATGGGATACCAATTATTTTCCATGCCTGATTTTATATAATGTATTCGTCTTGTTTAATGCAATGTGTCTGAAATAAATTTGTAAATAGTGTAAAAAAATCTTGTTGTGTTAAAAATTTATTTAGTTGTCTGTAGTCTTATTGCTAATCACCACACACATTATTATTGTTATTGCTATCGACATATCATCTGATTATATTGAAATCATCATCAATCAATATAGTATAATTAACTATATGTTGGTATATCATAATAATTTTGTTAAGTCCTATAATTTATGAGTACATCTAAGGCATCATCACTTAATAATCAAAATATTATTAACCTAGAGTGCATATTATTTTAAGTGGTATACTAAAAGATAAACACTTAATATTGGTTTAATAGGTTTATTTGAACCCGTAGATCTATCATTCACTGATCTTGATCACATTGTTTATAATTATTTAAGAAAAGGAAGTTGGTAAGTTATTGTGTTTAGTTATTAAAAAGTTATTCCTAATTCTTGAAGCTTAAAGTTTATATTAGTTATGGAGTTTATAAAGTTTCTTTGGAATTACTAAATATTGTTTGTTAATTCAATTTTGTATTAAGAGCTGTTTTGTGCATTATATTTGGGTAGTGGCAAAATCCCTCTCACTGACCCAAGTATATTTTGTATAACAATATTTGAGTTGTTTGAACCTTGAGAAGAATAAGTTATTAATTTGCAATGTAGAATTTGAATTTATGGAAAATTTTATATCTAGTTGTTTATTGTAGTTGGATTTGAGTTATGTTATATTCACTGTTTTATGAAAGTCAACCAAATTGTTAAGGTGTAAATTGCTTCTTTTGTCTTAAAATGTATAGCTTGTTTTGACTTTATGATGAAGATTCTGGTTTTGTCAAGCTTGGAATCCCTATTTTATTTAATTTATCTTATTATCATTTAATACAATATTAGTTTATAGTTTAATATCTCAGTCTCCATCATCAACATTGTTCTTCAATTTCGTCTTGCTCGTTCTTTTATTTATTCATTCTCATTTGACCTTATTTCATTATCATAATTGATTATTCATTCATTAACTTCTATTCTATTATCATCTTAATCATTCATTAACTCTTATTCTATCATCATCTTAATCATTCATTATTCTCATACATCTTCTTTCTTTTCTCTTCATTCTCAGACTCATTTCATTTTATTATTTAATTATTACTTATTCTCATCATCCATTTAGTCGTCTACATCCTAATTTATTTATTACTTAATAAATATAATTTTAATTTCATATTCATTCCATAGATCTAATTACTATTTATTTATTGATTTGATGAATATTAAATTTATTTCATCACATTTTGTTTGTTCGTGGATTTCAAAGCTAGTTTGACCAGAAGTTATTATCTTCATTAATCACCTTGTAATCTTTAAGTTTATAGTTTCATGCGAGTTTAGGTAGCAATAAAGAAATCATCTCTTTAGTTTAACATTTCTTTTTAGGCGTATATTCTTGATGATTCAGATAGTGTAGGTTACAAAGGGTGGATTTGGTGACATGAGATGTGTGGTCGGATTCGTATATGATTCCAGCATCTAAGGGAAGGTTACATAGTTGGATTTATTTCAAACGTTTAGGCCAATTAGTTAATTGGAGGGTGCAGGATACAATATAGTAGTATGTGAGACAGGTTGAATGATGATCATTAGCTAAGGAAGGATGATCGCTAGCTAAGGAAGGTTACAATATATATATAGTATGACGAATAAAAAGTATGCTTTATGTTCTATAAATCAGCATTGTTCAAAATATTCTAAAATTTAAATTTGCAATGAAGGAGATCCCTGCAACATATTTCTAAGTTATTGGTCTTCATTGCATCAGATTCTTCCAGCACTGCATTCACTTGAAAGCTAATTCATTTTTATCTAGCTATCCAAAATTGAAGACTTAAAAGTTTTCACGTCTAAGGATTAAGAACTTCCATCAATAGGCTTTCGCCAGCTATATTAGAAATCAGAATTCCATTCAGAAATAATTTTTTACTCATCTCAGTTATAAAATATTTGTGTATATGAAGTGCATTTAATTTTAATATACTACGTAAAATGAAGTCAAGCAAGTGTCTTCTAAAATGTGAGGCCAAAAAAATGTATAATAAAGTCAAAGAATTCTGTTTGTAGTACTGATTAATCAGTACTCAAAAAAATTAATGCCAAAGTGGAAGAGATTTCTGACTGTATAGACTTTATCAAAACTTGAACTAATCTCAACTGTATTAAAAAATAATAATAAAGTATTCATTTGCTTATTCATTCTATTAATTTATTGTAAAAACTATTCTAGATTATTTTATTTTGATTATTTTCAAAGAAACCAAAAAAAAAAAAGTCAAACCACTTTACCTGCTGATTGAATAAGGTGATGCTGTTCCGTTGTTCAGAGTTATGCTGTTGTAACGTCTGGACTTCTGACTGATGCAATTCTTTGGATGCGGTCAATTGCACATCCAAAGTTTTAACTTTATTTTCTGCAGATTCCCTGAAATATTTTAAAACATTTGTCTTATAAAATAAAAATACGAAGATTCTTTAAAGGACTAAAAAAAAATATGTTATAGTAATCAATATTTTAAAGTTTAATTTTGTCAGTTATTATGTTCTTTTGTTGACTATTGTAATATCTACTGAGTTTTATAAAATAATCAATCATGAATAATTTAATGCAGTGTTAGAGCGATGGACTCAAAACATAAAACTCCCTGGAATGAAGTTGAGTTTTGTCACTTTTGCTTAAATATCGTATGAACCACAATCCCCCTTTCCAAGCAGTGAACCATTCTATTATATTATTTAATAAACATATATATTACAAGGATAGGTGAAAGCGCTCCTAAGTGACGTTTATATTTTTTGTTCTTTTTAACAAATTTTAATTACTGTATTTTCCAATATTTATTTATAAGTTTACATATATTATTTTGAAGAAATACAGACATCGATTTGTAGTATTATTATTACATATACCCTTCTAAACATCACATGATCACCATCTCTTATACTAGCACTAGATAGGGATTTTATGCACAAGCCTTCTGGCATCCATTGATTACTCGTTGGCACAGGGTGGCACTATTGTATGGAGAGTTTTGCCTTTGTTTATATACCCTTCTACACATGACATAAAAACACTAGAAACATGGAATTTAAAAATACTCTACAAGATTTTAAAATACAATATTAAGATCATAAGACCAGTCAATACATTCATTCTACTGGATATGTTTTTGAATCTACTATTGCAAAAATAGATCTTCATTGGAAGATACAAACAATCAATGACAGACTTCGCATGTATGTTATAAAGATGATTTCAAAGGCATTCTAAAGAAATGTATTATTGATTGATTTCATTGGGATATAGCTGATGATAAAACATAGTGAAAACTAAAAATTAGATAAAGTATGAAAATCTTCCAAAAAATAAAGTTTGCAAAAGTTGAAAGACAGGATCTTAAGGTATCAAATAAACAAACTAGCGTAGAATACATACTGACATATCAAATATCTAATTTTTTATTCATCTTTCTATCATTTTTCTCATTTTAAAGTTAGAATGGCCATACTTGTTTACAAGTGGCTGCTGAGGATAATAAAAGTTTCAAAAAATAAGGGATTTAAACAGGATTGCTGCTTCTTAATTAGATATTTCAATGCTAATGGATATCTCTATGATGTAAATCATTTGCTCTAGTGTCAGCTTAACATTCTTATCTTCAACAAGTTCTGCATTCAAAAATCTAAATACAATGAATTTCTTTCACTAAGGATAGCAGGAAAATGATGCATTACAAAGCATATCTTCTAGGTACTTTTTTAAAAAATGACAGTAAATGGTATAGCTTTTTATGAATTTTTTTCATAAGAGCTATTTTTTTAAAAAAAATATTTTTTATAAAAAACAAAAAAGCCATGCAAAATTCAACTATGGGCCTTTTCAAATAAAATGATAGGAGATTCCTTGGTAAGTATAATATTAATAATTAAAACAGGCAAAACGCTCTATACGTATTGCCACTCAGCGCAAGTCAGAGTAATCAATGAATCTAGTGCCTACTCATCCAATATCCCCAGACTAGTTTCTGGCATCCATTGATTACTCTGGCTTGCACTGAGAGGTAATACGTATAGAGAGTTTTGCCAGTTTTAATAACAGTTAAGAGCAAGTATAAGAAATGGTGATCATGCGATGTTTATTGTAATATTAATAATTACATTTTTTTTACATTAAACTGAAATGAATTGTCTTGATAAATTATTATAAATATATTTTTCAGAAAGTAAAAGCATTTTTATAATAAAAATAAAATTAAGTTTTTCTGTAATTTGTAAAAAAAATTGATCATAATATATATGTCATGTGCATAAGAATATATATATCCATAGATGAATAAATTGTTCAAAATGCAAATAGTAATATAAATTTGTGCTTCAAATTATAATATATTAGTTATTTTTAAACACATATTTGAAAACAAATTATTACAGATTCTAATATCTATTTTGTTAAAAAAGAAAAAGCCCTAAATTGATGTCTTCACCATATTTTGTAATAAAAATGAAATAACAAATCATTCCGATTTTCACAAAAGCAATATTATCAGTAAATTACGCAATCATCATTTTAATCATATTCTATATAGAATAATTTAAAGTTAATTTTTAAAAAAATCGTTTTAAAAACTTATATATTAAAATTTACAATTTATGAATAAATTTCAAATTAATAATTTTAAAAAGGTTTACATTTTTTATTTTTATTTTAAAATAATGATCATATTTTCTCAGCTTTATTGTTTTAACAATAATTTATTATATTATTGTGAAAACAGTTTCTTCAATCAAATGCATAAAAAATGTCGATATAGTGTATAAATTAGTATAAAAGTTACGATTGCGCATCATTAATATTGGTACAGTTTAAATAACTCTTAATCAGATTTAGTTTTGGAATTATTTGTACACTGTTGATTATTAGCAGTCATTTTAAAAAATTGCTTTATTTATAAATAAAATCTTTTGATGAATTATAATACTTAAATTAAAGCAGAAGTTACTACAAATCTCCATTATTTGAGCTTTTATTGTTATTAAAATTTAAATACTTAAATTACTATTAAAAACTAGTTAACATAAATATGAATGAAAGGCAAATTAAAAGTTATATTAAAAAAAATAACAAATAGACTAGACTAAGGTCACTAGATATATATAGTCAAATAACTAATTTCGTAAGAGATCATGATGTTTAAGTAATAAGCGCTAAGATGAGCTTCGATTTATAAATCTCTTTTAGATTTTAAATCTATCACTGCACTACTTAACAACAGAAGGCTATGACTAGATGTAACCAGAATATTAACTAATTAATGTGCAACTTTCCTTATATTCTTAATCATATGCATTGGTGAAAATCTAACTTAGAATTACCTCAACATTTTCTCTGCCAAAGTTTTCTTCTGTGCTGCCTGGAAATCAGCATTTAATTTCTGCCGTTCAGATTCAGTGAGTTTTCTGAATTGTTTTTTTTTTTTAAAAAAAAAAAAGACAACAAATTTATATAAATTTATATTTATATATGATAAACGCAATCAAAAGAAATTAAAGTATACTTTTCATCCGCAATTTTATTGTATTTTGTTTCGAGGTGGTCATTGAGTGCTTCAAAATCTTGAATTTGTTCCTCCAAAGTGGTACAGGTGGTTTTTAATGTTGAAATTGTCTGAAACAATAAAAACAAAACAATTAATCATATGAATTAAGACTTAAAAAAAAATATTGATACTTAAACAGTTTAAAAGTAAGAATACAAAGACCTTTAAACAATCTATAGCAGGGTAAAGACCTCTCTAATAGAACCACATGAAGTAAAAGTGAAGAAGGTATTAATCACCAAGCTTGCCAATTAAATAATAAAGGATGTATTTCACTTGTTTTATTCTCTAGTTATATAGATATTCATTTATTGATAAATACATAGATGGATTAGAAAAGTTCTCTGAAATTAAACAAAAAAAATCTATATCAGATTGGAATTCAGAAACCTCCAAATTTTTCCTAATCCATATTCAAATCGAAAATCTTGAGCATAACAGACAAAATGTTAACTAACTGTATTGTGAGATCTATTGCTTGTTTATCAATGAAGAATCCTCTGCTAAAATTATATTAACAATATTTGTTTCTGATATTGAGATGATGGTATTTTAGTTGTAATTATATAGTAAACTATTTCCATCATCTAATATTAATTATTAAATGTTTTTAGAAAAATTCAAAATGATATTTAAAATTTTCAAATATATTCTACTGTTGGTAATAGCCCATAGTTAGAATATAGCATAATGTTTCAAGTGGTATTCTTTTCCTTTCTTCTTCAGATATTGCTGGCCTGATCAGTAACAATATTAGCATGGAAATTGACCTTGGGATCTTTAGAATCATGTTTATTGAATTTAAGGTGATACTCTAGCCATCCTAATTGGTCAATGTCATTTTAGATTCAACATTTATGAATCTAAAGATTCCCGTTCGGTCAGCCAACACCCGAAGAAGAGAGGAGAATAATATCATTAAAAATGCTGTGCTGAATGTATTTGAGAAGTTTAACTAAAATGTGAATTTTTCTAAAAACATTTAACAATTAATATTAAGTAACAGAAATAATTCAACTATAATTACAACTAGCTTACAATATTTTGAAGATGAGGGCAGAATTAATTTTTAATAAAAGCATTACTTTTTAAATTATATTACAGTTCATGTAAATGAGTTATTTAGACATAAAACATGGAAGTCTGTGAGTGATGAAATATTTATAACACTGAGATTAAAAAATAAAAATATCTTAACAATTTATTTATAAATATCACAGAAATATTTATTATCCAAATTATTCTGAATTGATAACAAACAACAAAAAAAAACTTTAGTACCCAATGGATAATTCTGTAGTAAGCATTAAGTCTTAGAAAAGATATGCTTGGTTCTCCGATTATGTAACTCACTGAAACTACAAATGAATTTATCTATTAATAAAAATTATATAGTTATTATAAATATCAGAATGACAGATTAAACTAGAAAACAATTCAGGAACTTTTAGCTCTACCAATGAACTGAATTGCAGAGAAAGATGACTATGATCAACATTAATAATAGTATTTTGAAAAGTTCAAGCCAGCAAATTTTTTAGACATTAAGACAGATAACTTTTAAGATTGCGACAGCGATATTCCCAACAATGAGTTTGCATCTGCATTCTAGACTCAATCTAATTATATAAAAGAGTATTACTGGTTCAATCAATAAAAGTCCAAATTCAGAATAAGCTTTTAATAAATAAAAATGGAGACTTAATTTATTATCTCATCCTACGTATTTAACTTCAAAGACTGTTTAATTTATAATTACAATTGCTACTTTAGTAATCCTAGTAAATCTTTTTCTTTGCAGTAAAAAACATTTTGTACTCTCTAGCCTGATCACCATAAAATAAATAAAGTTCTTTTCTCTGTTACTTTGTTTGTTTTACTTTACAACTTTGCTTGCAATAGTAATTTGTTTCCACTACCATTATCACTAGAATATGATGTTTATAACTTACTTATTGCCAAATCATAAAACCTTTGCTTCTTTTACTACTATCAATATGCAGATTGTGATTTCACTGACATCTAATGTAAGTAGATGTACATTAGAATAATCGGGTGATCATATACAAACTCATATAAACCCAATCAACTATTATTTGAAAATAAGTCAAAATATAATGTTGTACAAAAATAATATTAAAAAAAAGTAAATTGTTAAAATATATAAATTTTTACAAAAATTTCCCTTATGAAGTAAATCCTTCAAAACAATTATAAAGAGAAATAAATTAATAATATTTTAATTAAAAAGATAAAAATTTAATTACAGACTTATGACGAGACTTTACTTTATAATTTCCAGCAATAATTATATTAAAAATTATAATAAAAATATGGTCTTTAAAAAATACAAATATACACATCCCTTTTTCCAATCTAAAAACATAATATAAGAAATAAGCAATCAATGAACATTATAGAGTGCACAGCAAACAAGTTCTGGACGATTGGATTCCTTGTATAGAAAACTATAAAATACATGATACTGATCCTAGTATGTACTGTAAAACTATATAGCTTCGACTTTAGAAAATCAATTATATATTTTAAATACTTCAGTTATAAATGCAAGCATCTTTGATTTTTTTGTCAATAGATGGAAAATATTGCTATTAAGCATCACTTGACTTATGTAAATCACATTAAAAGTGGTGACATTTCTTTGCCCAATCTAGAATCAAATTATTGAAGCATAATATAATAAAGTGGAAAAAAGATGGTAGTTTGAAAATTAAGTATTTAAATGCATTAAAAATATATTTACCATATGGATTTAGGATATATTTGATTCTAAAAGAGTGACTTGATTTATTTTTTATTATTAACTGCAAGTATCAAATATCAAAACAAAATTTCTCATGTATGGCAAAATAGCTATAAGTTAAAACACATTTAATGTATTTGATGATATACTGCATAATTGATATTTTAACTAAAGAGAAACGAAAGATTATATTAAGATATATTTATCATGAGACAGGTCATGCACTATCCTTCATGCAAAATATGCTTAAGATGTTTGTAAAGGCAAAGCATACATACTTTGTTATCATGTGAGCATAATCACATAAATATAAAAGCAAGAATTTATAATGAAGGCACGATCAGCTGATTTTAAAAAAAATCTGGATCCTATAGTTCCTGTTATATGCCAAAAATTTAACAGATCCTCAATTTTATGAATATTTTGCATGTAGTATATCCAGGGAAAAAGTGATAGGTTCTCCCTTCAAGTTGCCTGTAGTACAATCTCTAAATCAATGCATGTGAAACTAAGTAACATAGTTTAGCTATTCATCACCAAAATTTTAAGGTGCATGTCTAGATCAAGAGCTACAATATGAAACGAGATGTGTTTCATATCTTCATGGATCTTTTCAATGCTCTCATAAGATCTGAAAATGCTTCTCTAACTCACTGTCATATACAATATATCATTTCAAACATTTCAGTAGAGTTCTGCCCAATTTCAACAAAATTTAATGTTACTGCATTGTTCCAATGTGGGTTAAAAAATGAAACACAGTGTGACATTCCATGTCATAACTCACAATTTAGACATGTAAGTGCCTTACAGTTTTCATGGTAAATAATAAAACTATGTCACTATGTCCACACATTCGTTGATTCACAAAAGGTGCCGAGGGAGTTTGGAAAAAGAACTAGTTATCAGTCATCTTTTCACTGGGATACATGGTGTATGATAATGAAATTTAAAAAAATTACTATTGGACAGTCTACGCAAATATAATATATATACATGTTTGAAATAATGTGTATTATGAAAAGGCTAATATTTGTGAAATGAAGAAATAAGTGCTTAATAAGTGTGAATGATTCCATATTATAGTGGCAGTTGATAGTAAGCAAAATGGTGTTATAATGGATTTATATTTCTAACGTGTATATATATATATGAAAAAGAAAAACAAGTTTTATATATGTAAAACCTGCTATCGCTTGTATTAATGATCAATAGATGGAGCTTTACCAAGACCTCCAAACAAGCATATTGTTTACATAAACGTCAGAGTCGATATTCACTGTCTCTTTTATTTTGCTCCACCCTCAGATCAGCTGATTTGCTCTCATCAGTGAAGGGATAGGAGTTATAAAACTAGACCTAAACACTAACTCCAAGCGTTTATGCAAAACGTTTCTATCAGTTTGCAAGCATGAATTTTTTAGACACGTTAATGTCTTCAAACTCAGCCTATCAAACAAGATAGCTATATGGGTCTGATTTCAGTTCAGTTTCTCCACATAGTAAAAGTTTCTGCAATCTATATCATTGCAAGAAAACTTTAAAGGTACATTTATGAAAAAGAAAAACAAGTTTTATATACGTAAAACCTGCTATCGCTTGTATTAATGATCAATAGATGGAGCTTTACCAAGACCTCCAAACAAGCGTATTCTGTTTACATAAACGTCAGAGTCAATATTCACTGTCTCTTTTATTTTGCTCCACCCTCAGATCAGCTGATTTCAAGCTGATTTGCTCTCATCAGTGAAGGGATAGGAATTATAAAACTAGACCTAAACACTAACTCCAAGCGTTTATGCAAAACATTTCTATCAGTTTGCAAGCATGAATTTTTTAGACACGTTAATGTCTTCAAACTCAGCCTATCAAACAAGATAGCTATATGGGTCTGATTTCAGTTCAGTTTCTCCACATAGTAAAAGTTTCTGCAATCTATATCATTGCAAGAAAACTTTAAAGGTACATTTATGAAAAAGAAAAACAAGTTTTATATACGTAAAACCTGCTATCGCTTGTATTAATGATCAATAGATGGAGCTTTACCAAGACCTCCAAACAAGCGTATTCTGTTTACATAAACGTCAGAGTCAATATTCACTGTCTCTTTCATTTTGCTCCACCCTCAGATCAGCTGATTTCAAGCTGATTTGCTCTCATCAGTGAAGGGATAGGAGTTATAAAACTAGACCTAAACACTAACTCCAAGCGTTTATGCAAAACGTTTCTATCAGTTTGCAAGCATGAATTTTTTAGACATGTTAATGTCTTCAAACTCAGCCTATCAAACAAGATAGCTATATGGGTCTGATTTCAGTTCAGTTTCTCCACATAGTAAAAGTTTCTGCAATCTATATCATTGCAAGAAAACTTTAAAGGTACATTTATGAAAAAGAAAAACAAGTTTTATATACGTAAAACCTGCTATCGTTTGTATTAATGTTCAATAGATGGAGCTTTACCAAGACCTCCAAACAAGCGTATTGTTTACATAAACGTCAGAGTCAATATTCACTGTCTCTTTTATTTTGCTCCACCCTCAGATCAGCTGATTTCAAGCTGATTTGCTCTCATCAGTGAAGGGACAGGAGTTATAAAACTAGACCTAAACACTAACTCCAAGCGTTTATGCAAAACGTTTCTATCAGTTTGCAAGCATGAATTTTTTAGACATGTTAATGTCTTCAAACTCAGCCTATCAAACAAGATAGCTATATGGGTCTGATTTCAGTTCAGTTTCTCCACATAGTAAAAGTTTCTGCAATCTATATCATTGCAAGAAAACTTTAAAGGTACATTTATGAAAAAGAAAAACAAGTTTTATATACGTAAAACCTGCTATCGCTTGTATTAATGATCAATAGATGGAGCTTTACCAAGACCTCCAAACAAGCGTATTCTGTTTACATAAACGTCAGAGTCAATATTCACTGTCTCTTTCATTTTGCTCCACCCTCAGATCAGCTGATTTCAAGCTGATTTGCTCTCATCAGTGAAGGGATAGGAATTATAAAACTAGACCTAAACACTAACTCCAAGCGTTTATGCAAAACGTTTCTATCAGTTTGCAAGCATGAATTTTTTAGACACGTTAATGTCTTCAAACTCAGTCTATCAAACAAGATAGCTATATGGGTCTGATTTCAGTTCAGTTTCTCCACATAGTAAAAGTTTCTGCAATCTATATCATTGCAAGAAAACTTTAAAGGTACATTTATGAAAAAGAAAAACAAGTTTTATATACGTAAAACCTGCTATCGTTTGTATTAATGTTCAATAGATGGAGCTTTACCAAGACCTCCAAACAAGCGTATTGTTTACATAAACGTCAGAGTCAATATTCACTGTCTCTTTTATTTTGCTCCACCCTCAGATCAGCTGATTTCAAGCTGATTTGCTCTCATCAGTGAAGGGACAGGAGTTATAAAACTAGACCTAAACACTAACTCCAAGCGTTTATGCAAAACGTTTCTATCAGTTTGCAAGCATGAATTTTTTAGACATGTTAATGTCTTCAAACTCAGTCTATCAAACAAGATAGCTATATGGGTCTGATTTCAGTTCAGTTTCTCCACATAGTAAAAGTTTCTGCAATCTATATCATTTCAAGAAAACTTTAAAGGTACATTTATGAAAAAGAAAAACAAGTTTTATATACGTAAAACCTGCTATCGCTTGTATTAATGTTCAATAGATGGAGCTTTACCAAGACCTCCAAACAAGCATATTTCTGTTTACATAAACGTCAGAGTCAATATTCACTGTCTCTTTTATTTTGCTCCACCCTCAGATCAGCTGATTTCAAGCTGATTTGCTCTCATCAGTGAAGGGATAGGAGTTACAAAACTAGACCTAAACACTAACTCCAAGAGTTTATGCAAAACGTTTCTATCAGTTTGCAAGCATGAATTTTTTAGACACGTTAATGTCTTCAAACTCAGTCTATCAAATAAGATAGCTATATGGGTCTGATTTCAGTTCAGTTTCTCCACATAGTAAGTTTCTGCAATCTATATCATTGCAAGAAAACTTTAAAGGTACATTTATGAAAAAGAAAAACAAGTTTTATATACGTAAAACCTGCTATCGCTTGTATTAATGTTCAATAGATGGAGCTTTACCAAGACCTCCAAACAAGCATATTTCTGTTTACATAAACGTCAGAGTCAATATTCACTGTCTCTTTTATTTTGCTCCACCCTCAGATCAGCTGATTTCAAGCTGATTTGCTCTCATCAGTGAAGGGACAGGAGTTATAAAACTAGACCTAAACACTAACTCCAAGCGTTTATGCAAAACGTTTCTATCAGTTTGCAATCATGAATTTTTTAGACACGTTAGTGTCTTCAAACTCAGACTATCAAACAAGATAGCTATATATATATTGTACTGATATAGAATGTAGGAGTCACATACAGGGAGATGGAAAAATAAATATATTAAGGAAATATAAAAGAATAAATATAAAATGATAAAATATAAAAGGAATAAATATATAAAGAATGATGACAAATATAAAATGATAAAATATAAAGAGCATGAGAATCAGCATTGAAATAAGAATATAAGTAGTTTTAACAATATAAATAATTAAAATAAATATTCAAATGGTTTTATAGCTTTGGAGTTCATAATAAGTTTAAGAGTTGAAAAAAACAAAACTAAATGCAATCCATTTAAGCTCCAGATTCAGTCCTTCAATCACTGCGTGAAACCATGCAAGGATGTTCTTCTAGTTACATCTTCAGTATTTTAAATGAAAAGGTGAATATGCAATTAAATCTATAAAGAAAAGCTCCAGAAAAATGATGTAATTATTATTATTATCTTTAAAAAAAGTAGGTGAAGAGATTGAAAAATAGTTGGCAAAACCATATATTAAATGACTATACCAGATAGGATGAATGCAGTAATAATATTTATATTTAATAAAGGTGTAAAAAGATATTAGAAATTATTCATATCTTTCAAACTTTTACCAATTTCAATAATACATTTACCACAATAATTACAATTCATCTGCAGAGAACTTTGAACTTAAATCAACCAAAAGAACAAGCTGGATTTAAGTGTTTTTAGCATGGCAGATCACATCCAAGTAATGAAAAAAAATACAAAAAGATTCATTAATAAGAGTTTGAATAAAAGGTATTTGATTCTATAAGTATTTCCATAGTGAATAAAGATTTGAATCATCAAATGTACACTTGGGTTATTGTCATATACTGAAGAATATTTCTCAGAATTAACAGCAATGAGATTATATAGTGATACTAAAGTTTATCTCCAAATATTTTACAGCAATTATATTAGCAGTATTTTGTGAATTAAATGAAAAACTAAATGAATAAAAATACATGAAGAATTTTTAAGTCACTTAGATTTTGTAGACAACGTATTGTCTTACAGTTAATACTTCAGAAAATGTTAAAAATTATGTAAAAATAAGAAAGTAAAATAGTTCAATAAATTTTCAAAGAAAATAAAGATTAATAATCATAAATTAGAAGTTAATATCTATAAATGATTTAATCAGATTATTATATAGATGGAAACATAGTGGATTGAATTGAACATAGAATTAAGCTTAAATGTAACTGTTTTAGTATATATAACTGAATATATATATATAAAGGTTTATATGTTTGAAAAATATTTTTAATACATGCATATTTTTACTTCTTATATATGGATTTGAGATTTGGCCATTAAACAGATGAGCAATAGTCTTCAGAACCTCAACAAAATGTGGATATTATGTTGAAAGTAAGAAGGAGTGGAAAGCAAAATAGGTTAAGAAACGATATGAAGCAAGGGCTGGGCATGATTCTAGAAGAGATAACAATAGATATTGAGTAAATTTTAAATTGGATCCAAAGAGATTACAAAAGCCCTAGAAAGAAATGGATGGATAAAATAAATTTGCTGATGTGATATGGAAAATCATTATGCAGTTTCTGGACAATAATTGAAAATGATGATAATGAATATTAATTCCAAATGAACTATAATTACGTAATATTATTAATTTATATCTTTAAAATTCATACATAATAAAATAATGAAATGTTATTTATTTATGATTGAGCTAAGTGCAAAACTATACACAAATGTACCAATTCTTGATTAGCAAACTGCTGTTTTAAATTTTGCAGTTGTTGATTCAATTCACCAACAGTGTCACATGACTTCTTGTTTTCTCTTTGAAGTTTTTCTCGTTCAGACTCCAATGACTAAAAAAGAAAAATTATGACAATAATAACATTTATTATTACAATTTATAGTCAAGTTTAAATTGTAAGCAATCATAAACCAACATTTTATCTGAAGATAAATACCTTAACAAGCTTTTTGCTTTTAAGAAGATCCTCTTTCAGAGCACCTACTTCCTCTTTCAACTTTATGTTTTGTTCTTCAAAATCTTTCTAAATGAAAAAAATGAAATACTTCTTAATGAAATAAATGAGACAAAAAAAAGTTATGAGTAACTCTTATATTTTTAAAAAATAATCTTATTAATATATCAGCATTGGTTATGACAGAGTAGATGTCACCAATATCTACATTTCAAAATTAGCCTCGAGTAGTTTATAAAATTACTTTGATAAGACATAGTACTCTACCTCCTGATTTATGATTTGTATATTTTTTTTTCATTTTATTGAAATCTCATTTGGTTTCATAAGCAATTTTTTTTTTAATTCCGTAAATGACCCACATTATTATGGATGTGTAGTTTGGTGCAGTGGTAAAATGGCAGATTCTGGAGTTTAAGGCCTCATGGATTGTGAATAAATTCTGTTACTTCTGGTGCTAAAACATCTTATGAACTTCTGAACCAATAATGCCAATCAATTATAATAATCATGGAATTATGTGAGAAAGAAATCCATAGATATAAAAGCTGTTAATAAGTATAATTTTACTTTTGGCTACAAACTTATAGATCAATAATGATGTATGCACCACAAAAATATGTAAACAAAGAAACAAAAAAAAAAAAAACAGATCACTAAGCATCAAATTATGAATTTACTTTATCTTATACAACCAAGACACATGATCACATATATGTGAAAAAGATAAATGATCTCCAATATATGTATTACATGCCAATCAAGCACTCATCAGTTGGTCTAGATCATCATCTCCCACACACATATATAATCAATGCTCAGTTTATATTAAGATAGCAACTCTTCAAACTTGAATGGACAGATTTCAATCTTCTCCACCCTCTAACTTTTGGAATGCTAAAAGCCTTGTTGATGCTAATCTTATTGCCATACTCATGTTGACTTTAAATCACTCTGACCCCTCATGTATAGGACCTTAATATGCCCATTTAAATACACAAAAGAGTGATAGGCAGAATACATGTATATTGTCTATGCTGAAAATGTAATTAGAAGGGATTTGAACTCAATTATCTATTTTATACAATTGATACACATGACCACATATATGTAAAAACAACAAATGATTTCCCATGTACGTGTTTCGTGCTGAGCCAGCACTCATCAGTTGATCCAGATCATAATCACTACTCAACTTATATTAAGATAGCAAATCAAACTTAAATAGACAGGCTTCAATCTTCTCCACCCCCCACACCTATGTATGTGGCCATGTGTATCAATTGTATAAGATGGAATGGATAGTTGTAGGAAGCTTGAAAATCTGAGTTCGAATCCCTTCTAATTACATTAAGTTCAGTATAGACAATACATTTGTATTTAAATATATATTCAACCTAGATTCTCCCAATCCGTCTTTTGTGTATTTAAATGGGCATATTAAGGACATATATGTGAGGGGTTAGGGTGAGTTAAAGTTAACATGGGTATGGCAATAAGATTGGCATCAACAAGGGATTTGAGCATTCCATCATCAGATTTTAAATGATATGGAGAGTTGACCAGTTGGAGGGTGGAGAAGATTGAAGTTTGTCCGTTAAAGTTTGAAGATTTGCTATCTTAATAAAAACTGAGTACTGATTATATATATGTGTGAGAGATGATGATCTGGACTAACTAATGAGTGCTGGTTCAGCACAAAATATGTATAATGGAGATCATTTATCTTTTTCACATATATATGGTCATGTGTATCGGTTATATAAGATGGAATGTATAGTTGTAGGGAACTTGAAAGTCTGAATACAAATGCTAATTACATTAAGTTTAGTATAGACAATATACTCATATTTAAATATTATATAGCTATTAAATTAAGATTTTCTACTATAATTAATTATTAAAATTTAAAATAAGAACAGGCACACAGGATCAGCTTTGAAAATGATCTTCTCATCAGATGTATCAAAGCTCGTACAGAGGTGGTTTTATCTTTTTTACCCTATGGATTCTGGAGTTTAATGTCCATGGATCATGGCCTGCTCAATCATTTCTGATGCTTGAACTTCTTTATGAACTCCAGAGAAAAAAACTATTCAATTATTTTTAGGTGTAAACAGTATTATCATCACAAAAATGTTCAAGGTATTACTTGTGAGACAAAATGTCTAGTCATTCTAGTTTTGGGCAGATAAAAATTAATAATTCTATTATAACAGTATATAATATTATTATAATATAGAGCTATATCTTAATAAATTTTGTGATGTGATAAAAAATGTTTTCTCCTCACAAAAAATCTAAAGTTTTCATGATCAGTCAATTAATTATTTCATTTCTCTGAAACTTGTATGTACCAAAATAAACTCATCCATTTCTTATTTGACATTACTAAATCACTTTTTCCAGTCCTGATTCACTTCTATTTCTGTACCATTTTAATAAAAACTATTTCATTAATTTCACAATACTATCAATCAGATTCTGTTTGCATTAAAAAGATCTAAACAAACAAACAAACAACAACAAAAAAAAATCATGAAATTTCTATTATTTTTGTTTCTTTCACCTTTAAATTTGTCATAATCTCTATTTAATTGATTCTGATCCTCTTTCAATATCTTGCATTTCACAAATAAATATTTAATGATCTCATTACCATCTCTATGGTCCAAATCCTTATTAGATTTTTACCTTCTTACCCTGATATCTAAAACTCTTAATATTGTGAAGTGCTCTTTATATATGTATATATTAATTGAACACATAATATATTCTCAATCCAAAGCATAATAAACCAACATTGAGTTGTTAATCTAATTAATATATAATACTAACTGCTAGAAAAGTTTGTGTGTATATATATTGTAACATTAAATTGATAAAAAATCAAGTCAGATGACCTAATTTTAATAAAGCTCCTATTTACAAATGTTATAAATAGAGTAAGTTAAAAACAAACTCTTATGAAGCTTCAAAAATACCCTCAACCTCAGACCGCGGTTTCTGCCTCTAGCATCATCAGTGAGGTGCTAGGGAATAAAAATACTAGAACTAGTCCAGCATTTTATCAATGCCTAACTATTGAGAAGAAAATCTGAAACTTTCAGACATTTAAATGTCCAAAAATCCAGCTATCTAACTCAAATAGCAGTATGGGACTGAACTAAGTTCAGATACACCATATATTAATAGCTCTAGCAATATAAAATCGCCAAAGCATTGATTTTTTATCAATTTAATTTTAAGTTTTTTGCATTAGTAGGAAAGTTTGATAATTAAAATATATTTATAAAATATTTATATAAAATAATTATCAATAACAGTATCACAAAAAATATAAATTTTACAATAATTTTCAAATAAATTATTTTACATTTTTCATGTGATAGTTTAAAAGACTATAAAATTTTAACAATGTCATAATGTATGCAAGTGAGAAATTAAATACGTAGTCCAAATAAAGTTTAATAATTTAAAATATATTTATTCAATAAATTTTACCTTGATTATCAAAAACTAATATTTTTTCATTTCTCTAGTATGTATTTCAATATGCAGGCCACAATATCTTATTTTATCATGTGAAAATATATTTAAAGGGAAATAGTAAAAAGTTTATCAAATTCACTTTTTCTCTTGCTGTACCCACAGCATTTAAAATGTACTTTTTCAAATGTTAAATATATTTAAATTGCCATCCTAAAAATTTATCAATTTTATAGTAAAAGTTTATTAAATTCAGTAGTATTTCTCTTGTTGCATGGTGACATTTTAAATTTTACTTTAAAATGTGATAAATTAAATATACATTTAAACTGAAATTCTAAAAGTTTAACAAATTTAATACTACAACTGACCGAAATTGTCATTACTCAAATGAGAAATTAAATACATGGTTACCAAACACAATTTATTTAATTTAAAATATATTTACAATATGAAATTTTATCTTGTTTTATCAAAAACTATACTTTTTATTTAAAAAAATTTTCAGCTCTAAAATCTTTTAATCAGTGCTGCCCTCTTTTTGTGACATCATTAGAAAACAATTACAATACTATAAATATTTTCTATGCATTTTAATATTGCAAATTACTAATTTTTTTAAAAGAATTAAAGCAAAAATTTATATGAAAGTAAAATTCTATATAAAAAAGGAAAAACAAAATCATACAAAATTTTTTAAGATTGGTGCAATATTTGTTGAGTTATAAAGTCCCAAACAAAACTTTCACATTTACATAGTAATATATATATAATACATAGAAATTAATACTCCAATACTGATCTATTAAGTACATGAAATACTCTCAATTCAAAGCACAAGATGAAGTTTATACATATAATGCACACACACACACTTACCAGGTCTTGTTTATTGCTGCACTCATTACTCAAACTTTTTATTTGCTGATTTAAATTCTCTATTGTGTCATATGCTTTCTTATTTTCACTTTGGAGTTTGTCAAGTTTTGATTCTAAAGACTAAAGAGTCAAAAACAAACAAACAATATAATGTAAGATCATTTCATCATGTATTTTAAGCGAGATATTAAAACAGAAATGAATTTCTCAACCAAATAAGAAAAAAAAGTCAGTTACAACACTAAAATTAATGAAATAAATTATTACCTTACTATGCTGATTGCTTTTAGCAAGACTGTCTTTCAAGCATAGTAACTCATCCTTCAATTTTGAAATTTGGTCTTCAAGCTAGTTCAAATTAATAAAGAATACACACATATAACTAATCCAATGTACATATAGTTAAACTAAGTAATAATATTAACTTAAGTTAACAATTCGATCACAAAGTTTAAATAAATCAGTCAATCAATTCATTGGTCATGGTAAAACAATTATCCTGGAAGAACTAATTAGCTGGTTATTCTAAAGTAAAGTCAAACACTAGCAAAATGGTCGACTAGGTTTTAAAATTTGCTAAGTATCGATTAACAAACATATAAACTTATCTAATAATTTATTCTACTACAATGCTGCCACTGTAAGCTCAAGTAATCAATAGAAACTAGATGACAATGTATATTAAATCCATAACCAGTACTAACCTATTCATATCAATAATCTAACTTATGACCTTCAGTTAAAAGCTTCTAGCTGGACCAGACGCACCTGGATATTCTGGACCAAATGCATCTTCCATTCAGCAGCCATCTTTTACTTTTTTTACTATAAAGTCAGCAATTAATTTGGTAATATAATTAAGATAATACAGGAGCTGGAATTTGGTAGCCATTACTGACTAGTGTCTATTGATTACTCAATTTTACAATAAGTGGCAGCAAAGAAGTAGAATAAATAATTTGTTCCTAAAAAGTAATGTGGAAATTGGGATTGTATATTTTTTGATATATATAAATAACCATGATAAAAAATTAAAAAAATTCTCATCTATTAATTTATATCTACAATGTAAAAAATAAAGGCAAGTGTTTTACATATATAAAAAATATTTTGGTATACAATTATATAAATATCTGATCACATGCATGAAAATAAATATTACTTACTATTTTGATCCAATAAATATCACATGATCACCATTTCTTACGTTTGCTTATAACTGTTATTAAAACAGGCAAAACTCTCCATACAGTATTCCCACTCAATGCAAGCCAATCCTGCCTAATAGGATAATGGCGGCTATGGTTATTAAAGAACCAAAGACACCAAAATGTATAGATACTGAATTGAGTTTGAACCTATATGACTATATAAGTTAATGAGGTTGGATTGAAAATATTATTATGTTTTCAATTTAAGACTCATAGTTTTGTAGTTAAGTAGAGATAAAAGGTGGCTGCTGGAGGGGTGCATTAGATCCTAAGATTTAGGTGCAGTGCTCTCTGATCCAAAGCTCCTCACTGACAAAGGTCACAAGCCAGAAACTAGTCTGGGGATATTAGATGAGTAGACACTACATGGGAATTTTATGCACAAACCTTCTGTCATCCATTGATTACTCTGGCTTGCACTGAGTGGCAATACTGTATGGAGAGTTTTGCCTGTTTTAATAACAGTTATAGCAACCATAAGAAATGGTGATCATGTAATGTTTATTGGTTTAAAACCAATCCTGCCTAATAGGATAGTGGTGGCTATAGTTATTAAAGAATCAAAGACACCAAAATGTATAGGTACTGAACTGAGTTCAGACCTATATGACTATATAAGCTAATAAGCTTGGATTGAAAATATTATTGTGTTTTCAATTTAAGATAGTTTTGTAATTAAGTTGAAATAAAAGGTGGCTGTTGGAGGGTTGCATTAAATCCTAAATCTCGGTGCAGTGCTCTCAGATTCAAGGCTCCTCACTGATGAAGGCCACAAGCCAGAAACTAATCTGGGAATATTGGATGAGTAGACACTAGATGGTGATTTTATGCACAAGCCTTCTGGCATCCATTGATTACTCTGGCTTGCATTGAGTGGCAATACTGTATGGAGAGGTTTGCCTGTTTACTATTTTGATACAAGTAAAAATAATAAAGTTATGAAATATTAGTGATGCATGACTTTTCATTGACAATGTAAGAAAGGCATTTTGCCTTCTAAGCAAATCTGCTGAGTCACAATTGATTGATGGAATTGTTAAGGTCTTGTGCACTATGAAAGACTTGATTAGTCATAATTCAATTTTTTAACTAAATTTGCCATGTGTTTAATAGTGTTAATAAGACCATTGGACATATTATTCCCCAAGACAAGATTATATTTACATATTATTAAATTATCATCAATGTTACATATATTTCTGATTTCATCTAAGGAGAAACTATTTTATATCATATCTCATCATATAAAACGGAATGTCATGAGAGCCCAGTATAATGTCAAACATATCTACTATTTCTTTGGGATGATTGTCATGGGTACTTAATTAAATTAATCAGAATATCAAAAGCAGTCTTCTTAATGGATTAATAATTGCATCAGGTAAAAAAAAACTTTAAAGAGTATTATTATAACAATAAAGATATTAGCATTCTTAGAGGTAAACTGTTCACTTATTTCTAATTTGAAATCAGGCCTCTTAAAATAATTTCATGGATTTGTAACATCATTTGAAAAGTAACTTGTAATATATTAAATCAAAGATATTAATTTCACATTGCATTATTAAAGTCTGCAAATGATTTATATATATTAGATCTAAGTCGTAGTATTTTAAAAATAAATCTAACCTGAAAAGGTTAATAAACACAATTTTTATTATAAATAATAATAATAAAAAAGTTATAACAACTATTACAAATTTTTAACAAGTTATAAGTTTGAATTAATATGAAGAAAAAACCATTTTTGGTTATGATATTCTTATTTTATGTCATAATACTTTTAATATAGAAAAGGAAAACAACACAATGTAAATTATATATAAAGCAAATTTATATTTGATTTTTTTTTCTTCCTCCTTTTGAGCAAAATAAAATTTCTGAAATACATTTACTTATTTTATTTTAAAATTTAAAAAAAGTCCATTAAACAGTTAAAACGAATGATTCTCTGATTATATATATATATATACAGTGACGTACTAAGAAATTTCTAACAACTGTTATCCCATCTCACCGCAAAAACAAATAAGAGCACTTTTTACCGATTTAAACAAATTAATTTCATATATAATTTTTTTTGGCATTTTCATCCAAGCTCAGTTCAAAGTCTTTTGCTAACACTAACTCTGGATCTCTGGTCAACAATTCAAGGTTAAACTTGAGCTCCATATTTTCCATTTTATTCACAATAATGTTTTATTATTTTTCAATCAAATTGGAGTAAAAAAAGCATAAATAGATTTAATAAACTTTTCAATAGTTATAGCCATGTTTATTTAATATTCAAGATATACTTTCCATGATTTTTTTTTTTCTAAATTTACTTTTTAAAGCCACTCTCTCCCCATTTAAATCTAATAACACAGAACTGAGCCAAATTTTATAATATAATTGATAAATTATGGATTGTAATAAATATTATAAATTTTTTATATATTTTTCATTATTAAGAATAATTTTACTGCAAATAAATAACTAAATTTATAAGGCTCAAATGAATTATTTCAAAATTATTACATTAGTATTATCTTTAAAAAAGTCTATGAAATTAATTTTCCTTAAGCGCTTGAAAAAGAAGCTATACAGAGTGCAAAAAATATATTAAACGCTAAGCGCTTTCGAGGCTGTTTGCCTCACATTCATAGCGATAATGCGAAATGCAGAACAGAGAAACAAAGGCAATACGCAAAGTATATGCAAATGATTTAGATAGCCCAATATTTGGAAATGTCAAAGCAGGTGTCACGTCTATTGATAGAGTTATTGTTGCCATTAATGAAATACCCTTCTCTAATTTCCCGTTTTGATGTCGTTATTCTGTATATAAACTATTTTGGGGTTGGAGGATTCAAATACATCGCCTGTCTTCTTGAAATGTTCTAAGAATGTTGAAGAATTATCATTAATTTTCTTAAATATATATGAATGTACAATTACATATGTGTGAATATAAATTGCACAGATGCAATATAATGGCAATATTAAATTATAATTTTATCAAGGATAACTTTAATAAAATTGGAGAAAAAGTTTTTGCTTGGTCTAATATTTATTTTATTTGTATTGGAGAAAAAGAAGATTCTTCTTACATACCATATAGGGAAAAAACTAGAAAAAAAAAAAAAAATTAATTTTTTGATTATTGGCAGCATGAATTATCATTAGTAAACGGTTTATAATATTTTATTGATAATTTTCTGAAGTATATTTTAAAACTTATTTATTAAAATTCATCTATATTAAAAAGTTTTATTTGTGACTTTATAACTCAACTAATATTGCATCAATCTTGATGAATCTTGCCCAACTTTTTTTTTCTTTTTTGTTCAGAATTTTACTATCCTCTAAATTTTTGCGTTATTGGTCATAATTGTTTTAAAAATATAAAAATGAGTGGAAAATCTATCTTGACTGTTTTCAAATGACTTCATAAAAACGTAAAAAAAGGGCAGCACTGATTAAAAGATTACAAAATTGGAAAAATTTTTAAATGAAAAATATAGTTCTTGGTAATGCAATGTAAAATATGATTTTGTAAATATATTTTAAATTAATTAAACTGCATTTATATCACATATTTAATTTTTCATTTGAATAATGACAATTTAGATCAGTTATAATAATGAATTTGATAAATTTATAGGGTGTTTTTTTTATTACTTTTTTTTTTAAAAAAAATAATAATAATAATTTATAGGGTTCCAGTTTAAATATATATTTAAAACATATTAAAATAAAATTTAAAATGGCTATAGGTGCAGCAAGATGACTACTACTGAATTTGATAAACTTTTAACATGTTATTTTAAATATATTACACATGTGAAAAGGTACATTTTAAAATGCTATTGGTTCAGCAAAAGAAATACTATTAAATTTGATAAATTTTTACCATTTCTCTTTAAATATATTCTCACATGATAAATTAAGTTGTAAATATATTTAATTAACACAAGAGAAAGGAAATTTTAAAATGGAGTGGGCATTTGCCTGATTTTAAAGGTATTAACCTCCATTAAATAACTAAAATATTAATATATATATATATGCCAATAAAAAGATAGGTTCCCATTATTTATCTTCTAAAAATGACAACAATAATTATAAAAAAGATATTGAAAAAATATTTTATTCATTATCTACTTATCATTTATATATACACATTGGCTATGGATTTTTGTTTTATTGTTCTTAGTTCACTTTAAACAATAAATCAATAAAAATAAACGTGAATGGTAGATTTGCTCTGACTTTTCTACAATGATTTATAAATTATATTAAATTATTAAAAGTTATCAAATACAATAAATTAACAATCTTTTAGGAAGTGCTTTATAAATTACTTTAAATAATATTAAAAATTATCCAATATATATTTTAAAGAATCTTTGAAATATATTTTTATTATCCTTTATATATACAATACATGCTAATATTTTACAATTTTAGTGGTAAATAATTAAAGTATGTTACATGCAATAATTCAGAGATGGAATATCATGCATCGTGGAGAAAATTACTTGGACACACATATTACAATTACTGCCATTGTCATTAATAATATTTGTTAATGAAGTTTATTAATCAAACCATATTCAAGCATGAAAATGAACAAATAGTTACTGAACTTATATCAATGCATAAAGAAAATTAACTGTATGATAAATTTACAGTATATTTGCCAGAAACAGGGACATCATCAAGTGACCTTGGAGATTAAATCAGTCTTATCTTCCCATCCCATATATCAACCCAATGATATTTATTAGTTAAATTAGAAAGGTAAGATTCTATTTAAAATATATATATATTGTAACAATGTGTATATATATACATTGCGTGTGTGTATATACACAAGTTACATGATTTTTTAATAACGTGAAAGCTAAACACCTTCAAAAAGATACACTTTAAAAATGCTTACATGACAGCCAATCAGATGGAATAATGGCATCACATGGGACTCCAAATTCTAAAACACAAGCCAGAACTATTAAAAAAAGATAGGACCCATCTTAATCTATACCTCAATTATATTTAAATAAGCCAGACTCAAGCATTTTGAACTAAGAGTGTGAAGCTTAAATACCTTCACATTTTTTCATTTTTAAAGCGTATCTGTTTGAAGGTGTTTAGCTTTCACGTTATTATAATATTATCTGTTTACGCTTAAATTTAATATATTTACATTTATTAATATCATTTCATTAGATTTAAAAATATTGCTTCATTGTAAATCGGATGATTTCGCGTTGTTAATTTATATATATAATATTTAGTGGATTAAATGTGAAGGTATTTAAGCTTCACACTCTTAGTTCAAAATGCTTGAGTCTGGCTTATTTAAATATAATTGAGGCATAGATTAAGATGGGTCCCATCTTTTTCTAATAGTTCTGGCTTGTGTTTTAGAATTTAGAGTCCCATGTGATGTCATTATTCCATCTGATTGGCTGTCACGTAAGCATGTTTAAAGCGTATCTGTTTGAAGGTGTTTAGCTTTCACGTTATTATAATATTATCTGTTTACGCTTAAATTTAATATATTTACATTTATTAATATCATTTCATTAGATTTAAAAATATTGCTTCGTTGTAAATCGGATGATTTCGCGTTGTTAATTTATATATATAATATTTAGTGGATTAAATGTGAAGGTATTTAAGCTTCACACTCTTAGTTCAAAATGCTTGAGTCTGGCTTATTTAAATATAATTGAGGCATAGATTAAGATGGGTCCCATCTTTTTCTAATAGTTCTGGCTTGTGTTTTAGAATTTAGAGTCCCATGTGATGTCATTATTCCATCTGATTGGCTGTCACGTAAGCATTTTTAAAGCGTATCTGTTTGAAGGTGTTTAGCTTTCACGTTATTATAATATTATCTGTTTACGCTTAAATTTAATATATTTACATTTATTAATATCATTTCATTAGATTTAAAAATATTGCTTCGTTGTAAATCGGATGATTTCGCGTTGTTAATTTATATATATAATATTTAGTGGATTAAATGTGAAGGTATTTAAGCTTCACACTCTTAGTTCAAAATGCTTGAGTCTGGCTTATTTAAATATAATTGAGGCATAGATTAAGATGGGTCCCATCTTTTTCTAATAGTTCTGGCTTGTGTTTTAGAATTTAGAGTCCCATGTGATGCCATTATTCCATCTGATTGGCTGTCACGTAAGCATTTTTAAAGCGTATCTGTTTGAAGGTGTTTAGCTTTCACGTTATTATAATATTATCTGTTTACGCTTAAATTTAATATATTTACATTTATTAATATCATTTCATTAGATTTAAAAATATTGCTTCGTTGTAAATCGGATGATTTCGCGTTGTTAATTTATATATATAATATTTAGTGGATTAAATGTGAAGGTATTTAAGCTTCACACTCTTAGTTCAAAATGCTTGAGTCTGGCTTATTTAAATATAATTGAGGCATAGATTAAGATGGGTCCCATCTTTTTCTAATAGTTCTGGCTTGTGTTTTAGAATTTGGAGTCCCATGTGATGCCATTATTCCATCTGATTGGCTGTCACGTAAGCATTTTTAAAGCGTATCTGTTTGAAGGTGTTTAGCTTTCACGTTATTATAATATTATCTGTTTACGCTTAAATTTAATATATGATTTTTTTAAATAAAATAGGAAAATAAAATTATATTTCAATATTTAATTATTTGAAAAAAAAAAAAAAAAATAGATTTAATTAAAAGAAAAAGTACAAATATTGGGAAATGTGTGTGTATAAATTGCCTTATACTTTACTGGATACCTCTCTTGATATTACCATTTATTGTTTAATAGTGAAAGAAAAACTGACATACACTTTAATAATTAAAGTTATTTTATTAAGAATTTAAAGTGGTCAATACCTAAGTAAAGGGATTGATTCATTTAAATCCTCAATTGGGGAGGGGTGTAATGTAACAATGTGTATATATACACATTGCGTAAGTGGGTATATATATATGAGTTACATGATTTTTTTAAATAAAATTATATTTCAATATTTAATTATTTGAAAAAAAAAAAAGATTTAATTAAAAGAAAAAGCACAAATATTGGGAAATAGGTTAAAATATTAATTATAACTTATCTTTCTTTTCTTTTCTATATTTTACTTTAACATATAAACCTTTCAAAAGTACTTTTAATTGGAAGCACTTTTTAATTAGAAATTTAACATATAATTTGAAAAACCATTTGTACAAGAATAATCAGATCCTGGACATAAATTCCAGACTGATTAATTAGCAATACATAACTAATTTCAATGTAATCAAAAATGGAAAATAAGGAAATGAAAAATATCACTAATTAAAAATAAAGATCAAATGGATTGATAGTGTAGGTGAAAACAAGCAAGGGAGGAGTTAGAGAGTATCAAAAGCTGAAATCACCTATTGTATTATTATTCAGAGAATTTTATAGAAGAGAGTTAAAAAAAGAGATAATTGACCAGAGAGTTAACCAAAATCAGTTAGCAGCCCTGAAAAAAAAATTTTCAAGCAGCTAAAACAAAGAAGTCCAGCACAATGAAGCAATCTTTCTATGGACGTGTTGAGAGAGAAATGTGTTGCTAGACCACCGTGGAGTGTTCGTTCATTTCTCCTCCACCTGTCTCCTGTATGCCAATAGCTTACTCTGACATGTCTTTTACCAATATTTTAACCTGCCACACCAAATCAATAGAAACAGCCCTCACAAAAGTAAACTGAGCCAGAAAGAAGCGACCAGCTATTATAAAAGAGAAGCCCTTTATAAATCTGACAGAATCAGAAGACAGGGGTGATCGCTTAAATACTGAATTAAAACCTAGGTAAATATGTATTGACATCATTAATAGAATCTTTAAATTCTTATTTCAAGTACTGAACTTTTAAATTTTATCTTTAAAAGAACTTTAGATGTCATTTATAAGTGCTAATTATAACTATATTTAAATAAGCATAGGAGTAATTTGAATAAGTGTTCATATTTTATTTTATGTTTTAAATATTCCTAATGTTGCATTATTTAATAAATGTATTGTAAATTATTAGTGTCATTTATGTTTCTCTTTCTCTCAATTTATCTATAAGTAAATAGACAATTTTATTTAAATATTCTGTGATGGTGATCTCATGTTTTTAATAGCTAGTCATGGGTCAAGCACATGAAGCGTGTCAATGTCATCTCTTGGAGTCCAGTCTAGTTACTGAATGACATTCATAGGGTTTAAACCTGTTAAAATATCCCCATGAAATGTTTGTTTCTTCCAGCCAGAGAGAGAGTTACCTCGGTTTGGAAAAGTGACCATTGTTTTAAAATTTTTATTAAATCTCCATCTAACCGGGGGTATGATTAATATGTAAGTATTGATCATATTTACTCCTCTGCTTGAGTAATGGGGTCATAAAGTTAAATAATTAATGATTAATTATGAGCTAATAACTTAACATATAAGTGTATATAAAAAAAAAAAAGTAATAATAGCCGGTAAAGCCGGTTTCAAACTCGTAAATCCAGTTACAAACTTTACTTGAAATTTTACAAACTCTTCAAATGGTAAAACAAAATAAATAAATATATATTAAAAAACAAATATAAATGCATTACAAATAAAATGCCAGGAATTATATCTCTTGAAACTTAATTATCTTATATAATTGAATATTATATGCAATTATTCAAATTAGAAATGCATGATTCTGATTAACAGAATACAAAGTAATAATAATAAAACTCTTGGAAAAAATGTATATTTAATTATAACTTTTAAATAGCATGGCAGGAACAAATTCCATGAAAGTAATTATTATTTACAAATGATTATTATTTGGAATTAATCATCTATGTTATATATTTTTGTCTTTTGACATGCCATGGATACATCTATATATGAGTGTATGCTTAATAATTAATAACAGAAATTAGTTTATCATGTAAAAAAGATATTTAAACTAAAATTCTAAAAGTTAATTATTTAGTACATTTTTTTGTGACATTGCTATTGATAATTCATGTTTTATTATTTCATTTAATAGTATGTAAACATAGCAGTCACAGAAACAGTTTCATATTAGATTACATTATTTTATCCTAACTAATGCAAGTGAAGCCACAAGTATAGCTAGTAATCTAAAAAAAATATATATCAAATTAATAACTTGAAAAATAGTTACATCACATAACCATCCCATATATTTCCAAGAGCGTCTTCACACTACTTTAGAATCATTTACTATAAGCTTGAAAAATCAATGGACACCAGATGGTATAGTATTATCTCCAGACTGACTAGTTTCTGGCTTTTGTCTTTATCAGAAAAGATTAAGATTTAAAGATGGAACTAATGCACTTAAAGCCACTTTCACTTTTTTTATACTATTCAAGCTATTAACCTGAAATTAAAAAAAATTAAAGTTTCAAGTAGTATACAAATGGCTATTAGATGCATAAGTGCATTAGTTTCAACTTTAAATTCTAATCTTCATTCATGAAAGGCAAAGTCAGAAACCAGTGGAGGTACGGATTTTATAGTGCTAAACTATTATTATCAAATGGGTAGTCAAATTTTTTATACATGGATCTAAAATAGCATAAAATAAATAGCTCTTAAAAATATTTGTTTTTGAATTTGCTTTTTATTTTATAATAATGATCATGTTTCTAAACTTTATTTCTTCATTATACGTTAACTTTATGGATATTTATCTTTACATCATATAAATTGAACCGTGAAAATTATATCTTGGGCAAGTCCGAACACATTCGTTTTGTTAGCTATACATACAAATAGTTGTTCTTTTATAGTAAATCTTATATAAGTAATTGATGCTTCAAATATTTTCTGTGATTTTTACTGTGCTCCATATTTGTAGTTGATCTACATTAATCAACATTCAAATGTTCACTGCACTATGTTTTAATAATATAATGGTTTCTAATTTAAAGATAAGATCAATACATATAAGTATTTCAACAACAAAAAAAAACTTATTTAATTGCCAGCATTTATAAATATAATTGTGATTATTAAAAATTCTATCTATGTAGACAAATACAAACGGACAAATTCTTACCAGCTCTTTATTTCTGCATTGTTTTTTAAACTCTTTTTGTTGCACATTTAAAACCTCAACTGTTTCTAAAGTATTTTTATTTTCTCTTAGAATTTTTTCCATTTCTGATTCCATAGACTGTAAAAAATGAAAATGCATTAATTATTAGAAAGTTAATCAGAGACTTATCATTTGTTTAAATATATTAGCAATAAAAGTAATTTTCAATTCAGGAATAATAATTTTTTTACAAAAACTCAATACTATTAATTAGATTTCACAGCATTTTATTTTCTAAACAATAAATGAAATAAACAATTACCTTGATTTGTTGTTTACTCTTATTAAGATCAGATTTTAGCTGAACTATTTCTTCCTTCAACTTTCCATTCTGATTTTCAAGGCTTTTCTAATGAATAAAAATAGAATTTCTTTAATAAAAACAGATTTTAATAACCTAATATAATTAAATCTCCACACACTCAAAAAAAAACAACAACACCTAAATATATATCTCATATTAATTGGGCCCATATTTAAGAGAAATAACAGTTTTGCACTAAAAGATGAAAAGATTGATCTATATACTAAATATCTCTTAACTTCTTTAATTCATACAATGAAAATATTGTCCAATTATAATTTTAAATGATTTTTTAATGTAGTAACATTTCCATGTAAATAATTAGAAATATGTTTTTAGCGGTGATAATGCTAGGAAAATTACAATCACCAGGATAATCCCAAGGCTAAACCACTTTTTGCTCTAATCCCCAATAAAAGCATTTTTGTCTTGAATTTTATTGGAAAAGAATATCCTTTTATTTCTAACTAAACCCAAAACTTTCTTCTATTTTAAATTAAACTCAAGACAAAAATCTATTATTGGGTATTAGATTAAAAGTGATTTAGCCATGAGACTATAAGTGGTGATTGATAGTTTCCAAAACAATATCAATGTTAAACATGTTTCTAATTATTTACATGGATATGACCCCACTTTTTATTTATTTACACTCTAATAAATTTATGAAAATATTTGATCTAATAAATATGTATGTTACATAAATGCCTTTCTAGTATACTTAAATATCCAGGTTATAGTTTGACTGACTTGTTTTGCAGTTATTATTTGCATTTTCAAAATAGAAATGACAGTAAAGTTGATCAAAAACTGATTAATGAATGCATTAAATTTAAGAATATCAATTACTAATTGAACTGCATTCAAAGACTATGTCGATCTTCTATTAGAGTAAAACTGCTTAAAATAGTTCGTAAAAAACAAAAACATTAATATGGTACGTTTGAATCAGGAAAGCAATATAATTTATTTGGAAAACAATTATAAGAATAATATACATAGTGATTAAAAAACAAAAATTTTCAATTAAGTGTAACTAATGCTAACATTTATTTAAAAAAAATTATTATTGATGAGAGCAAATAGTTTAAAGAGAGACAAAACAAAAAACACGGAAATAATATATGTTTGAAAAATATAAAATAATTTATTATGAACAAACGATGACTAAAGAAAAATATTTTCAATAAATGCCTATATTATGTAACAGATTAACATAACAGCAAATGCTAATTTAATTTCTTCTGGAATGTTTGTTTTACTTTGCAACAAAATATCAATCAATGTTCAAGAAATATCTTTACAATGTTATCTCTAATGTTTACTGCAGACTTTCAAAAATGTTTACATAATATTGGATTCATTATTTAAAATAAAAATAGCAAAAAATTATATAAGAAAGAATAAAAATGATTTCTGTGAAAAAATATTTGTTTTCAATCATTGTTTGTTCACTAAAAATATTATGTTCAGATTTATTTTTTAAAATAAATTATATAGTTTTTATATTCTCAGGCATATTAATTTCAAGATTTTTATGAAAAATATAAAACTTATCGATTAGCTTATTCTTGCCTCCTATATAGTATGTGGATGGTGGTTCAACCAACAGATAGAACATAAGATGCAATTATATTCAATTCTACATATTTGAAATCAATTTTTTTTTTTTTTTTTTACAATTCAATTAGTAAGACTGCAGGATTTAGTGCAGTGATAAAATCAGAACTGATATTAAATTCAATCGATGGACTTAAAATGTTATATTCATTCTGCTGCTAGAGTGGCTGAATGTTATACGACATTTGAACAACTAATCATATAACTGTTTCATTTTATTCCTCTGTGCAATGAAGGAGAGATAAATTTAAAAACATAGAACCCAGGATCAAAACTATTCTTTAATATTTCTAGGAGCCAATGACACAAGATTTCCCAAACGCAATTTCTTTTTGTTTACTTACAATATTAAAAAAAATAAAAATTGTTGAATTGTAATTTTTTAAAAGTAATTTATATTATAAATAAATCTTTTTGACTCACCCTCCCTCTTCATTTTACTAGGAATGATAACATTATCTAATAATTAAGTTTGTATTGAGTCATGAACTCTAAAATAAAGATATACAGGGTTCCTTTAATTAAATATAACACCATGGAATTTTGGAAACAATTACCATGTGGTAACTTTATATATATATATAATCTAATTTATATGCAATTATGACAATAATAACACAGTGATGATAAGAATAATAAAAGGAATATCTTTTTACCTTCTCAGCAGAAATACCAGTATTTACTTTCACTTCTATTTCTGTTTTCTGGATTTAAAAAAAAAAAAAATTCATAAAAAAATTCCATATAAATAAATATTCAATTATTATTATTATTTATTAGAAAAAATAAATAATTGAAATTGCTTATATATAAATGATTATTCTGATAAAGAAAAGAATTACCCTCATGTGATCTTTAGTTTTGTCAAGATTATCTTTCAGGTAGGCTATTTCTTCTTTTAGTTTGGTATTTTGAACTTCTAGAACTTTCTAATTCACAAAATAAATATTTAAAGTGAAAACTAAATGCATGTTCACAAAATATATGTATTTAAAAAGAGTGCTTTTATTGGAATTAGCAGAAATTATCAAAATAAAGTAAAAAAAAAAAAAAGATTTTATATCGATTTGTAAACAACTAATGTTCTATATATCTAATTTTTTAGTTTCATCAAATCAGATTCTGCAGTAATCTTTTCTTATATTAAATTTTTTAAATCTGGGATTAATTAATTTTATATACTGACTAAATGTTTAACATTTTAACGGTCATGAATGTGGTTTATACTTTTCTAAAATATTGTGTTTTTATTTCTTTTTAATTCATTAAAACTAATGTTGAAAGAAAGATGTGGCTATAACTTTTCTAATTTTTTTTTACCAAAAACAAAAAAAATCTATAAATCTTTAAAGAGAAAGCTGAGAAAGAAATTAGATCGAGTACTATGAGTGGAATACTTTGTTGAATAATTTAAGACCTGGATACTGAATAAAAAATTTAAGGATCTTTGAAATGTGGGTATGGAAAACATCTGGAATGACTAGTTGAGTCAATAGACTGACAAATGAGGAAATTTTGGTGAGAGTAGATAAAGAGAGAAAATTGATTGAAGTCGAAATACAAAAGAAAAACTATAACATACACTAAGAAAAAAAGAATTATTTAATGAGACATTTTGAAAGGAATGGTGGTTGATAATAAAGGAAAGAAATGAAATAGATGAACTATACTATATGATATAAAATATGATACAAGTTATGTAGACATCAAAGATTAAGGCAATTGTTGAGTAATAGCTAGTTCTGGATCTTCCCATAGAACAGAACACTTTAATAAACATGAAGCTTTTAATATACATATGTATACAAGTTAAGTAACAATTTCCTTTTTATCAATATATATTCTGTGACATCACCTTAAAATCTTTTTTCCTTGCATTATTCAGTATAACTTTTATTGTTTTCATAAATATCTATATTGCAAAAATTTTCTCAAGACTTTCTAACAGTTGTTTTAATCCTTTTAACTTCTCTTATTTCTTTTAAGCCTAAACTAGGAAGTTTATTTATTTTTTATTTTAAGAATTCTCTATTTTGCATGAGTATATTGCAATATTGTCATATATATTCATACTTAATGTAAACTGCAAAGAAGTACTGTATATTGTTTTATTTTTTTCTGTTAAAGACAACTTTGAACAAAGACTATATCCTCTCACAGGAAGTAGTGGATTGGCTCAAAGCTAGTGTAAGATAATTAAAAACTAAAAAATGGGTTAAGAGAGAATGTGGAAAATGTAAGCTGGGTAAATATAAATTAAAAAATGGGAGACAATTTTTAATCATGTGATTTTGGAAAAGGCAGAGGCTTTTGATATTAGGATATTGCAAAGAGAAACTTTGGAATCACTTAAATGGAGTTGAAAGAAAGCATTTGAATTATAGAGTGTGCTGTGGAGTAAAGACAGTGCAAAATCAAAGGAGAGTGAGGACAATAAATATCATAAACTCTGTGATGAATAATTAAAATCCTGATTTGATATACTGAAGAACGGATGATATTAATGCAAGATGAATGCAGTAATTGTCTACTAGTTAGCTAAAACATTTAATATAAGTTTAACAATTTAAAAATAATAGTTGAATCTACAAAAGAAAATCATTAACAAAGCTTAAAAGTAGTCAATGAGAAAGCAATCAAATTCAAAAACTGCCATTGAAACTTTTGAAGATCATATAAAAATTAGAGGATCATAGTAGTTTAAAAGATAAATTTGATATATTCTAGCTGATTGTGTATTAACAATACATTAAACTAAAGATTTCATAGTATTGTAATGTTCAGCTTAATCTAGTTTAATTGCAGCTTGGTTGTGAGCAAGCTGATAGGGACAACATTTGATATTAAACAGCAGAAAATCCAAAGTATATATCTGATTTTTTTGTACTAATTGAACTGGAAATATTTTCCATAACATGTGATAATGAATATAACCACTAGGTAAATCACTATTTGCAATACCAAACCAAATCGTGTGGATCATGAGTTACTTCTGATGAAATGGACATGGAACCAATAGACAATATTATATATAAGTCAAATCACATACTATTTAAATAAACAAAAGAAAATAATACTTTCAATATTGCTGACAATTAATTAGGTTTCATTAAACTATTAATATCTAAAATTACTTTTTGAATGCAATTGTACTTAGCAAATATATTAATTCAGTAATAATTTCTCTAATAGCCACTTCCAAATTATCACTTAATTTATGATTCACAAGTGTGTATGAAATACAAATATGTAACAAGTTATTCAAATTTCACCTAGATTAATCTTGAAATGATAATCTGCCATTCCCAGGTTATAATATAAATACCTGCGATTAAATAAACTCCCTGACTGTCAATACATCACAAATATCTTTCATTCAGCGATCTTTAGCTCTATAGCCAAATCACATATAGATATCTAATATAAAATTTGACTTACAAGTGCATCTTCAATGCAAACCTTGGTACATCTAAATTCATTATAATAATATTTATAAGGAGGGGGCAATTTAAGTACAAATCCTTTTTTAACAATAACACCAACTTATAATCCTTCTGAACCCGACCTCAAATTTAACAAAAGTTTAATAAACACATCATCATAGATATAGTATATTTTAACCATACAAACTAATGATCTAAATAATTGCTTTATATTATGCATCTAAACTCACATAAAAGTATAATATATGACAATTAATATGCGGTACAAAATGAGCTTGATCATATTCAAATGTTAGTTTTAATATAAAATTACAATGACAATAACAATGATTTCTTTTTCTAAATGTGATGATCATTGATATTAATATTTAGACATTTCCCATTTCAAATACTTTTACATGTGTGCACAGCCTGCATACTTAAAATTATTGTATTCACTGGTTATTTTATGGTGATTGAATATTTCCTGACAATTTCAAGATTACAAAAAAATCCCTTTTGTTTTGTTTTTTAATAATATTGTAATTGTTTTTTTTAAATTTTTACAAGGAAGTACAAATTTTAACAAATTCGATATATATATAAAAACAATGCAAATTTTGTTTCCTGGATTCTTTAAATATAATTTGAAAAGAATCGTACTTATAAATTAAACTGTAATCACTAATACTTCTTAACCAACATGATTCGCTTCCTCCCTTACCAATCCATTAAATAATTTAAACTACGTATGCAAACTATACATGATAAAATATAGTTAGCTACAAAAGTAATATATATATATATATTCAGAGATCATCATAAAATTAAATTAAAATTATTAATGCTCTGGGATATCAGACTAATCAATAAAGTTTTTTTTAAATCTAAGGACTTAAAAACATGATCATCAAATAGAAGCATGTTGTTTTGGAACTGTATTTCTTTCAATAGTTCATTGAGATAATTCCTAGTCAGACTAATATTTTTTCTGTCTTGGCATGTATTATTTATTTCATTACCACTTTTTCTTCTTTTCCAAGACATAAATATACTGTCCTGTACCCATTTCTTAGATAGCAATTTCTCTTCTCCAACCTGCAGACAAATTATCTTCTTAAAAATATGATATTTAAGCATTTTTTCTTCTTTATTGCATTCAGAATTGTGATTCCTTTAAACATACCCTTTCAGGTTCATCAGTAGTGAATCCAATGTATATATTTGGGCAGCTGGTGTTTTTTTCTTTTGTCTAGCCAATCATAATGATGATACAATATAGAATGAAGCACGAATAAAAACAAAAATCAAGAATAAATTGCAAGAAAATCCTAGCTATATATATGATTAATCTCTTGTTTTCATTATCTTGATGATCTCTTTATTTTCGTAACCCACGTGACATTTAATTTTCAAAATGCCATAATTATCTAATTAATTGAATTTTTACCTTGTTTTCAAATCTCTTATCTTGAGACACAAAATGCAACTTTAAAATTAACAAGTTTAATCTTTATTACCCTACTTTTCCTTCTTTTATTTAAACCAAAATGTATATATATATATTTAATTAAATTTTAAAATCTATTTTCTTTAATAATACTGTATCTAATGATGTTGTTTTTATAGTAAACAACTCATTCAAACATGAATTAAAACATACTTTCTTTTATGAACATTTTTCTTATTCTAAATTTTAATCTTTGAGAAGAAAACTAGCTATACTGTTTTTACTTATTTTATACAATATTATTTGATTTTTCTTAAATTTAATCAGTTATAATAAAACCTATTATATTTCTTATATTTAGTTAAAAAATTACTTTTAGTAATCCCTTATAAAATTTCAATTCCATCTATTATTATTACTTTTAATAATTTATTGTAAGATATTTTTATTTTATTATAAAACTTTCTTTAAGCTTTTTTTTTTTAATGCTATCCTTGTAACAATTGCTCCAGCTTACTGCCATACGTAAGATCACACGGCTGACCATAACGATGAAATGGTCATGATGTTATCCATTTCAGAAGAGGCTTAACTATCTATTAAAATTTACATTTTAAAATTCACAATTTATATATCTTCAAAAATTAACTTATGCCACTAATACAATATATTTTTAATGTCATTTCTCTTTGCTCTTTTACTATTCTATTTTCAGTCACTTAAATAAATATAAGTCTGGTGATCCTAATCTTCTCATGTCATCTCTGCATAAATTATGACAGGGTGTTTGTGCACTTTCAATTAAATACATAGCAATTCTAATTTCTATTATGCTGCCAGTGATGAGCTCCATTTCTTCTTCATCCAGGTCATTTTCTCATACCCCTTAAACTCTCTTCAAAAATGTCTTTTATAATTTCATACTGTATCATGAAGTTTAAAACAATATTAGTCAAACAAACTTCAAATGATAAACTTTGTTTGTTTTTACAATAATGTTTTCTTAATTCAATCTTTTTAAGTTTAAAAACAAACAAACTAAAAGCTCAATATGAGAATGAAGATGACAGTATTTGAATCAGTTGAAACATTTTAGTTAAAACAAAACACTACAGCAAAGAATAAGATAAACAGCTTAGAGTTTAAATCACTAATCATCAGTGCAAAATAACATATTACATCCAATCTTTTTTTCTCATTAATAGAGGTCCAGGAATGAATATCTTGATGAAGTTAAGTACAATGAACTTACAGATGTATGAAAGATAAGACAGATAGCTGAAGAACTATGCTACCCATCAACCTACGAGTTGTGGAGAGAACAAGAAACCTGTAATTAACCTGCCTGTCTCTATATCAACATTCATATCTCCCTTTAAAATATTCTTGCTTTGATTCATATAGTAAAATACTTCAAAGTAAATTCTTTTCCACATTTCTTATCTCACTACTCCAGAAAAGAAACTATTGACAAATAGCTTGTTTATTCACTCCTGCTCTATTGGTATTCATACAATTATAGTGGATAGGAATTATTAAATTCTCTCAAATAAACCATAGATTCATTTAGTACTTTCAGTTGTTCACTATAAATCTTTATTCTGATAATCTTTATTTTTCCATTTCGGTAGCCATTAAATATTTTGATATTTCAACTACTCCTAAAATAGTTAATTGTAAACATCAACTATCTATAGGAGCAGCAACCAGTCATAAATAAGGTCTAAATGGATCAATATTTATCAATAGTAATAGATTAAATATTTCAAATTTCACAAAACATTTTGATTATGACAAATAGTAATCTTTAGTTGGACTTATTTAATTCAATTAGAACATAGTTCATTTTAGATTCAAATACATTTATATAGTATAAATAAAAAAAAAGCACCGATACGTACCATAGTCCTATTTTACTTATTCCAAAATCCTTGATTTTTCACAAACTTTAATTTGCCTAAATATTTCATCCTGTATGTCTTTCCCATATCAATTAAACATATTTTCCTTTTACAATAATATATACTTTTAATATAAAAAAAATTATAATTTTTAAAAATATCTGTTAGTCGGAGACTAATGAATTCTTCCTATTCTAGAGAGAACAGATAGATTTTCTTCAGACATTTGAGATATACTAAATCTTACCTAATCATACTGAACTGCAAACTAGTCACAATGTTCTAAGACTTTGAATAAATTAATAATGGGATAAAAAATATTATCTCTTTCTAATGCAATTAAATATGACAAAGAAATATCTTGTAATGTTTAGTTTCCAATAACTTAATAAAATGTATAGAAAGTTCATATAATCCCACTAAAAGGACAAATGATTTTTTTTATTTTTTGCATGCTTATTTTTAATTTTACCATGAATCTTAAAATAGCAAGCCTTTTAGAGATGGATAAGAAATTTTCAGCCGCGTAAAATTTTATAATAACAGGTCTTTGAAGCTATAATGATGAAATTAATGCAGTGTTACATGTCTCAAAGAAGTCATTCAAAACTGAGGCTCTATTCAACTGGGAATAAGAACATGTCTATTAAACACAAATTTCTAAAGACCAAATTATCCATTTAAGACTATTATCCTTCTATTATTACTAAATATAATCATTACTATTAACAATTAAAAAATGCGGTGGAAGATGTGGGTGAATAAATTTGACTTTTAAAAAAATATCTTATCACCTTAGAAAGTGACGAGAGTAGTGGGATCAAGAGTTAAAAGATATTTAAATTAATTCCCATTTAGAGATAGTAAAAAAAAAAAAAAAAAATCTCAGTTTACATAATGAATGTTATGTTTAGTCACTTAGGTGTTCTAACATGCTGATTGTTTACTAAAAATCTCACAGAATAATGTATTTCAAACTTCTGAAGATGTAAGACATCAACTTCTACAGATTTTATTTAGAATCACTTATTATTGCCATTACTTTATTACTGATGGAAGCTGTTACCATGTTTATTTGCACTGAATTATAAAACTGCAGTAAAATTGATGATTAAACATATACAGCTCTCTTGAGATTCAATATATTTACAAAATAATTATCAGAAGGTATGAAAAGCAGAGTGATGGTACTGAGCCAAATAAAATCAATTATTTCACAAGTTGTTTCAAACACAGATTTAAATATTTGTAACTTTTTTTTTTTTGTTAAATAAAATAACATTTAAAAACACATCTTACCTTCTCGGTAGAAGAACCCGCCATTTCTTCATTTTCTAAGACTTTTTTCTAAAATAATAATAATAATAATAAAATCACAATTTAAAATTGCAATTACAGTTTAAAATATTCCAACATTAAGAATTTCTTTGATAGTGCTAATCTCTACTTTCAACAGTTTAATAAATAAATATATAATAAATCAGTGAATCCAAATGACAATGCCAATACATTCCTACAAACAGTTATTGGATAATTAGACTTTATTCAAGCAGAATGAACTATTAATTGCTACATTTATTTTATTGGCGTTATGTAAAATATTACCTTGAAATGTTAACTACAGTTTTAAATCCGGCCAGTTTAGTAACTATATTTTAGTAACATTAATGATAAGAGCTTACTGGGGAAATCTTTTACTTTATCATATAAGAATGATATATATTAAAGTTAGCTAAACACTTCCATTAATTCATAACCAATGTCATTTGAGTGATGAATAGGTTTTAAACTGGATTCAGTGTTACACAGTTTAATAACCTAGTCAGCTTAAGATTTTTATGTCCTCCTTTCATTATAAAACATAACCAGAAATTGTTTATAAATATTTGTTACTACTGCCATCTGATCATAATTTTTACACAACTGACTATAAATCAAGATAATGGATAAACTTAATTATAGAAACAAACTTACATGGAATGCTTTTATAGAAACAATTTAAAATTAAAATAAAATGTGTTTGAAAAAGATTTTTAATAGATGCATTTTACTTGTTCTTACATGAGACTACAACTTGCCACTTAACAAAAAGAATAATTATATTTCAGACTACTCAAGAAAGTATAAAGAAATGTATATTGGAAAAAATCAAGAAGAGATCAAAAATGAAATACACCTAGGTCTTGTTTTATGCGGATTATTTTAATGCAATTTTGAAGTTATGCGATTCATGTTTCTTCTTAATATCTTTCATATTTCACTATATTTATTAGATATCAAAAAATTTAAATTATTAATAACTTATTTTGACTTTGAATACTTTTTTTTTTTTTTCAAAAATATAATGTTATATTAGCAGCTAATGTGAATATGGCCTGAAGCTGTATTTAGAATCTTAGCTTCTATGTAAATAACCTGCTTACACGTACTTATAAAAAGATCACAATAAATATTCAAAAAATTTAAACTTTTAAAACATATTTTGTTAGATATAACAGAAATAAATATTTTTTTAGATTTTTAAAATAAATAATAACGAAGATTTTATTGATTTTGTAAACTGAAAATAATCTTTCTAATAATAATGTATAATCTTTTTGTTTTGACTGCGATCTCATTTTTTTAATATAGAAACAGAACATCATTAACACAGCACAAGATTGAAAGTGGCACTAGTTGTACTTCACATCACGAATCTGATTTCTTACCAGTTCACAAACGAACGCATATTGTCAAATAGCAATAATGATTAAAGGTAGTCGTGGAGGGACCGTACTGCCAACGTATTAATTTTTTTCAAATATTTGAAATTTTTTATTAGTCATACTTTATTTCCTCATTTTTTTAATGCGAATTTTAAAGTAATTTTTCCTTGTTTTTTTTTTTTATTAAAAAATATAGTTTATTTATAACAAGATAACATTGAATTTATATATACATTGATAAAATAAATCTGAAAAGAAAAGACATGAAAATAATCAATCAATATCTGTAAGATTATGAAGTAACCATGTTTCTTCATACAATTTCCCTGGAGCTAATAACTTGTCTCTAGATTTAATTTTGTTCATAATTTCCTTGTTGCTTTGCTTTTATGCGATTTTTCTGAAAAGGACAGAACCTATCCCCCATTTTTCAAGGTAAGTTAAGCTATTTTTGTGCGATTTCTTTTGTGCGCATTTTCTGAGGAACCTATCTACCACATAAAATGAGACCCAGGTGTAACTGAAATCATTGATAAAAGAGAATAAAATGGAACTGGGGCATTCAGGTTGCTAAAAGAAATAATAGATAGACAATTGAAGTTTTAAACTAGATCCCAATAGATTATAAAAGACTACGTGTGATGAATAGATCAAATAAAGAATGAATTGGTGTGATGTGAAGAAGCTATGGATTGGAAGAACTGAATTATTAAAGATGGAGAAAATCTGAATCTGCAGAACAGTATGAAGTAAAGATATTATTATTTTCTAAAAAAGGAATAATGGACTTACATGATACTTGATTTAATATATTCTTTTTAATTTTGAAATTACTTAAGATTTAAAATAAGGATGAGAGGTATAGAATGTGAATTGAGTATTGCATTCCATAAATAAAATACATATTAAAAATATATTAAAAAATATACAATAAATAGTTAGAAAAAAAAAAGACTAGATACATTAAATATATTGTAACGGGCACATACGCCATTACATTATTTTTTTAAAAAAATTGAGACATTGAAAAGTTTGCATTTAAAAACTTCTTTTTTTTTTAAGACATAAAAATTGAAAATTAATTCTATCTTAAACTCGTATATATATAAAATCGCACAGATGAAAAAAATTATTAAAATAAAACTTTATTAAAAAGAGAAAAAGTATTTTAAAAGCAAAAACTTAAAAAGATTTAGAGATAAAAATATATCTTTAAGTTTGCAAAATAATTTAATTAATTCTATTGTATAAAATGGAAATGATTATTTTAATTGGTAAAAGTAAACTAGCCCTTGGGCATTTCAAAATGCATAAGCAAAGGTCAGATAGGAGAGGAAAAACAATAGGAACAGAATGGCCAATGAAATAAATCCATCGGGGAATCGGACCTCAGCGAAAAGACCATCACCATCGTCGTGACATAATGTCCTCTTGATCCAAAAGTCTACCATAAAAAGTGAGTGAAAATTAATTAAGAGGAGATGTGTGATAGCAGTGGTGATATGTGTTAGTGCGGAGTTGAAGGAGAAGGAATTGAAAAGACGCACTCTTCAGTCCCTTCAGTTTTGCTAAAAAAATAAAAAGGAGAGAGAAATGACAAATCGTTTTCTACATTGAGGACCAGCTAAAGTAAAAAACCTTTGGATGAATAAATAAAACAGCCAACAGAATACCAATCTCTTTAGGACGGCGTGGGAATTCACGTTCAAATGGCAAGCAACGGATAAAGCTGAACTTTTTAAAACCGTAAGAACTTTATGAACATTTTTCAAAACAATAACTCTAAATTCTAAACCTTTCAGTATTTAATACAAATAGAATCCTATCTGACCAACGTAAATTAATATTAATAATGTTATTTGATGTATTTTTTTTTTTTTTTCATTTCCATTTAATTTCTTTTTTGTTCTTTTAAGTTTAATTATGATTTTTTTTTTTTTGTTAAACAACTTGTAATAAATGATAAATTTAAGTCGGGCGTGAATGGCTGCATAGATTCGTAATGTTATGTTAGTTTAAGGGAGGGTAAATCTTAGGTTATTTGTTTTGTAGTTAAATTGGGTCAATGGATTGGATATATTGGTGTAATTAGTAGATGTAGTATGAGATTCGCTACAGGCAGGATCGAATTTATACGCCGCACCCCCTCTTTTTTGCCTATGGAAGGGATACTAAGATGGAAAACGCAGTCCCTTCCTATGGAGTTTTTTTTTTTTGTTCTTCTTGCCGACAGATGCAGCATTCCTGTTTGGTTGAGAGTCAATGTCGTCTATTAACCATTCTGTTCAGATGTACATTCCTGACAGTATGTCATTTTGGTGCTGTCGTATTCATGCTACATTGAATACATCGATATATCAGATAGATTGGCGTTGGTTTTGACTGCAAACTTTTGGCCTAAGGTTAAATCAGGGATAGAACATTTTCTTTTCAAATGCGATCTATGTAGTCTATTCATACTCGAAACTTAAATAAAATATTCAACTCATCTGTGCGAACTTATAAAGGTTAAAACGTAAATTAAATTCTAAAATCAAGTTAAATTATAAAGTAAAAGTAATGCTAAAAATGATTCAAAATTTATATGTGCGTTAATAAATGTTTGTGTGTATAATTACTGACAGTGGCTTATTTCATTCTTTTTTAATATTGAAATATTCTTAGATAAGAATTTATAAAATATAAATCTCTGCTGTTCCACTGAGCTAGTAACATTGGGCTAACGGTCGGAATAAAATATATACAAAATTTTTTTTTCTTAACTTACGTATCTGCCTACTATATAAATTTTCTAGGTTCTAAGTAGCCTAGTGACGCTCTGTACAGCAGATTACGGTAAGACTGTAAATATCACTTCTTTTCCTGACCATTATAATATAAATAACAAAAAACGATTAAAAATATTGTTCAAACAGTATGAAAAATTTTAAGTATTTTAAAAATTATAAAAGGAGGATTATGGAAAAATTTTTTTTTAGATAAAGATGAAGTTGATGCAAAAAAACAAACAGATAATGATTTAAAAGAAAATTCTATCTTTTAGCAGCTAACTAATAATGATAAGTAAAAAGGATTTTAATCTAAGTTAGCCATCTGTCATTATTGCAAAAGGAAATGGAAAATGGTGGTAAGTTAATTTAAGATGAATTATTCAGATAATTATTTTTTGGGGTTGTAATTCATATTCTGATGAACCCTAAGTCTGTAAAGTATATGTCAGATATAAAATCGACACTGAAATGTGTTTTCAATTCATTGTTTATGCATTGAATGGCTCATAGCTTTGATGTCACCTACTATCAGTAGTTTCCTTTGATTTAATTTTGATTGAAAACATATTCTTAAATTTAGTTGTTAAATGATTCTTAAATATATCAAACCAATAAAAAATAAATGAGGTAGATATTTATTGAAATGATGCCAACTATAAAGCCTTCACATTGGAACTTTTAGTCAGTACAGTTTAGTACAGTGGTAGAATAACACACTCAAGAGCTGAACATTTCTAGATTAAAGTTCAATCTATTCTTTTCAATATTCAGATGTCACAGATTTCCAGAATGACCAAATCATTTGATTTTTTATTATGTAATATATTTTAAATCCTAAAAAAATAAGGGAATTGATTCTTTGTTTGAATTTATCATTATCTATTCCCATTTTGAAAAAATAAGTAATGAAATTTTGCTATGAGTTTGTGTAGCAAAATATTACGTCTAATATGTAATATTCAAACAAAAATTCTTTAAAAAATAAACATCAATCTGCTAAAAGTTTTTACTTTAAAACATTAAAAAACAGAATGATTTATTGCTGGGGAATGCAAAACAGTTCAAGCACTAGAAGTGACAGTGCTGGGCTGTGATCAAAGAATCTAGAGCTCTGGTGTCTGCTCTTCTATCACTACACCAATGCGTGCAGGCACTGTCAAACATTAACTATCTAAAAGATGAATATCATTAATAAAAGCGTATTTACTCATTTAATTAAATTATTTTTGAGGGTTATGTGTCAAAGTATCGCCCGGGAAGCGAACCTGCAAACCCGGGACGCGAACCTGCGAACCCGGAACAACTGCTTGTAAGGCTGCTGTGCTGACCACCTGACCACCAATGCTTAACAAATCAACCTCATTTTAGTTACAAACACAATAACTATTACAAAGACTTTTTTTTTCCATCTTCTTTGTAATAAATATAATATAAAAAGATAATTCCTTGATAATATTTAAATAAAAAATAAGATGTTATGTTAATTCCTCTATATGACAACAGGTGGAGGTAATTCGCTCAAATAATAAGACCTGATCATTATCAGTGGTAACTTCCCTTTGTATGCCACACTCTTAACAATTATTTAAGAACCCATATCACAAATATAATTACAAATCATTAAATTCCCAGCTTAAAAATATGATAAGCAGCTGGCCATCTAGCATAACCTTGAGTAATCAATGATCTCCAGATGCATATAAATTCCTTCTTTTTAGTGTTTAAATACTAAGAATAAGAATTCTAAGAATAAAAATAATAACGTTTTCCGTTTTGCTAGGCCCCTACACACTAATATAAACTGTGCGTGAGTTGATCAAGCTATGTCAAAAAAGAAGAAAGTTATATTTCTATTCTAAAAACATAGCTATATTTCCTGATCAACTCGGCCTATTAATTGTTGAGAATTGTGCTATTGACGAAATCAGCTTTTAATTGATTTAATCTGGGCGCCAGAATTCCTAAGAATTCGCTGAAATCGTCATATAACATCTCACAAATAAAAAAAAAAAACTTTTAAACTAATCGGTATTACATCATACCGTAACGAGAATTATTTTTTTAAGATTATTATTCCTGGGCTTATTCAAACATATTGGCAAAGGTAAATTACATTTTTAAATCTTATTAAACTACTAATAGATTTAATAATAAAAAATAATAACTATTATTAATAACGCACAAATGAAAATTGGTATTAGAAATATTTTTATTCTAATAGATAAAAAAAAATATTTGAAATAAATTATTTATCAAGTAAATTAGAGAGAACACAATTCAGACGTGAATCAATTAATAAAAAACAATTTTACAATTACTGTTCATATCTAAATTTCTTCTAGAAATTTCCTTAAAAAAAAATGAATGTCTCTTGTACAAGAAAATTAATGTCTCTATCGGGATTGTTTAAACATACTTTTAGAAATTGTTTGAAAACGTTTAATTTGGTCACAATCAGGAGTAATGAAGTATAACTTACCGGTAAGTTTTGGGAATTCAGTAATAGATAACTATGCATGGTTTTTTGGGTAGAATGAGCTCGGCCTTTTGGTTATTATTTGATCTTGTGGTCCATTCTCCTAGTCGGTCACGAAAGCTTTTCTGGTATACATCTTCAGAAGCTCCGGTTCACTCCGACATGCCGAATTACTTCAGCGTAGAGCGATCTTGGATATATTATTGTTATCCAAGACCAACTAGAGAAACCAACGAACAAGATGTTCTTCAAACTGATCTCTGCCTTTTATACTCTAGAGGCCCAGTTTGCCGACTTCTGCGCATATCTTTTGTTTGTCAAAATATCCGTTGATAATCTTATATATTCTTTACAAAATTTATGTTACAAAGTCTCTATTTTTTTCAGCATAATTCTGCCATCTTTAATTAGTTGAAATATTTTTACTTTCTCTTATCTAGATTGGTAATTTGTGTCTTTTGTTCTCTCCAATTCTAACTTTTATTTCTAATTACATAAAAAAAACGAAAGAATAATTTAACTTTCATTGTACGTTATTTTTTTTTTAAAAAAAAATTAGTCAAAAAAAAATCTAAATTTACTTTTATTTTTTAGCTTTTACCAAATGCCAATATATTTGCAATGTATATAAATAAACGTTACAAAATCTTTTATGCATCTGGTAACTCAAGCTTACATTAGATGGCAGTAGAATAAAAAGCAGCTTGTTTTATCATAAACATTAGCACTCTACGTTATTAGAAAATATTTAAATCGACAAAGCTTAGATCTTACTGCCATTTCAATGCACGTATACTGATATGAGTTTACATTATATCATTATTCTATAGTCAAACTTTTAAACTAAAAATTTACCTAGTAATTTTTGTTATATATTGATAATAATGAAAAATTATTACTTGATGACCAAGTGTTTTTGCTGCTTGACCATCTTAAATGTTATCAAAATATTCATAAAAGTCAACAAACCTGTTTTCCACAAGATCACATAATACACATATTTGTATTCATAATATAATTTCTAAATATATAAATTAAAGATATTTAAATCATAATTAATATATATAATTATAGAGTGGCAATCTCTCCACTTTCATTCCAAAAGTAAAATGGCAAAGCATTAAAGAACAACGATTAATAAAAAATTAATTTGCTTCCATTGTCATCTAGTATCCACTAACTTACTCAATACTTCCAATTAGTGAAAGACAGAGATCATTACTTAGTATATTTAGAAGTAAAATCATGCTTAAATTCTAGTAAAAATATATATATTTAATATATCTTTTTATAAATTTGATGCACGAGTAAATAATCATTTTTCAAGCAATAATTTTTATTTAAAAAAAAAAAAAAAAAGATCATCTTTAATTACCTGTTTCAGTTGATCTTCAAGTTCTTGAGTACGAGATTTCTCAGAATAAAGACTAAGCTTCATATTGTCCAACTCGTTTTGCAAATGTGTAACTTTACTTTCAAAATATACTTTTTTCTTATTAAGGGCTTGGTATTCCTCAGTTTTTCTTTAAAAAAAAATACAAATCATTATTTTAAAATTACTCTTTCTTATTGCATTTCCAAATGTATATCATATGATACTAAACCATCCATGCACTTTACTACTGTTACACAATGCTTTATTTACCACCTTCTTTACAGTTTTGATTGCAATCAAAACTGTAAACTGTAAAAGAGGGTGGTAAATAAAGCATTGTGTAACAGTAGTAAAGTGCATGGATGATTTAGTTTTATATGATATTTTAAAATTATTACTAGCAATTATAGATATTTTCTTATGTGTAACTCCATAAATACATAATTATTTTAAAGCAATTTTAACACTTCAGAGTCATCTAGAGCAGCGGTTGGCAATGTTTTAGATATTACAGACCACTAATATAATTTTTAAGGTATGAATTAATATGAGCATTGAGTATGATATAAATATATATTTATTAATAATTTTAATTTTAACAGATAAATAATAATAATATATATTAAAAATTAGCGCAACATTTGGTGCTCTTAGTTTAAAATTATTTTACTAATCCTTGGCTCCAATGATGTCACCGCAACATGTAAAGGAGCTTCTATTTCAAGCCAAGAGCGATACTTGTTTTTAATAGCTGTTACAGTTGAGAACGCTTTTTCACATAAGTAGGTCATTGTGAATCGAGAGATATAAATATAAAAAAATACTTAAATGACTGTAATATTGAACTTAAAGTACAAAATAAATTAGAATATTATATTAATATAATTTTTGTGTAAGTTTTTTTGAAATTAGTTGTTTTCATTTGGAGTTATATGAAAGTAAAACTAAGTTTGTATTTATATGTTTTATAATTTGTTAAAGAATTACGTTGTATTTTGTTTTTTGTTAATATAATGTTCATTTTATTTCATAAAAATAAATGAATGGATAAATGCGTATTTGTTATGTTTTATATGTGTAATTTTCTAATTCGTATCAACAAAAATTATTTAAGGTTAATAACAAAAAGTATTCTATTCTTTAATAATTTTTCCAGATATATATTCATTCACAATTCTTAATAAAATTTTTGAGTTTTAGTTCACCCAATTATCAAGGGTGCGCTATAGACAGATTTGATGCCTAGTCAATTCTACGAAATTCAATATTCTTATTTTGTTACTTTTTCTATGACGCTGACTGAGTAGGGTTAATTAAACGTCTTTGAGGTAGATGTATTTTGTAACAAATCAATTAGCAATAAAATGTTCTTGTTCTATTTTACATATAATAATACAGCTTAAGCAAAATTTGTTTTTTTATTTAAAAATTTTAATAAATGAGCTTAGCAAATTTAAATAATATCTGAATTTCTTTGCAGATCATTACAATTACGTCACAGATCACTGTTTGCTGACCGCTGATCTAGAGGATTTTTCTACATTTTTATATATTTAAATATTTATTTATTTGTATATCTCTTATATAATTTTATCCTGTGCATTGACATTTAGCTCATAGAAGTAACATTTGCAGATTTGAATATTGAAACTTCAGCTTCAAATTTAGCATAATTGTGATATTTAAATAAAAATATTGCTATGTTGAGGCTATGTTGTTTCTGTTGTACCCAATAAAAGCAGAGGGAAAATATATCATGCTAAGAGTGTTTGACTTTTTGTTAACAATGTTAGTGTAAAAGTTTAAAAATTCTCTAAATGACACATGAAATAAAATCACTTTAAATAATTATATATATATAAACAACCTATTATAAAAGAGTAAAAGAACCAGGATTGGTTAAGGTTTTAAAATAGAATTACCAAACCAAATATTAGTCAAATAGTATTTTAATAATTTCATTTTATATAGTATATATAAATTACCTTTATAATATTGTTCTAAGATATATATTAAATCATGAATTAGAGGAATATTGATTAGTTTTCCAGTTAAATAAAAATATCTTAGTTTTCTTTAATAGCAGTGGATAACCTATATGACATGTCATGTTTCTAGGATTTGAACATTATAATTATAAGTACGGTAAAAAGATGTAATATCTGTTACCTTATACATTTTAAACACACATATGGCAAAAAATTACTATTCTGCATCTATGTAAAAGTGAAATGATGATTTGCAAGTACTAGTAATAAAAATAATTGAACTGCCCTTTAGCTTCCATAATCAATAACTATTACAGAAGAAAAAAAAAGGCCTTTTTGCTGTGATTCATATTTTATATAGAAAGTTATCTCAGATTACAACAGCCAGAGAAGTATATATTAGACAGTCTGAATATTTAATGCAAACTGATTTAAAAAGGAATGAAATTAGCTCTGCCATATAAATTTAAATATCAACCATTTCAAATCAGTTTGTATTAAATATGTAGGTTGATTGAATATATACTTCTCTGGTAAATGCAGATCAAGATAACTTTCCATATAAAATTCTAAATCACAGGAAGAAAAACTGTTTTTGTATTCTAAAAGTTATTGAAAATAACAGCTGCAGGCAATTAATATTAATACTTAGAAGTTATTACTTACTACATACATATATAATCAAAATACTCTAGAATACACTCTACAAAATTCAATATGTCTATATAAAATAAATAACTGAATATTGGCTACACAGCTAGCTTACGACAATTTATGCCATCTTGAGTAGCAATTAAACATTAATATTTAAATCTCATTAAAATCACACATTGCTAGCATTCCCACATGATTTTAATGAGATTTAAATACTAACATTTAATTGCTAATCAAGACAGCGTAAATTGCCAGCTATAACCAATGGTCAGTTATTTATTTTACATAGGGACAATGAATTTTGTAGCATATTCTACAGTACAGTATTTTGATTATTATATGTGTTTTGTAGGATTTTATATATATAGCAATTAAAAAATATTCATTTAATTAACTACATAAATTGATAAGTTATAATAAAATTTATTAATATATTTTATAGCTAACACCATCTTCAGATGTTCTGCAAAGTATCAGCTACCATCAATTTTTTAACATAAGATAAATAACATTATTTACATCATCAGTTAATAATAGTAATATATATATGTGTGTATATATATATATGATCAATATATGGCCTTTTACCAAAAACACCGTCAAAGCGTATGTTTGTTTACATAAACGTCAGAGTAAGCATTCACTATCTCTTTCGTTAGTTTCACCCTCAGATCATGATTTCAAGCGGATTTGCTATCATCAGTGAAGGATAGGAATAAGAAACTAGATCTAAACACTAACTCCGAGCATTTATGAAACAATTTCTATTGAGCTTGCAAGCATGAATCTTTTAGACAATAATGTCTTCAAACTCAGCATAGCAAGCCAGATAGCTATATGGGTCTGATATCAGTTCAGTTTCACCACATAGTAGAAGCCTCTGCAATATATATCATTGCAAGAAAACTTCAAAGGTACATTTATGAAAAACAAAAAACAAGTTAAACTTGCTAACGCTTGTATTTATAATCAATAGATGGAGTGTCTAAAAGATTCACGCTTGCAAGCTGAATTGAAATTGTTTCATAAACGCTCAGAGTTAGTGTTTAGATCTAGTTTCTTATTCCTATCCTTCACTGATGATAGCAAATCAGCTTGAAATCATGATCTGAGGGTGGAACTAACGAAAGAGATAGTGAATGCTTACTCTGACGTTTATGTAAACAAACATACGCTTTGACGGTGTTTTTGGTAAAACACCATCTATTGATCATAAATACAAGCGTTAGCAAGTTTAACTTTTTTTTTGTTTTTCATATATATATATGGCATCTCAAATTACACCATGCTTTACAAGATCAAATTATTTATACTCTCCATTTCTGTCACCTATTATAAGCTTGCATAAGCAAATTTCTCACCCACTAGCGAAAAGCATAAACCAAAAATTAATCTAGGAATATGGATAGAATAGCTTTAGGAAAAAAATTAATAAACATACTATCTAGTATTTGAAGTATGCACTAGGTGATAGAACTTATTTCTAACAATAAAAAAGATTGAACTTTTATAATATCCTTTCTTTAATTTTTTAAAAAAAAAAGTATTGAATCAACCTCAAATGCTCAATAGATCTATGTGGTAAAAATTATTCTGTTATTAGTCAATGCAAAGAATGTTATTTGACAGGTCTTATTATATTAAAAGATTGATAATAGCTGACACTTTGTTCAATATTGTGCTGAACATTTGAAGATGATGATGTTGGCTAATTATATCAATAGATTTTATGATAAATTATCAACTTATATAACTAATTACACAAAGATCAGGTATTATTATCCACAAATTCTATTATAAAACTCACTTGGATTCTGTCTCATCACATTGTTTCATTAGTAAATGTCGACATTCAGTAACTTCTTTTTCCAGAATTGTCTTTTCTGTTGATGATTGACTTAATTCCTTAAAAAATTACAAAATATATCTTTAATAATTATTAGTATACATCACTTTATATAAATAAAAGAGATTACTTGATTACAAACCTCAATCAGATTCGCTATTCTATTATCCTTGTCTACAGTCAAATTCTAAAAAAGTCACAAGAATTCAACATAAGAATAATATATTTATGGATATGCACATGCATACTGTGAAAAATATAAGAATCACTTTAGTAATATTTTGCATATATATATTATTATTATTTTTCTCTTTCAAGATAAATACTTAAGCATGCATTGAATAGTATACCACATTATAAATATTTAAAAAAGGCAGTGTTTAGTACTATATTATATTTCTTTCAGGCATGTTATTTTGAAAAATATAATATTTCAATCTTTGTTATTTCTAACAATTTTTTAAATAATGCCCTTTCTGGATGCATCAAGAATTCCTTCAAGCAAGTGAAGCATTAGGGCATTACAAAACAATTATTTGCAAGGTACTTAAACATTTTTTTTCACATCCAATAAGAAGTATCATTGTATTTGATTTTTCTAGATGTTATTTTTGTCATCAATAAACAATCTTTTTAATTATTTTTTTTTTTATATCTCAATATATATATATATTCATTATAAATTTTGAACTTTTAGTTTGGTTTGAAGTCTCTATCTCTTGGACATTTCCCACCTCATTTGTAGGGCATATCAAAAAGTTTTTCTTATATCTTATTCAATTTTTATTCTGTGATAAAGTGAATATCTCAATCTAAGTACATAACGATGTCTTATCCATTGCTCTCATTTTATACATTATAGTATACATAATAAATATTATATATACATAAGGGATATACATTTTAACTTATACTTTTATTTCAAGTTCTAAAAACCTCAATTGTGATTGAAAAAACAATTTTTTTTCTTCTTTTTAGTGCACAGTTAATAAAAGCATTTAATATAAATAAAAAAATTATCAATATTATTTTTATAGTAATTTTCACAGATGAAGATATACTAGCAAAACTAAATCTTGAATTTTATTTAGTTTTAGTATTATTATTTTGCATTTAGTATTTTTTTATTAAGATCAATACATTGAGTAAAATAAAAAAAAATGGACACAGAAAATCATAATTTCAAAAGAAATGGACATGCATACTTTTTTTATAGGAAAAAAAAACATGAGCCTAATATGTATGGAATGTATTTTAGTTAATAAAAAATACAATATTAAGAGTCACAATTTTTCAAAACATTCTTATTACAAGAACATTGTTAGGAAAGAAAGAAATCGTAAAATAGAAAACTTGAAAAAGAACTTCATCAAGTGACTGACAAGTTTCATAAAAAGTACAAAACAAGTCAGAAAATTCTATGAAAGCAAAGTTACACTATTTCAAAAAAAAAAAAAAGGCAGAAAATTTGAAAACATTTTCTAAAGGATAGTTTATAAAAGACAATATCCTACATGCTGTGGAATTAATCTAACCAGAACACAATATAGAAATTCAAGAATATAAATGTCATGAAGAATAGTTACAAACTGAATTGGAAAAGTGAACAATCATTAATAACAATGAAACTAATTTATTTTTAATTTATAAAAAAAATATGATCCTCATTGGTTTGCAAGGGTAAATTAACTAAATATTTGATTAAATATAGTAGACTAATTTTTAAATCAATAGTTTTGTATAGTCCACAAGTGATATTATTTTATCCAAATGACTCTTGGCAGAAAAAACGTTCCCCATTCCTACCTTAGAACAATTACCAAGTTTGGAAAATCATAAGTGAAATAAGAAACTGTAGTTTCAAATGCAGATTATACAGTGCTATTCTGGAACTATTAATTACAGAGAATTATGGATTTCGAAAATTAATGAAAACAGTCATCCAAATACACATCGGTGATTACAATGATAACATAGAAAATATTTTAAAAATTAAATACAACACATAAACATAATTTAAATATAATTTATTATCAAGTAATCATTAAAAATAAAGTAAATTTAAATCCATTACTTAATATTTACTTGATAAAAAATTTCAGCGTAGATAAGCTTGCCAAAAAAAAAATTATTGCTGTAAAAATATTAAGTGAAAAAAAATATAAATTTACTTATATTTATTTGATTTTAAAAAAATTTGCTATTTATAATTTGTAGAAAATATATTAAAAGTTGAGCTTTTTTTTGCACATTATTTCCAAAACTACGTTTTAGTTTAAAACTGTTTCACAAAATTGTTATTTTTTGTCATTTTGAATATACACATTTATTCTCAATTGTACATAACAAATAAAACGGTGATTTTCTAACAAAATTTTCAAAAATAAAAGAGGAATTAAAATACAGAGTAGCTCTTATTTTGTTAGATCCAAATAGGAAACATAACTATGTGAGAATATTAAAACATCACTATATTTTATCAATTTCTTTTCTGAAAATGAACTTTTAGCATTGAATCCTAAATAACTGATTTTGGCTGTCATATAATGTTATAAATAAATATTCGTACGTTCCTTACTTTTTTTTTTTTTTTAATTAATCATAATTTTTTTTTGCTTGATTTGCAATCTATTGATAGCAAATCAATAGATATTCATGCAGCTTATAGATAAATTAAACTTTACAAAAAAATGTATAATGGATATTATAATTTTTGAATATGTTTTCTTCTTTTTGTTTAAACTAATATAATAGGCTCCTAACATTTAAAACTTTCGTCATTTTATGTGTTGTTTTTTGTTTTGAAAATGAATTTTTAACATGTAATTGAAAATTTTGGTTTTATATGTCAAGCGTAGTTGAGAATCATTATAGATTACAATTCTTCATTTAGCATACCAATAAACATATCATGATCTAATCATTTTTCACTTTTTCCATTGATATATGCAATACAAAAAATGCAATTTTTGTATATAATTTTGCTACATGTTGGCTGATGTTAAAATGCTTAGAAAATAGAAAGGTTTGAATTAAAGTAGCTCCGAATAAAAGTAATCTTTTATAATAGTCATCTCACTGTAAAATAAATAACTGTTAAAAAAAAAAGTTCTTTTTTTTTTAAAGATAAAAATTTAATTATTCAGATTCATAAAAAATTTAACTGCAGTCTTTTTTTTTAATTTTTTTTTTTTAAAACTTTGTCAATTTATTAATACTAACAATTATAAATGTAACAATTTCAAATAATGTACCCCCCCCCCTTACAAATCAAGATTGTATAATAAAAAAAAAGTCTTATATAATGCAACTTCAGTTACAATTACAAATGTAGTTATCATGTTTAATAATAAAGATTTCCTTGATTTTAACATTACTTTAAAACACAACACAATCAGACAAAGATTTGTCTTAACAAAAATAAAAAAGTTTAAAAAGCATTAAGCTATATTATCATATCCCAGGATGAAAGAAAGATTTAAGATCTTCCACATCAAGACAAATTAATGAATATTAATGTGAAGATAAATTATGGGCTCTGAACCATTAAATGCTGGCATATACTCTTTACTGATGATGAGAGCTGTGTCATATTACAATTATAATGTTTATTTTTTTGGTTAACATATCAATACTCACCCGACCGGATTATTATTAACCTTTATCTTCTAGCTAAAAGTAATCAGATACCCATTTATTATTAAATAGCTGCTAAGTTAGCCATGGGCCTGTTATCTGGAAAATTTTTAAATATAATTAAAAATTTGTGGCTACTTAAAATGATAATTTTCAAGATCTAATTCCAATTTAAATTCAGATCATAAGCTTTAAAAGCTAATGCTCTGATCACTACCTATGATGACGTTTCAAGAAGCATAGTAATAAAAATATATATAAATCTTACTAAGCAACAATAACACTCTAAATAATACTCTACTTACGTTTAATTCAGTTTTTAACTCCACAATCTGTTTGTCTTTGTTCTGTACCAGGGTTTCAGTTTCTTTCTTCAACTTCATCTCAAGCTGTTGTAAATTTGCCTATTGAATTTAAATATTTCCTCTTAGACTGAATAATAAATATAAATTAAATGAAAACAATGTATTGAGCAGATATGGCTAGAAGCAGGAGTCAACTTTGCTGACTACTGACAAACAGTTGCCATTTAACTTTAACCAAACTATTAAATATTATATTAATGCTAAAAATAAAGCAAAATTTTTGTTATCTATTTTTTTTTCCTTCAATACCATCACAATTTACATAATATAATCACATAATTATTCACTGATATTGAGAACAAAGAAATATATCAGACTATAATAATCTTTCATTACTATTTCATAAATGTATCATTATTTTAATGTTTTATATTAAATTGTTTTTTTTTTACAAATACAGAAATAAAACGACTTTTATTTTTTATTTTAATGAATCATTTCGACTCTACTGCATAGATATTTTCAATCAAACATTTTAAATTAATAGTAAAAAATTAAAATATACATTCATGATAATTGTCTAGTTCAATTCAAGCACTTTATTAAAATAAAATAAAAATATTTAAAAAAATACATTTTCTTCTTCTGATGTCCATATTTTAAAAAAAAAACTAATTTTCAAAATTTTTATCTTTGGTTCACAGAGCTGTTGATGATGTGATTTTTTTATCCCAAGAAGAATAAAGGATTACAAAAGTAATATTTTTTTTAGATTAATATTTTAATGTGTTTAATTTTAAAATAATTTTATCATTATTATGTATACATGTGCATGTTAAAAATATTTATAATAAAATTATATTAATTTATAATTTACAAAATAACCCCCCCCACACACACACACACAAATCTTAAATGAATTTATGCTAATTATTCAAAACAAGTTTAAGTGTCTAAACAATGAGATTGTATGAGCAAATACTAGATCACAGTTGATAGTTGTTAGTTTTTTTTTTTTTCATGTCATAGCATCGGCCGGGAGGCGAACCCGCAACAACTGTCTGCAACCAAATCCTTGCTTGCAAGCCGGCTGCGCTGACCTCTTGGCTAACAATGCTTGACATAGTTGTTAGTTATTGTTTACTATCCTCTTAAGACACATTATTTCCAAGATATTCAACATCCAATCCACTTTGATTACAATGCTTACATCAAATCTTTAAAAAAAATTACACCCCTTCTAGTACACAAAACACAATGTTTTATTTAACTCTCAACAATTTTGATTGTCTAGCAGTCTTCTTCAGATTTAAAAAGCAATTACATTATACATATTCAACAATTTCATGTTATATATATACTTGTTTATAAATATATAATGTACCAGTTCACATTCCTTTTAGAAATAAAACTGATCTGACCATACGAGCTTTTCACTCACACACTAAAATAGGTATATCCAAAAAAAAAGGAAGGAAATAATATAAGCCAAAGTACCCAGGTTGGAATTAATTTTCTTTTTTCCTCTAAAAGTTGCAAGCTATTTATTTTTTTCATTCTTATTTATACAAGCAAGATTTTTTTTTTTTATAATTAATTTGTAATAAATAAAAGTATCCAGATTTATTATATGAAATCTTGAATAGTGTTGCTATGACAAACAAAAAAATTGAGAGAAGCCAGTTTTTGAGTTGTTGTTTATAGAGAAAGTTTTCTTGTTTTAAAAAAGTGTAATATTACCAGTGTCATGAACTTTTGATCACCTCAACTGGCGAACACTCTGTTTAACAGCATTCCAAAAAGTTGATTAGAATGACAGAGCTCCTTGTGAATTATTAACGCAACTAATATGGAAAATCGCGGAATAGCTGATAACCTCATTACGCTAGAGTGAAAACTTTTATTAATGCAATAGTCAACTAAATCTGAATTACGTAGCTTCCTGCAGATATCAATTTTAAAAATGCATTTTTCCTGCATGCACTAATCATTGATGAATTAGAAAAAGTAAGTACCTGCCATCTTTCACATGATTTTTATCAGCTTATCCATGATGAACCATAATACGATCATACCATCATTCTACTTGGAGAAAACATTTTTAAAAAATACAAAAAAGAAGCCTTGAACTTTCCTGTCGGTAACTATCCTATAAATCAGTGTTCTTTTTAAAAAAAAAATTCAAACCTATATTTTTAGTAAATTAAAGGGAAAATCAGAATTCTGATGCTGCGATAAGATAAATTTTTATTTAAAACTAAAGGCTTTTAATAAAAGAAAAATATATATTTATAGCAAATATTAAAATTAATATTTTGTAAATAATAGTAAATACGTGTATATATATAACATTATGTTTACATAAAGAAATAATAATAATACAATTGTTTTTTTAGATCTAAAAGATTGTTAGACAATTGAATCCACTGGAAATTAAATAAAATACTGTGGCAAGTGCATCAAGATGAATGTAGTTTTTTAAAAGTATTTGTACTACTACCTCAATTCTTGTGAATGATATAATAACATAAGTTAAAAATTACAAATTAAATTTATCCAAACAAAGAAACTATCTTACCTTTGACTGTATTTGTATTTGATTAATATTATCACTAATTTGAGATTTAGCTTCAAGTTCTTGCTCTAACCGCTCCTTGTCCATCTCCAGCCTGTCAATTTCCTGAAGAAATTCCAATTTAGCCTAAAATAAAATAAAACTTTTATTTAAAAACAACTGTGTAAAGATATGGCAAAGTGTGGGGATGATTTACAAAATACACTTAATATGCTCAGACATGAACTGAGGTCGTCAGTATAAATTAATAGAAATGCTAATAAAATACTCTTACTACATTTGGACGTCTCTTGAAAATACATTTATCATGTAAGATACTACTTTAAATTTAATTGAACTATATAAGCAAGAGCTTAGCTATTACAATAGTTACTCTAACTGGAAAGATCTCAAAATTATAACAAACCATGCAAAAAAACCCGCTTCAAACTACAAGAATGGTTGGGCATCAGCATCACTAGGGAGACTACCAGTGAATGAGCTTGAAAAGACACTATTATTAAAAATAATATTTACACAGTTAATTTTCTTGATGTGATGAAATAAAAACACAACCTCATCAATTTCCCCACAATCTACCATAATACAAGATCAAGATTAAAAAAAAAGTTCCTAATCTTTAAATAAAATTAATATTTAATAGTTTAATAATTTAAAGTTGGTGACATTAACAAATATATATCTTGATGCTCAAAGCAATCAGCCAAATTGATTCAGAGAACTTAAGATCCTTTAAACAATGTGCAATTAATGAAAGTGGAAAAAAATCAATCATATACTACACTCTACCTGTTATGTTTATGTCGAATACCACCTGATCTTACAAATAACTGACCATACAATATAAAAAAAAACAGATTTGATATATTAAAGTAACAAGACACTTGTCAAGTGTTGTTAGCCGAGAGGGCATCGCAGCTGCATTGCAAACAAGTAGTTGTTTGCAGACGGTTGTGGGTTCGCCTCCCGGCCGATGCTATGACATATGGAAAAAAAAAGTAACAAGACACTTAAATAACTCACAACTATTTAGACATTTTTTAAAAAAAACACTTAATGACTTATAACAAATTAAATACATATTTTAGCTATAAGCTTAAAAATGAGAAAGACAAAAAAAAAAAGGAGTATTTATTTATTTTGCAATACGTCAAAATAAGTTCCTTACTGTAATGTCTAAAATAATGAGTATGAGAAATTTTTTCAATGAAATTTAATTAAGTAGGTTATTAAAGTTCAGTCAGTATATAGTAATTGGAGATTTTAGTTTCGCACTGTTGTGGTATAAACATCAATGTCCCCTTCAGTTTAGTCAACGTCATCTTAATGGGTTTCCAAAAATCAAAAGAAATAGTGTAGTGAAAATGTCATTTTAAAAAAAGGAATGGTTTATTGCTCGAGACGATCATACGTTTGAGCACCAGAAGGGTCAGAGGTGGCTGTGATCATAGACCTCGAATTTCAGGACCCATACTCTACTACTGTAACAAACCTCACAGGCCAATTTAAGAAAGTTCAAACAATAATGAAATTATTAAAGATTATTCTGGAGTAAATAGTTTTTGGACCCTATAATATCTCTCTTTACGATATAAATAAGAGAAATATCAATAACTTTGAAGACTAAAATCAAAAGTAAGCTCAAACTTATCAAGACTTATTTTTCTGTGAAAATAGTTGATCGTATATTCATTCATAAAAATATATATTATGTTCATTTGACATTTTCTTAAACAGCACTAATTTAATACAAGCTAAGATATCGAAATTTATTATTGATCTTTTTATTTAATACCGTATATAGAAACGAAATAGTTCGATCACTTTTTTTTATTTTGCAATTTTATTGTTATTACGTTTTTAACTAGGATTACATAGTTAGTTTTAGTCAATAGTATAATGAATAATATATTTGGGAAAATACATTTACATAATATATATGGGAAGTTCTCTGACTAAAGGAAGTAACAATTTAATAGAATACTATGACCAAAAAATAACAATTGATCTCTTTCGGTAATAGTTTACCGTTACTCCATGCTCTTAGTACAATTTATCCTAACAACTTAATATTTACAGCTGCGTTATAGGTTTCAAAATAAAATTGACCTTTTTTAAAAAAGCATTTATAAAAATATGTAAGCATTCAATCTCTCCCTATAGGGTAAAAAAACATTCCGGTAAAAAAAAAAAAGTTCACCGAGAAATAACGAAATTCAATAAATTACCACAAGAGGTTGCTGTACTAAATGACGTCTCTAGAGAATTATATCAACATTGTTTCTTTAACGTACAGTTCATTTTTAATTAACAAAACAATAGTTGTTCGCAGGAAGTTTTCAATTTGCTTTAATGATGAACTTTTTTTTGAAAAGAAAATAAATTCTAAAGAAACTCACTACAGTTGAAATTTTCCTTCGAATATCTTTAAAATAAATTATCCGATTAGAAATTGAACTTTGATATAAACGTCATTAACGTTACTAAACATCAGACTTTACCTGCTCGGATTTTTGTCTCAATTCTTCATTCATCTTCAGATTTTCTTCATTTAATCGCTGTAATTGAGAAGTAATATCTACAACACTTACTCTCTTATCCTCCATCACCTATAATAATTGTATCGAATTAATTTTAATAAATAAAGAACACATTCGAGATTTGTTTTTATGATATAGACAATATATGTGGGTGCGCTTGTATGTACATATATATATCAATGATTAAGTTCTAAAAATAATAAATTATGTAGCAACTTACCATTATAGAAAAAAAAAAAACCCAATAATAAGCTTTCACTTTTTCAAGCAATAGAAATTAAGCATCATTTCAATGTAGATTGTAGCCTTTTTTACATTGGAAAAAATAATATTGAAATAACCTGTATTCCAAATACATACAGCATTTGATTTTTTAAACAACAAACTTTTGATTTAAAAACCTGTTCAAAAGTTAATATTTCTAAAGAATTTTGGAATATTGACTAAAATTGTAATCCATAGGTTTGGCAAACATGGCATCATCATTGGTTTCAATCATAGATTTACTACAAAATGGTTTCTAAGTTTAATAGGTTCTCCAATCTATAGTCTCCCTTCTCCATGTAACACCAATAAATATCCTTATGTCATTGATCCATCTCATGTGGCCTCTTTCTAGGTTTTTTCACAATCAGTTTGTATCCAATTTCAGTCTCTTAATTCTTTCAATGATATCTGATGTATTCTCACTCAAGTATTTTATTTTCAGTCCCTTCTTGTTATTTCTTTAACATATATCTTTTCATATTTAGATGATAGTCTGGAATCTCTGTACTGCTCTTTCTTTAAGTATCTAAGTCTTAGATCCACCAGAACTGGTGAAACACATCAATTAAAATTTCTCTTTAAACACATCAACATATTCCTTTTAATAGTAAGTTATTTCTACTAAAAGCATTCCATCCAAACTAAATTCTATCATTACGTTTCCAACAGTATTAATAATCTGACTAAGATATATGCAGTTATTAACTTCTAGTTCATGATAATCTTTATTTTCTTTTGAATATTTATCTTTAATTACTATTTTCTTACTTTCCATATGATAATTCTTGTAACATTTTCTGAAGTTCTGAAATTCATTATTTGCAAAACAATCGCAACATCTGCAAAAATTTAGATTTATTTTTATTCTCTTCCCATTTTAATCTATAAAATACTTTTTATAAAACCTTTGTAAAAAGTTTTGGAGATGACTTTATTCTATAATATTATCAATATTAATATTTTTAGTATTACCATATAATATAATCATCGTTGTTGCATTTTGCTAAATATTCTTCAGAATATGATAACATCATAAGTTCATATTTTGATGATTCAATGGTTTAATCACTATGGAAATGTTTTTTAGAATCAAATGGCTTTTCATAATGTACAAATTTAAAGTATAATGACTCATATTTATGGATTCTTTATATAACTTCTTTCAATATTTGGATATGATTTACTAAAATTACTTTTAAATTCAGCTTGTTCTTTTGATTGGTTCGAGTCTAAAGGTTTCTGTAATGTAAATCCAGTAAAATTATTTGTAATATGAATCGAAACTTAAAATATATTTCACAAATTAAACAAAATAATCTGTCTAAGTTATTAAAAAGACTTTCAATAGATGTAAAAATAAAACAAAAAATATTATTTCTTATAAAATGCAAAATTCAGATAATTTCTATGGAAGATTTACCATAGATATTTATAAATCAGCCAACATACATACGTATGTTTTTAAACAAAATATTAAATAACAACTTTAAGATACAATCATATGACTAACTCAATATTCGTATTATTTATTTAACACAATATAACAGATATTTAGCATTACTTTCTCAAACTTTTCAGCTTAATCGCTCGTATTGGATAAAGACTGACACTTAAAAGATAATGTCTAACTTGATGAAGACAGTTATTAAAAAAGGCAAATGAAATGGTGAACATGTGATGTTTGATGAAGACAGGTTGTTTATAATAAAAAAAATTAATGCTGTATGATTTTAAAGTATTTGCAAATTTGAAATGGAAACTATTTGTCCCTCAAATGTTATAGCTGCATTTTGTGAAAATCATTGATAAAAAGATTGTATCACAGTCACTGAAACTTAATTGAAGAATGACATAAACTGCTTAATGGTCAGATATATGAGTAACACAAAGTGCAGCCAAGGAGAAATTGCAAAATAAAAAATTAATCATGGCTAGTTTGACTATCTTTTGGTACAGTATATTTAATAAACTGTACATGCGCATAGTTAATTAGTTAACATATATAAATCATATCACTACAGCCAAATCGATAAAATATCAGTAGCCCCTGCACTTAGCTAATTAGTTGACATATATAAATCACATCATTATGGCCAAAACCAATAGAATATCAGTAGTCTGTTGTCAAGGTAACACTGATAATAAATAGAAACAGGTTGCTGATATGCTATTGGTCTATTTTAAGTTTTGAATGTGGTAATGTGATGAAAATATTTATATATATTTAAGTTTAATGACTAAATATACACCTTTAAATTGGCAATAATTTTACATATTCACATAAAGAACATTCAATCCTTAGTTCATGCATGTATCACTTTCTTTCATTCATCTTCTGCTTTCTTAGATCCTGGAATCAGCATCATAGAAATGCATGTTAATTTTTCATAGCTCCATTATTTTTGAACAGTGCCAAATCACAGTCCTGATATATTACTTCCCCATATTAATATTTTTTTTTAATTGAAATGACATAGTATTATTATACAATTAGTTTGCTCATTATTGAATAAAGTTTCAGTAATTAAATATTCAGAATTTTTTATTTTAAATAATATATTGTAATGGATCAATACAGTTGCTTAGGCAGCTAAAAAAGGTAACTAATAGACAGATCAATAAGCTGATCCACAAATGGATTAATAATAATATAAACTTATAATAGATTCATGAATTTATAAAGTGCCAATAAATCTATAAATGTTGATAAATATTTTGTTTGGAAAGGAAAATAACATTCAATAAATAAAAGATTTATTTTCTAATAAGTGTATAGTATGAAATATATGATTAAATATTTCAGTAATCAAGCAATGTGTAATAGGTAAATCAAATGATCCCTAGATTAATAATAAAATATAAGTTTATTAAGATAAATATCAACTCATTGAGTTTATTAAGATAAATAACAACTTTACTTTTAGAATTGTAATCTAAAGTAATTTATTATATCTCTGCCAGATTGCAATTGCTAGATGATCTATATGTAAAGATAATTAACATGTATGTTGAAAAAAGAGTTAAAATACATAATCTTTCACACAATATAAAAATTCTCTTATTATTATTATTTTTTAATATTTCCTATATCTTAAATCAAGTAATGCTTTTATTATAATGGTCATTTTATATATTTAAACTACATATTCTGTTTTTAATTTTGGTTTGTTTTCTAAAATATTATGTCCATGATCAATTTAAGATTTATTTACTTGATTTATTAATTAAATGTGTACTAAATAGGAACTGCATTAATAATTTAAATTATTAAAAAGAAGGAAAATTGGATAGATATCTATCAGTATATTACTGTTATTTCTTAGATTATTAAAGATAAGCCAAAGGTTGAGTAGATAATTTGGTAATCATCTGAAATCCAGACATGGCTGCTTGATAGCGTTTCTGTGCAAAAACACAGAAATATGCCATTTACACAGCCGAAATTTATGGCATATAGAACAATTCTGTTCATATTAGCCATTAGCAGGCGTTTCACCCCAATATTACAGCCCATTGATGTGCTCCGCAGCACTATGGAAATAGCAAACACTTCAAAGCTTGCTACCGTATGATGTGAGGGTGTATGGAATTCAACTGGCCACAACTGTTTTAATGTGCATTCGAAGTAACGATGTTGCACCCTACCTGATATACTACTACATGATAATAATTGTAAGTCCGTCGCAGTACTTCCCTACAGATTGTAGAATGTGAAAAATATTGCAAAGGGGTAGGTCCCATCATCATTTCACATAAGTTACGTGTTGTAGGTTGTTTTGTAAATCATAATGTTGGTTGTATGAGAGTGATGCATGTTTTGATGTACTATTTGTCTTTGGATCCATGCCAGATCTGGGAAACAGCGGGTTCTGTGCGTACTGTCTTCCAGTGCTACGCGTTGAAATGCATAATGTAATTAAAAAATGTAATGTAAATAATGTTTCGTATCATTTTAAAAATGTAATATTTTAAAATATTATTTTAAGAAAAATTTTGTTTCGTAAATTTTTTAATATTGGCCTGGTAATGCTAAATTTCATTATTTTTGTACAGAAACAATGCCGTCAAGTGGCCGTGCCTGGATTTCAGACATTTACCGATAATTTTAGAAAATATTTATTTATTATCATTCATTACCAAGTTCAACATTTAATGTTCAAATTACAGTTCAATTCTATTGTGGCAACTTCTTTAATATTACCATGATAACAAAAATGTAGGATTCGATGGGCATGGTTATTATTAGATGATGTCCAACTACTTTTATAAACACTGCGATTCATGGCAAATTCAAAGAATCAATGGCTTAGGACAATCAGCATAGTATTTATTCATTTTATTTATTCCCGGAGACTGAGGAGAGTTTATGTTCTCACCCTCTTACATGGTCTCTATTCACAGTACCTTGTTTTGATCACAAATTCACAGACTATAGATGAAAAGTAGATAAATAAAACATTTTTTCTGAAGAAAAAAAAAATCTGTTCTTTTTGCTGAGCTTTTTCCATTACCTGGCAATAAGAATAACATATTCTTTTAAAGTTAGCTTATGAAGCATGATTTTTTCTTTATTTTAACCTTAATAAAGTCCATTGTTATTATTCAGTATGACATAAAAACATTTTATTTTTAATTTAAAAATAAATCATTTACTCGTTCTACATTCATTCAAAATTCAAATATATGTATTAAACATAAGATTTCTAATTGCTTTCTTTATTGATATCATTTAATACTATAGAAAAATAATAAATGATGATTGTACATGTTACAATATATATAGAATCATACTTTTCCAAAACATTTTTAGGATTTCATTCTTAATAGACTATTTTCAAATCTTTATGTTTACAATCTTATTTAGGAACATAATAAAGTCTTACTGTCAAAAAGTAGTTAACCATTGCTTAGTCGAAATCAAAACAAAAACTTTACTATCCACACCATTGTTTTTTTATGTTAGAAAACTTTATCTTAAATTGGTATCTCTGGTTGAATTGGTTACTTATATTATTTGAATCAATGAGAAATAAAAAACATATATCATAATAAAAAAAACATATATCATAATAATCAAAGTCTTGGATTAGCTCTAGGCTCACTAACTTCCAAATTTTTAATTAAAGAAAATGTCAATAAGAGATTTTAAATAAAAATGAAATGAGATTGTTAAACAAAGATATTAAAACAGGCAAAACTCACTATATGTATTGCCACCCACAGCAAGCAATGGATACCAGAAGGCTTGATTACTCTAGCTTGCTGTGTGTGGCAATACGTATAGTGAGTTTTGCCTGTTTTAACAACAGTTATACACAAGCATAAGAGATGGTGGTCATGTGATGTTTATTGGCTTAAAACAAAAATATTGTGATGTATATATTTATTTTTTAAATATATGTAATTATAAATGGTATATAATGAAGCCACACTATGCACTATATCAATATACACTACTTCAATTAATACACTATCTAATATAAATAAATAAAAAACACATTAGAATCATGAATTTAAAAAAAAAACAATGGCTATTTTTTCGAATTGGAGCAATATATGCAGTCATATTTACTAATGTTTCTTCAGGATCTTTGAATGTTTTATTTTCCATTTATTTTATCCTTTCCATATTTTTATGAGGTATAATATTTTATGCAATAAAATGTTTTTTAAGCATAAGACTAAAAATTTTATGAAATTTTAAAGAATTTGTAAATTATCTTTCTTCAGGAAAAAAAATGAAGTCATTAATTTAGTAGCGCCAGAAAAAATCTGTGAAATGTTTATTGCATTACATCAGAAGAATCTGAAATGGTAGAGACAAAATGGGTGACAATATCAATTCTGAAGTTGATATAGACTTTAAAAAATATAAAAACAATTAGATAGACCCTAACCTGCTGCTGATTACATTTCTGTAGGCCAAGGTTATAATCCAGAATGTGATGTGTTGGACTATTTCCATCATCTATCAGTAAATGATGAATGCGTAGAAATTTTTTTAACTTGATTTAAACTTTTTAAATACAACTTGTTTGTAATAATACACAAATAGATAACACGGGTTAGTAATTACACTGGTTACTAATCTGTGTTGTCTATTTGTATGTTATTACTAACAAGTTATTTGTATTTGAAATTATAAAATTTTCTATATATTCAACATTTAGTGATAGATTATGAAAGTAGTCTAACATATTATCACATTTAATACACCATCATCACAAACCTCAGGCAAATAATAATCTAGAATGTATTTAACTGCAATAAAAGTCTATACTTTGTTATTCACTTTATTTTAAAAAATAAAAATATAAGTTTTTCATTATTATTTTTTGAGTGAATGTGCAACTTTAAATGTGTTCCTCAATTTATTATTAATAACTCTTTTTTAAAGAATTTGTACATGAATGGGGATTGGAATAAAATATAATGAATTTCACAGCTCCATTTTAAACATACATTGAAACTACCACATCCACTGTATTGACATCCATTATTTCACTTATACATTATCCCAAAAAAAAAAAAATAAGCTTCATAAATTAATTAGAAAAACAGATTTTATACTTATATATTATTTTCTGGTAGACAACAGCCTTTTTTTGTTTTATCTTGCACTAAGTTTTGATAACATCTTATATACTTGTGTGCACTCATTCTATCAAAGCAACGTAAGTCAGATTACATTTATTCGCTTTTATTTTTCCTTCTAAAATTTAAAATTTCATTTCAAAAGCTTCAAAGCATAAAGCAGTGATCCTAGCAATTCTATCAAGCTTCAAAAAATTCAAAAAGTTCTTCCTTTAAATGTTAAAATGAAATTATTAATTATGAAAAAAATTATTCTGAAGTTTGCCATTTACATTAATACAAAAAAAAAAAAAAATCATTGTCATAAAATGAAAAAAAAACAAATCTAGTGGAATTTTAAAAAATTAATAAAGAAAAAGGGTACAGTAAATTTTTTTTATTTTTTAAGAGTATGAATAAAAACATTTTTTTTACATATGTAAATATACCATACTACTTTGAATATATGCTTTTTTTTTCAAATTTTGGATCTGTAAAAGAGGTGCTTTTAAAATTTGAACCTAATATTTTTAACATCTTATTTCTGTGTATCTTTGTTTTATGTCATGCATGCACATAATATTACATTCACAATAGTTGATATACTTTTCTAGAATAATGTGATAAATCTTTTTTAATCAAAAGAAAAAAGATTTAACATTAAATGTCAATATTTTTTGGACTAATTTCGTAAACAGCTTTAACTCTCTCTCAAACCACAAATTTTAACGTTATTTTGCCGATTTTACCATTATTTTATTGAGAAAAATGTACCGAATAATCTTTAGAATTTTTTTACAACTAATAAATCAACACAATAATGAAATAAAAATCTGCCTTCGTTTTGATGAGTTGTTTATTGTTCTCTACACAATAGAGCACCTGTCTGATTTTGACAATTCAGATTTTAATAGAAAAGTTTATATTTACATGAACGCAAATTGACAAAGAAATTATGATTGGCTGCAATTTATAATTAGATGACAATCATGCTTTATGTTTGCTGCTATAAATTATTTTTATCAATTATAAATAGAAATTAATTTTTAAAAAAACTTTCATTTACTTTAATAATCTAACAAATTATTAGTTCGCATTTTAGAAAGTTTTTAATCAAAAGAAAAAAGATTTACCAGTAACATTAAATGTTATTATATTTTAAAAAAAACAAAACAACACTTATGGTATTCACACTAAAAAGTCTTTGTTTTGCAGTCTTGGAAAGATATACCTGAGTAAATTATCAAAAAAAAGATTTCTTAAAATGTTGCATTGCTAACTATTTAAATGACCTGAAGATGATGTCGTACCGGTCGAAAAACGTCCACCACCTAAACTGCAAGTCGGATCCAAACTCATCTGAACCAAACTGAATTCAAACCCAACTCACCAGCTCAGACTAGTAGAAATCTAAATCGACGGCACAGTGCTATGCACCAAGAAACTAGCTCAACGGTTGGTGAGGATTAGAGACCCCTGAACTGACACTAATATCAGATAATTAATTAACTTAAGATACTTTTTTAAATCGAATCATATGTATATGTTTGGGTTGCCAACACAGACAGTGAGCATTAACATTAAAATAATTATGGAATAAGATAATTAAGAAACTAAGAAACCAAGTGTGTTTAGAAAATATTTAATAATAATAGTTGTTGTTTGAATTTTAATAATGATTATATTAATTAATTCTAGTCCTTAAACAAAGTTTATAATTATAATAAGAGTGGCGGTCCTTATTATATGCCAATGAGTATTACGCAATATTTTGGAAGTCTATCGGTCTATGCTCCCAACAAGAAAATAAAAATAAAGGCAGATAAAGGTATTCAGTTGTAAAAGAAATTATTACTCTAATTTTATACGAAAGAATGTGAGATTTATTCTCACATTCGCAAATCCATTCATGAAGAGCAAGATACGTATTTAGGGCATAACTTTAATCTTTATAGGAAAACTTATTTACTTTGAGATAACTGAGAATTTGTTTGACTTTAATTGAAATCACTTCATCACGAATTACGAGCATCAGAGCGGGCTTTACCGGAACAGAGAGGCAACGGTGCTGACAAATTATGAGCTATAAAATGAAATTGAAAGACAATGGCTGGTCGATGATCTAAGTCCTATGGCGGCTTGCATTTCACAAGTCTTACTGCCCTTTAAGGAGAGGTGATTTAAAAGTAGTATGGTGGCTTGTATTTGATAAGTCTTATGCCCTTTAAGTAGATGAGAACACGGGAAAGCCAGGCCAAGTCGTAACCACGAGCCCTTGGTGTTCCAAATACAACATAAGCGGAGGAGGAAGCGCTTTCTTCCTCGATAATTTAAAATAACAGAAATATTATCACCGACAAGCCTAACGGAGCGGAAGATTGCCCTACGTCAGCAACATTGAAGATGATGACTTGATAGTCACCGTTTGACAAATAAAACCCAATTATAGAATGCTCTATGTGATGATTTGATCAAATTAATTAAAGTCAAATGAGCTTTTAACTAAAAACTATTTTAACGCATTATAAAATTATATTCATCATGCCCCAAATATCGTGCCCTTCCTGAATATTAATAGACAGTGAAAGTTGAATTAGAATATATTGATTTGATTCCTTTATCGGCCCTTTTTGCAAAAAACATTTTAAGATTATATATGAATAAATACACATTGGTGAATACGAGAAAATAGCTGGGGCATAGATTAAAAACGGAGCTAATAATTTATTATTAGCCAATTATAAAAATAACAAACATTTAATAATTTCTTTCGACTCGATGATTAATAGAACTGTATAAATTTAGTTCTAATGGGCGAGAATTATTATCAGATTTAATATTATATTATTTGCGTGAGGCAAATAGAATAAAGGAGCTCATCGAGTCGAAGGATTATTGGCATATAATTAAAAATAAACAACATTAATAAATCACACGATAAATATATATAATATAGTAAATGAACCGCCAAGTAAGAAAGGAGAAAGTTAAATTTAAAGACTAGAGATTGAGAGAATTTATATAATTTAAAATAGCATAAATTAATGTAAGCTTTACACAGAGTATTACATTTATATAATAAAAAGAGCTCTTAAAGGGAGTGTAAAGTAAAGTTCGGAAACTGGCCAGAAAGTTTAAGGTTCATTATGGAAATATATTACCCATTTCTTCCGGGGCTGGTTCCCTTAGTTTACACGTCCGGGTGAGGAAAACGTAGGCATGCATTTGGTTGATTACTTGAACAGTATTTTAATGAATTTTCACGATTTTAGCAGCATGATTGATCGGGAAAAGATTCAGCAGCTTCATTGAAGACTTTCAGGGGACTTGAGGAACCATAGCCAGATTCCTGATGTTTTAGCCCTTCACCATGATCGAAACACTATTTAAATTTATGATTTTTAAATGCATAGAGTTTACTGCACTTCTCTACAACAAAGATGGCTTCTCCTCTCCAAACTTTCCAAAGCTATATATACTGTATTTGATGCCTTCGGGCTAGCACTTCTTTCCTTATCAATGTTACAAAATTTACTGGTTGTTGTTAGATACATTCCTTCGATAAGGCTTTCAAACTCATTAACTTGAATTCATTTTCTAATTAGAAAATGAATTCTTAAATCTAAAAACGATTTTAATTAGGGAATCCTTACATTTTAAATACTTATCTTTTTTTTTTTTTAATTACTAAAACTTTAACCATTGTTTTGGAAAGGGAAAATCTGAAAGCTTATCGAAAGAATGTAGCTTTTAATCATTAAAAATTTAACAAATTATTTAAAAGTGAAATAAACATTCCCGACGCAATGAAACTTTCGAACAATTATATATATTTAAATATTTACAAATATATACGCACAATCCACGCAGTTATAATATATATAAATTCATGAATAATTTTATCATGAATTTATTAATAGCATTGATCAATTTAACCCTGAAACGAATTAATTTTAATACACATTTATAAAATAAGTTTTTCTTTATGGAAATTAGCGTGAATTGAACGTATAAAGCCCCATTGCATCGGAAATTTAAGGTTAGTAGTAGGGTTTGAAGTGGGCTTATGGCTAGATGTCATGAAGCTAGGATCGAACTCAGATCCGACTGCTTCAATGTACTCTGGTGGAATAATGAAGATAAGAATTCAAGTTGAAGATATAAAAAATGTCTGAAAAAGATTTGCTATAAATTAGGTGAACTTATTGTATTTATATTAGTTCCTATTTAAATAAATAAAAATGTTTCTTATTTTTTAATAAAATCATTTACAATTTTTTCCCCAAATTTTCCAAGTTTAAAATACTACTGCATTTTAAATTCAATGGTGTCTTATATTCAAAGTAACACTATTATATACTCTCTATTATTTCAGTGTCTTTTTCATAACTGTATTTTATTTTTTTCTCAAATTATTTTTGTATAATCATGTAATGTATATTATCTGTTGAAAAATATTGTATAAAATAATAAACATTATGTATTGTATATAAAGCATTATAAATAAATTGTGAGTTACTATCTGTTAATTTATAGCAACAGTTTAGGAGCTAGGAATAAAATATAACTGACTTAGGATCCACTGCGTACACATATAAACACACAGGCTTTTTGCAAATGTGAGAGGTGATCTTTTTGAATTATAAAATGTGAGTTCTACTTTACATGCATTTCAATGAATAATCATAAAATAATTCTTATTTATAACTTTTAAAATTTTTTCAGCAGTATCATTTACTTTATCCATTCTTTATTTACTCCAGACCCTTGAGAGTTCCTTATACAAAATTTTAGTATCACAATAGCTAAAAATTGCTGTAATTATAAATATAACTTCATCATATAATGCATTTTAAATGTTGTGGTCAGTCACAAAATCATAAAAAAACAATCATATGTTTCTGCTGATCATATATTTCACATTATGAAAGTGTTCTGTGATATGATTTTCAAGTTTATACACACACACACACACATGTAATAACTTAAGTTTGATGTCAGTATTCTTTCCAAAATATATGTAATATTCAAATCAATATATATATATTAAAATACAGTAAAATTCACATAAATTAGTTAACAAATCAAAATAAAATAATCCAATTAATATAAAATAAAATATACAATATAAATGCACATAGAGAGCGTACCAATAGCTCAAACAAGCTCGTAATTAATAAGTGCGGTATGACAAAATATTTAAAATCTCTACCCAGAACACTCTCATCTCCAAACCAACTGGTTTCGAGCTTATGGCTCACGTGTTCTGGGTAGAGATTTTAAATATTTTCTCATACCGCACTTATTAATTACGAGCTTGTTTGAGCTATTGGTACGCTATCTGTGTGCATTTTTGTAACTACAAGCTTATTAAGAGTGATGTCACGTTAAATATGACTTGTTTTTTTAATTATTATACAATATAAATAGAAAATAAATATAAATTATACATGTGTATTTCTAACTGTATATATACATATTCAAGAACAAAGTTTCAGTTTTATTACATTCTCTTATATATTTTATGTTGTTTTTTATTGTTTACATTTTTTATGATATTATTTATATAGTTGTGTATTTTATTTTATTATATCATAGCTCTGAAGAAGACTGCAGGACAGTCGAAACGTAGGTGTATGTATATATGTACAATAAAAGGTATTTGCTAAAAAGTGTTTGAAGTCGTTTGGATAAATTGTATTTATATAAGAATAGCACTGTTGTTTGCAGTCTGAAAGAAGTTCGAGCACAGGAAATATTAGAACTGGAATAGATCTGAGGATCTTATACTTCAGAATCTGGCGTTCTATTATTGTATTAAATCATGCAATTGCATTAGATAAATTAATGGCTAAACAGGTAGCAGGTGATCTGCTACATTTCTATTACAGTTCCTCTAATAATGCTAAATGTTTTTAAATTATTATTACTCACATAAAAAATGAAATATAATCACTATACGACTGTGATAATAACAAGCAATTGATTATACACACATACATGTTTATACATTTTTCAGATGCCTGTATGTTCAGAATTACACACTATATTTAAAGTTTCTTTTGCCTAAATCTCTATATTAAGCAAGTCAAAAATTCATACATTTATGATATAAGAATTGCATATTTCTGAAGACTTATTAAACATGAACTTGAATTTTTCACACCATATCTATGTTAATTTTCCTAATGTAACTATGAGGCAAATGAACAATAAAAGTATATTTATCACTTTTTATGGTGTTTGAAAATTATTAACAACAATGAAATGGTGAAAAAAATCTAGATGTTCATGCAACATGTTTTCTATGCTAAATCACCAATACCTAAGCAATGCCGGAATGTAAATCATTGCTTCCTTAGAATACTGAAGGAGTAGTAAATTTCTTTATAACACTTAATCTGATTTATTTTTAAAATTACTCCTTCATACAATAACAAATTGCATAGTGTTTATACCAATAATGTAAAATTAAACACACTACCTAAGACAGTGACAAAAGATTTCTTTTTTTCATTTTTTAAAGAAAACTTAATCTTATTTTTGCGATGATAGTTTATATTTTAAGTTCTAGATAAATAATAGCCACAAAAAGACATTCCTCGGACTTTTTAAAATACAATTTTTTTAAATGATGGTAATCATTGCTCTTAGTGTAATTTGAACATTTTATAAGCAATATTTAAAAAAAAAAAAAATTACGAAGAGACTACATACTTGATTGTTTTAAAGGAGAGAAATACTGCAAGTTTTATAAAGTGAAATTAATAAATTACTTTAAATTAAAAGAAAATACTCATATCTATATTTAGAGATTATAAATATGTCAAACACAATTGACCTGCTGACTTAATCGTAGTAAGAAGATATTTTGCCTGCGTTGTAAAGTTTAATGATTTATTGGAAAGCAAATCTGTTGAATATTAAAATTGAAAATAATTATGTAAAAATATGACTGAGAATATTCCTGTCACTATTCCTATTTTATTGAAGTGGGAAAGTATTTAATTTTGAAATAGTATATATAACAGATGTATGATTGAATGAAAGAGCTCTAAGCAGCAAATATTAATAACATTTATAGATAGTTGAACCAGTCATTATTTCTCTCATTCTCTTTTTATGTTCTTTTTTTAACTTACGGACTTCAGTTGTGTATGTACACGGCATGATTGACATCAATGTCAGCAGGATTATGTGTTTGTGCAATCAGATTTCATTGTTCAATTTTATACATAACTCACGGCTCCAATCTTTTATATGTTTTCTACCTTTTTATTATTATTATTTTTTGCTTCGGAAGTTAAAATGGTTATACTCGTTTACAAGTGATTCCTATGAATGATGATGTTATATTAAACAAATGATTAATACATAAACTTCCAAACAGATAAATAAAGAAAAACATTAATTTTATATATATACCCTCAAGAAGTTTATTTCATAGTTAATCATTTGAAACAGCCTGATCCATCCAAGATTTATAAACAATGTAAGGGCTGAAATACAAAAAAAACACTAAACATTTTTTACCAGAACTCCTAGAATAGTCCAAATAGCAGCAATATGGTAAAATACAATAAATTCAAATTATCATATGATAATGTCTTAGAAAATAAAATTTAAAAATCACTGCTAAAAAAAATACATGCAAAAATACACCAAATGATTTCTAACAGATAAAGTTCCAAAATAAATTAACAAAATCTAGCAGTATGTTTTGTCAAGAATCCTAGTTTAACTTGCTAAAGCATAGATTTGTATTTTATTTTAAAAAATGTATTGATATGAAATATTTGATTTATGTATTAAATTTTTTTTTTTTTTTCAGGAAAACTAAAAACCTAATTTTCTAGCTTTTAGTTTTATATTGTCTAGGCAATCATAATAATTTGCTATATTATTTTATCATGCTAGGCACTATGGATGTTTTGGAATATTAGTGTACAATTTCTTATTGAATTTTATATTTGGACTTTTAGATCAACTCATAATGATTATAAGTCTTTGACCACTAAACATCACATGATCACCATCTCTTATGCTAGCACGTTATTAAACAGGCAAAACTCCCCATACAGTAGTGCCACCCTATGCCAACCAGAGTAATCAATGGATGCCAGAAGGCTTGTGCATAAAATCCCCATCTAATGCCTACTCATTCAATATCCCCGGACTAGTTTCTGACTTGCGGCTTTCGTCAGTGAGGAGCCTTGGATCTGAGATCACTGCACCTAGCTGGGGATATTGGATGAGTAGGCACTAGATGGGAATTTTTTGCACAAGCCTTCTGGCATCCATTGATTACTCTGGTTGGCACAGGGTGGCACAACTGTATGCAGAGTTTTCCCTGTTTTATAAGTCTTTGCTGAATCCAAATGCATTTTAATTAAATAGTAGGCACAGCCACAAAACAGGCTTGATATGAGATTGAAGAATTTAATGTTTGAATTGACCATTGTACACTGTGATTTCCTTGGCAATGCTTAGCATTTTACTTTTGTTTATATATATTATATTTAATGTTTTCACGGTTGTATGAGATAGATAAATTATTATTTTTTGGGATAAACCGTGTTATTTTCCATTACAATAAAAATAAACAGTAATAATACCAAAGTACTTATGCAGTTGATAACAATTACAATGTAATCAAAAGTATTTCTATATAACTTCTATATTATTACTGTTCATTTTTTTATCATTATTATAAATTAAAACTATTGCATATAGTATACTTTTAATGGGTAATTTATTATTTTATATATATTGTACCGATTCATGGTTTTGTCATCTGTTTGATGGTTTTTATATTTATATAAATCCCGGTTACTAAAGAGGTTTTAAACTATGTACCCTATATGTATGTGTAACAGTTTAAAATTTGTGATTTGATCAAATTGTTCCCTCCCTTTCAAATTTACTAAATAAATATTAGAAAAATCCATTCATATTTCCTGGTCAATCTAACCCAAAGTCATATTATACGATATGATATAAAAGAAAAGCTATAAATTGTGACAGATTTAATTTATTTGTTTCAGATGCCAGTGTTCAACGAATCGCTCCACTGAACACACAGTCACAAGATTAATTAATAAAGATTAAATTTTTCCCTCTTCTTTCTAATTACAGTATTTTTTTTCTACAGAATTTCTATTTATGGAGATTTAGTAAATTAATTACATGTGTTAACATTCATACATGAAAAAATCTAAATAATGAAGATTGCTGAATTTAAATTAGCACATAAATTTAATAAACAAGTAAGTACATACTATAAATACAAAATTATTTATGAATACTATCCTACTAAATATTATTAAACATTAATGTACAGATACAACATTACATAGAACAGACATAACACACATTCTTAATTATAAATTTAATTAGATATTCTGTTAACAATAATAAAGTTTAGTTCACCTGTCTTATTAGTTCATTAAAAGTTTATATTAGTTCAGATAAATATTAAAGTTAGGTATAGAACTCTCATTAATCTTACCTATTATTTCTTTGATTGGATTTAGTTACTGATATAATAGGCATATACTGTGGCCATGGGTTTCTTATTTCTATGAACTATGAGATCAATTATGTTTATTTGAAGTGTTTTTTTTATTAGCTTGCTAGGATCCAGTTATTATATAAGCATGGAATTTTTAATCTAGGCATCCTTGCAATTTTAAGCTAGGAAGAAGGATCGGCGAACATATCTGCTTAGCAGTGCATCAAGTTTGAATTATGCCCGCAGGTAAAAATAAACTCGCGGCAAAACATTTTTATACAGCTTTCTGGATCTTTCTCTGCAATACACCACTCAATGAAGAATACAGCACTCTAATTTGCAGAATTCACAAACAATATTATTGAAGCAAGAAGAAATCAATCAAAGTTCTCACGGTTGGCTTTTTATACGACTGGTCTGATTCCATCATGCAAGCACCTATTCACACTTTTCCCCTGCAAAGCTTATTTTTATTATAATTAATTTACAATATTAATCATAACTTACAATACATGGTTTTATATTATCTTTAATATAGCATTCATTTTTGTTTGCAGACTAACATAATTTCATCAACCAAAATGAATAAACACTTTACAACACTTAAACAATATTTAATTATATACAATCTTTAATTTTTTTCTTTTTTCATTTACTAAGTTCATATTGGCAATGGACACTCTGATCGGCCATATTTAATTAGGGAGAGAAAAAATATCATACCTCCCTTCCTCTACAATTACACTTAATTACATTTTTTCTTATCTTAAAAAAAAAACCTACATGTACATTTATTTTTTCTTTGATTATAAGTAATAAATCTTGTTAATTAAATAAAATAAAAATTTACATTTTTTATATATTATTATTATATTTTATAAAATGTAATTTTCTCTCAGCAATCTTCTTTTATGGTAGAATGCCTAACTCACGTACCAAAAATAACGGTACATTATATATACATAAATACATATAGTGATAAGCAAAGATTATTTTTTTTATGGTTAAAAAATTACAATGATTTGAAAATTCAATTTCGCAAATAGAAGTCCATTAATCTATAAAGATGTTTGCCTGAAAGTTTGTGGTGATAGCATATCCATACATACCAGAAAAAGCAGACAAATTAAAGAAAATCGGCAATCAATAGAACCCTAGAACAGCTCTCCACAGCCATATCATACTATAAGAAATTTTAAATCTACAAAGACTAAACTTGAAATGCGGAGGTGAATGTGGAAGAATGTATATTGGTGAGACCAGTTGCCCCATTGAAAAGTGATTGCAAGAGCACAATAAGATGAAAGAAAAAAAAAGAGATATCTAAAGTCGCAGACCATCCATGTACCAATAAACATGTTTGATTGGGAAAATACAAAAACATTGGATAGAAAGATAAAGATACAAAGAAGAAAATTCAAAGAAGCTGCTCACATAACAATGGCAAATAACTCCATAAGTCAAAATAGTTTGGGTGTACATAATATCTACAAACTAATAATTAACTTTGCTCTTAGGAAAAAGTGGATAAATCAAAAGGAAACTCATAGATAATTATATGAAATTTCTTCTGACTGTTGCCTTTGACTGAATGGTGCAGTTGGTTAGAACGTTATCTTAAAATTCAATATTTAAGAAATTAAATGTCCAGTGTCGATTCCAATGCTAGTACTCTCAGTGATCAAACTAGCAACACCTGAAGAAGAGGAAAATAATACCAATTGAAATGTTAAATATCTAATAACTTATGTGTTATTACGAACAGTTAAACGTAATTGGAAAATTTAAATAATTTTTTGTAAAGACATTCAATATTTAATATTAGATGATGGAAATGGTCCAACATATAAATATAATTAATCTATCAAGTTTTAATTTCTTGTATAATTGAAATTTGTAGATATACAAATTAAGACTTTTGGTTATCATATTACACAATATTAATTTCAGAATGTGAAGTTCCTCACTAGTTATCATGATTAATTCTGGATCTGAACGACCATTTCCTTGATCCATAGCTCTTACCTGTGATTAGTGAAGCATATCAGCATTTAATATATGTCCTCAATGAATAATAGTTTTGTAACATTATTTTCTAAAATAACCACCTTTAAATTTTCATTCTGAAAAGCCACTGACAGCAACTCCCAATTTATTTCAAGACTATATTTATAAAAATAAATAACTGAATAAAAAGTAAAAATAAGTTGCATGTGACTATTTTGGAATTGCTTAAAAATCTATAATTAAAAACTTTCACTCACACATGCATACAACTGTTCACAAGCTTTTGCAAAAGAAAACAAAAAAAGTTTTCCTCACCTTGCTTAATTTGCCATTAAGAATTGTATTTTTATTTCGCAATTCTTCGCATTCTTGCAAAATCGTTTGGTAATCCGACTGCAGTTTCTGAACTTGCTGAGATGCTGCCAATCTCTCCTGCTCCAACTGTGTTATCATAAACTTTTGATCATTTACTTCAATTCTACAAATATATACATACATATATACTTTATTTTAAAAAGCACGCTTAATGAATTAACTCTATCACTATAATTTTCACAATTTATTCACTGGATTTAGTTAAATATCTCGAGCAAAAGATGTTTAAATCATATGATAATTCCAGCCTTAAAAACAATACATTTTACGTCGTATTCTTTACAAGTTATATTCAAAACTATAATCTTTTGATACAAGATTCATTAAGTGATAACAATCATGCTTCCATTTACCATTAAGCTTAAGGGATATAACTATAAACAAGGCAAAACTCTCCATACAGTAATGCCACCCTGTGCCAACCAGAGTAATCAATGGATGCCAGAAGGCTTGTGCATAAAATCCCTATCTAATGCCTACTCATCCAATATCCCCAGACTAGTTTCTGGCTTATGCATATGCCTTCTTGCATCCATTGATTACTCTGGTTGGCACAGGGTGGCACTACTGTATGGAGAGTTTTGCCTTGTTTATAAACAATTATGTGCTAGTATAAGAGATGGTGATCATGTGATGCTTAATGGATATAACTAGTTATTTACACAGTAAATTCAGTAACTGAAGTTCACAGCAAAATTTCTTTACTAACTTAATCAGGTATCAACTAAATGGGTTAATTGAATTGGACTATAAGGTCTCAACATAGAACATTATGTAGAAAGCTTTTTATTTTTAATGTGAACTCCACTCAGTTCAATTTAAAAAGACTGCAAATATAATTTAACTATTGTAATGGCACATACATATGTGTATATAATAAGCATTTGATAAGTCATATTAAAACAAGATGCCACACTATTCATAAGCTAGTATATTAGTCTTCCTAAGCCTACTAAGAGCATAAACAGACTGTACTGTTTATAAAAAACAAAGAGCTTGTTCAAAAAAATCATACAATAATTATTTCTTTTGATTTTCTGCAGTAAATCTGAAACTCATGCTATTCCATTTTTATATAATTCTGAAATCATTTCATATCTAGGAAACATGAAAGCCACAGTGGCTTGGATTTAAAAACTTTAAGGTATAGAAATTTTCCAGTTCAAAAAGTGTGAATGATCTTACAAAGGTTTATGACCACTAAATTAGACAATCATCTTTATTCTTGCTAATATTACAATTATCCAGAAACAAGAAAATAAATCTTTGCTATTGTATTATATTTTTTGCAACTAAAGGCCAATTAATAGAATCTATGTGGTCTTAATTTTACTACAAAACTTTTAACAGGTTATCAAAAATGTAAATGTTACTATAACATATTAAGTCATATCATCTATTTAAATTATAAAAGATGTAATCCAAGATACTCTATAAACTTTCAGAAATATTGACTAAATTAAAAATTTAACAAAGAGCTATATATATTATGAAGTCTTTCTGTTCATTCAATAGTGATAGCTAGTTTCTCCACAGCTTCTTTTTCAAATTAGAAAATATTAGAACACCAAACAACAATGATATCAGTATCTGTGGACTCAATCTGGTACCTAATCATTGCTTAATTCAGATTAATCATTGCTTAATTCAGAAATGCACAAACTTTTTTAACAACTCCCTTTGTCATTTGGAAATTATTTGGATATCTTTTTTTCTCCAAATCACATAAATTTAAAAAAAAAAGTAATTTCAATATTAGAAGTAATGGAGATAATTGTTGTTGTTTTTTATAGTAAATGTTTTTCTGACTGCACTAAAAAGAAATAAAATAATTCTTTCTTCAACCACAACTGGGATTTTTAGATTTAACTTGAAAAATAAAAGGATGGGGGGGGGGGTCCAGAAATTTATTAACACAATCCCTTGTTACGAAAAATAGGGATCTACTTAATTAATTTCTGGAATCCCCATGCTTTTATTTCAGTTAATTCTATAATTGATATATATATATATCATGAGATATTCTTGCTATAAGTTAAAATGTATACTCCTTATATATATATCATATTTAATATGTGTACATAATAATATGTATATATTATAAATGAACTTCACTTAATACATATAATTTTACTTTAAATCAATATCACAAATATACTATATGTAAATCATTAGATATTTCTGCAGTAAATTAATAAATATATATATATTACTAAACATCACATGATCATTATCTCTTATACTAGCACATAAATTGTTATTAAACAAGGCAAAACTCCCCATACAGTAGTGCCACCCTGTGCCAACCAGAGTAATCAATGGATGCCAAAAGTCTTGTGCATAAAATCCCTATCTAATGCCTACTCATCCAATATCCCCAGACTAGTTTCTGGCTAAGATCTAAGTGCAGTGCTCTCAGATCCAAGGCTCCTCACTGATGAAGGCCACAAGCCAGAAACTAGTCTGGGAATATTGGATGAGTAGGCATTAGATAAGGATTTTATGCTGGCATCCATTGATTACTCTAGTTGGCACAGGGTGGCACTACTATATGGAGAGTTTTGCCTTGTTTAATATATATACTCTTAATGTTATATAAATTTCTATTTTATATTCTTAATGCATATATTATTTAGAATGTGTGAATAATTATGTACAATAAATCACTAACTATTTAAATTGATAGATTTATTTTTATTTAAAAAGTTATTTTTAAAAAAAATGCTGAAAAAAAAATCACAATTGTTTTAAATAATGCAATTGTTCTAGTTTACCCATTTTTTTTAAAAAAAGCAATTGTTTTAAAATAAAAATAAAAACAGTTTTGAATAGAAAAGTTATTTATTGATTTATTATTATACATATATAATTATATCATAATGCATACCACAAACTGAAATAGATAGAAAACATTCAAATCACCATTCACAATGTTAAGATATTTCAGCAACATCCTCAGTGAAGTTCAGACTTTATATTTATTCATAGAGGGCATTGCTGAAATATCTTAACATTGTGAATGGTGATTTAAAGATGGTATATAATTATGTACACATACTAAATATGATATATACATTAAGAGTTTTAAATAATTCTAAAAATATTAAATTGCAAAAAAAAAAAAATTTTAACTGCCTTCTTGCGACCATTATTTAAAACAAATGAAAATTCTAAGAATAATTATTAACTACAAAACATGAAATTATTGAATATTTTTCATATTTTTCCTGCCTGCTGTTCCATAGCTACCAAATTAGATGACATACTGAAAAGATAAGTGTTTCAAATGGATTAGGATGATATAACTTAGTTATATATCAATTTTCAATAATTCTATTGAATTTAAATATATTAAACCTCAATTTTAAAATTTCATTTTAACTTGAAAAATATCAAAATCTAACAAACAAACAAACAAATATGATTTCCAAATCAATAAAAGCATTAAATAAAAACCAGTTGACTTAAAAATGTAGTTATTCTAAATAGTTTATGCTGCATGTAAATTTATGTGGGTGTTAATTGTATAAAAAGATAATAATTCTGACATTCTCATAAACTATGATAAGTTTTATAAAAAAAAATACAATTGATTATAATCCCTGCTTATCCAAAATAAAGTAGACACTTGCATGATAATTATGAAGTATACCACATTTAAAAATGTTTCATCTTTAACATTTTAAAATAAGCAAATAAAATCTGTTTAATATAAATAAGATTCAATACTATTTTAATTTGTGGCTAGTAGTGTAAATTAACATTTTAAAATAAGCAAATAAAATCTGTTTAATATAAATAAGATGTTAGTAGTGTAAAATTAATGAATAAGTTACCTTGAAATTAGTTGGTGAGTTTTATATTTACAAATCAGAAGTAGGTTATTATAACAGCTAAAATTTTCTTTTCACAATTCACTGATTTATAACATTTGAACATTCATTCTTAATATAAATATATATTCATTGTTAAAAGATTTTAAATGTTTTTTATGGTCTTATATTCTGATCTCTTTTTTGGAATCAGGTCACTCCTGTTCTGAAGAAAACAACTGATATTATTGATATACCAATAAGCATTCTTGGATATCATGATTATCCACAATAATGATAAGAATCTTTTTTAGAATGTTTTATCTATTGTATTGTTATTTATTGACTGAATTAATTTCTTGCCTGACTTACACATAGGGAAAAAAAACTTATTGAAGCACATGTGTTCAACTACATACAAATTTAAATGCCTTAACAAAATATTACTTCTATAGATATGAGACTTAATTTTAATAAAACCAAACTATTAAGCTAATTTTCTTTTCTTCTTTGTCAGTATTCTTCGATGATTGTATCACTAAGCTCCAGAATCTGATACTATCAGTGCACTAAATTATGCAGGGCATTGTTATCTTAAAATTGCTTTGAAACATTCAATTTCAAACAAAAATATTCATTTTCAACAAGCTTTAATTCATCATATGACCAACAAGCCATCATATGATTTTAAATTACATATTCCTACTCACCAGCAAATTCTTTTCTCAATACTTTTATGCCATCTAGTGGAAATTTTAGAAAACAAGATGCCAGATGGCATTGCTTAATAAATCCTTATTCAGTGCTGTCCTATTCAAATATTCCCAAACTAGTTTCTAGTTTATGGCAATTATCCATGAGAAGCTTTTTAATGCTTTGAACAGTGCACTTGGACCTTATAATAAGTTTTTCAGTTTGGGTCGGTAGCTTGATATTATAATCAAAACTAAAAAAATAGCTGCTAGAACAGAAGTGCATTAGATCCAAAAAGTCCAAGTGCACTGTTCGAAAAATTCACAAGCTTCTCGTTAAATGAAAGCCATAAGCTAGAAACTAGTCTCAGAATATTTGGATAGTTTAGCACCAGAAAAAGATTTAATCAGCACTACTAAGATTTATACTAGGTGGCATAAAAGTAGTGAGAATAGCAGAATTTGCTAATGAATAAGTTTTAATTCCTTTTTGATGATTTTAATTAAGCATCTATTCTGCTTTAAAAAAAAAAAAATTTGTCTTTGATAAGACAAATATTTATAAAAGCTTAAATGGTGAAAATATTCACTTACATTCTTAAAGTAAAAATTTAATATACTTATCCTGAATTATGCATGTTGAAAGGACATTTCACACCTAATGTACATTTTTTAGAAAATGTAATGAAGTAAAAAAAAAGGTAGTCGTCGAATAGCCACCATATCCCGCGTGATGGGGTTGTTGCTAAACAAAAATGATTCAATACAACATTCCCTGGCTTGATATGTTTTTTCATAGCGCGCGATTTTAAAAGTAACCTTTTTTTGTTTTTTTTTTAAAAAAATTGTTTGTAATTGGATTTTGCCCCCCTCCTTTTTAACTATATCGATCTTTTTTTAAATAAAAAAAAACCCAAAACTGATTTTATGCTTGTTATAACTTAGCAGAAACATGTATTTAGTCAACAAACGAAAACCATTTCACTGGTCAATATTTCAAGAAATAATACTAACACATTTTTTTGACTGAAAAATGTTTTAATAAACAAACACAAAATTGTCAATATCTTTTCTGGCTGGGTTAGGTTTAGGGTTACGGTTAGGTAAGGCTTTGACCAAAGAAATTCTCAAGCCCTCGAAAAAGCTACCGTTTCGAAGAGAACAGCTACGTTGACAGGCAGATGACTTGCACTTAAAATGTATCCCCTTTGTAGCTATTTAACACCATACCCACTCTGCAAACACACTGCCTCGCAGAGGGGACTATATGATGAAGTTGTAAAAACGCCACCGCTTTGGCCTCCGTGGCCGGCAATTCTGGAAACATCAATATTTTGACTATACTCGCGGCCATTTTATAATTCTCGACTCTAAAATCTCGCGAGTGTCGTTACTTTGCTGGAGAGCTTGTTAAAAACACCCTTCCCCAAATTTTGACAATTGACCATGTCTACAATGATTGTTGTTTGCAATGTTAAAATTTAAAATAACAACTACCACATACATTGAAACGAGTTAAAAAAATTTAAAATAAACATTTGCAGAATTACTTACACTTCAATTCTAGAATCCCAAAAGAAAACAAATACTGTAAATGTAAATTGCGAAAGTTTCGTAGCAAATGCTAAGCATAGTGAAGGTGTCAAAGAGTGACTTTTTTTTGCGAAAGATAATGGTCGCGAGAAAAAGAACTCAAAATATGTATATATGTTACGGTATAATATTACTGGCAGCATATATATGTAGGCCTACTAATAGGTATGCCTAGTAAACGGCATTTTAATGTGCTTTTACCTAGGAAGAACGCCATCGGGCGGCGTAAGGCAGCTAATTGACAACAACCAAAAAAATATTTCATGCTGAATCTTGGAGTGTGCTGACAGCTCATCTTTGGCTAATCTTAGAAAAAGAATTATGAAAAAATTGATATTTACTTTTTAATACTATATTTGTAATCAAAATTTGAATCTCCCTTGTTTATTTTAAATTAAAAGTGGTATTATATCAGATTATAGACATAAAAAAAACCTTCAGCATAAATAAATATAGGAATAAAAAATTATTGTTATATAAAATGATTTAATATTTTGCAAAAAGTCCTAAATATATTATAAAAACAAAACTAACTGTTACACCTCATAACAAAATCATTGCCAAATGTTGTTTTATTATTTCTGTATTAGCAAAAATAATATATTTTGTCACAAACATTAATGGAGTTTATACTTTGCTTGAAAATATTCCAAATAATTTGAATGTTAAAACGAATATGTTTGATTGACAGTAATAATGAGATCACTCAAATTTTTTGTTGATATACTATCATTATAAATGTTCTTTCTTACATCAATCCATATATGCTTCACTCTTACTGTATTTTAAAGAAAAAAAATAAGATTAGATTAATTCTATTTTCATGCTTCCAATAAAGCTTTTATTGATTATAATCTACTAATACAAAAATTACATTTTCAACTTATTTTTCATATTTAGAGATCTAGCTTGGAAGTTTTGTCCCACTTCATTTTTTTCTCCTAGTAACAAAATAATATATAGCTTGATTCTAACTATTGGAATATTAATAGAATCATTTTGAGATGCTAAAAAAATAGTGATGAGGCCGAAATCGTTCAAAAATACTATTATTAACAGTAACAATCTCTCCATGGCGATCATGTGATGTTTTTGATAGAAATAGTATTATTGAAGTCAAGTCAAAAAAGTTCTTACTCTTCTAAATCATGAAAATTTTTTTTTTTTTTTTTGCATTTTGATTCAAATAATATATTTTGTTTAAAAGTTTAAGCAGAAATAAAAATTCGAACTTAACAAAAATAGTTGTGGATTGCTTTTAATTAAAAGAAAATATATTACTTTAATATATATATATTACAAATAACTAGATGTTTGAGACTTGGAACAGCTGATGAAAGAGTTTCCTCTAACACCAATCCCATGAATTTTTTATTGTTATAGCTTACAATTCAGAATTTAACTATTGTATATGATCTCATATCTTATTTTCACAATGAACAGATAGAGGACATTTGAATATTCTCAACTATAATATTATACATACAACATGGTCAGTCAAAAAAAAAAATCCTGGTTCTTGAAGTTTATTAGCTCTACTGAAAAAAGAAATGTGTAACCTGTATTCTTTAATAACCACAAGCATAAACTATTTCTCTATATAACTATCTTCACCAAAGAAGTATTTATCCATCTACTGCACCGACAACCTAATACCTTGTACAAATTGGTGAGAGTTCTGCAGTAGTGATCACAGCATGATCAAAATTAACCAGAAATAAATAGTTATCTAACTTAGAACATCCAGAAATCTCTGCATACACATCATAGCAATGTAAATTTCCGTGAATTTCAATGCTTGGTGAAGCTTGTATCTATAGATAATTTCTAATAAATGATTCAATATCGTGATGATAATTCTACAAGTAAAATGGGAACCATATTTCATTTACAGCATCGATATAGATACAAAGATTTTGATTAAAAAATCAGTAGATGCCTACTATGGAAAAGTATTTCACATATTACTATCACGTGACATTCAAAGTAGAAACATAAATCCACATTTTGAAGGTCAACTGCCTGAAAGTTTAATTTTTTGATATGTCAATATAATGACAAACAAAATTCTCACATGAATAAAATTCAATATAATAATATTTTACATTAAAAATTACCTTACAAGATGAATTTCATAAAAATGTAACAAAAATTTCCATCTCTTACCATGAGATATTTTCTGTTCCGAAAAATTAAAAAAATATTTGCTAATCAATGTATTATAAAATTGAAAACAGACTACAAAAATGAAAGATGACTTACGACATGATTTAAAGATATAATTTTTCTGCATTTAATAAAACAAAATTAGTCTTAGAAAGTTTGCAAAATGGAAGCTTTTTAATTCTTCACCAATAGCAGGCAAACAGTAAGATGTTTATATTTTGTAATATTAATGAACATACTTTATAAGCATATATCAGCATAAACATCATTTATAATTAATTACTCCTATATTGCTTTACATATATATTGCAACCAGCTAAATCGGTAAACGATCGGTTTTCCTGACTTCGTTTACATTCACAAGCAAAAGACAAGCAGTTGAGATGGATGTTCTATGTGAAAGTGCATTTACCAAACTAACTTGCAATGCATATATGTTCTACATCTACATTAAATAAATATTAATGCTATTTTATACTTTATAATAATATGTAAAATTTGAAATGAATAATTTTATCAAGGTATTTCTGTATTTGTGTGTGCTACTACTCTTAATATATTTTTAAGTAAACATTTTCTAATATAATGTTTCTTAATAATAGAACTAATTAAGTATAAATTGATTTCTGTTTAAACCAAGGCTAGCAATTTTAAAATAATGTTGACTAATGATTTATCTCAGGATTATGAATCAATTATAAACATTTACATAAACTAAGAAAATATATATGGATGTATAGTTTATCCATTTATCTTAGGATATAATAATGTAAAAGGGAATTTTATGTGTATCATTTTATTCTATATCTTTGTATTTCAGATAGCAACAGTAACAATAATGATGCATCCGATCCAAATACATTTATGGATAATCTAACATCTTAAATATGACCGTTATTTTGTAAATATTCAATGACTATGTTTCTTTAATAAACAAAAGAGAAATATAATTAACAATTGCTTTTTATACTATATAGAATAAATTGTAAACAAACAATAACAAATATAATTAACTATAGAAAATTATGGCGCCATCTAGGCATTTAAACCTAGAAAAATTTATAGAGTAGGCAGATACGCGCTGTTAAGATTCCACTTTCTTTAAATATTCCGACAGTTAGCCCAAGTCACTAGCTCAGCGGAGACGCAGAGATAAAAATCTATAAATTTTACATCTTAAATATAAAAGAATAAAAGCCACTGCCAGAAATTAACATATAAAAATATTTATTTACGCACATATAAAATAATATTTAAATTTTGAGGAATAAGTTTAACATTTTAGATTTTTATATTAACTTTTAATTTTACATTTAACTAAGTTTCAATGAGTTTAATTATTATTTAGATAGTCAAGTATGAATAGACTACATAGATCTGCATTTGAAAAGAAAATATTCTTCCCTGATTTAACCTTAGGCAACAAATTTCGCAATCAACTGGCGCCAATCCATCTGATACATTCATGTATTCAATGTAGCATGATACGACAACACAAAATATTATATTGTCAGGAATGTACATCTGAACAATAAGTAGAAATAGAGAAGAGATTGACTCTCCACCAACAGGAATGTGACATCTGTTAACAAGTAGATCAATAAACAAAAAACTCCATAGGAATGGACTGCGGTCTTCTGCCGACTTACAAACCCATCCATAGGCAAACAGAGGGTGTGTGGCGTATATCTATAATCCTGCCCGTAGCGGACCTCATACTACATCTACTAATTACACAAATATATCCAATCCATTGAACCAATTCAACTACGAAATGAATAACCTAAGATTACCCTCCCTTAATATAACTTTACAAACTATATAGCCATTCACGCTCGACTTAATTTTAACATTTAAATACGTTCGCACAGATTTGTTTAAAAATGTTGGGTATAGATCGATTACATAGATTCCACGGTCAAAAACATTTCAAAATAAACATAAACGATCAAAATACAAAATTATTGATACCGACAATCGCAGAGGGAAACTTATAAGTAACCCAATAGTATTCACCATAAGATACTTGCGTTGTCACCAATAACTTAAAAGGCATCCGAATAAATACATTTTAGATACTCACCGTAAGGTATCATTATTTATCGAATGTCTATATATTTTGATCAAATATGAAACCAAAATATAATTAACCACAAACGAATCTATGCAAGCGTCTATAAATAACTTAAATTTCATACATTTAAATAATCTTTACAATAAGGAAAAAAAAATGGAAATGAAGTTTATCAATTGAGAAACATATAAAATTAAACATTATTAATTTGATTTAAAAACTTACAAAAGTCAGATAAGAGTCCGTTTTTTAACATTTAAGTTGGCTTGTTTATGAATTTATAAAACTTGACGAAAGTTCGTAATTGATTTTAATAATTGTTAATTTCCTATAGCTCATGGTATAAGAGTCCAGGCCTTTGCTTTCAATTCCCGCGACGCCTCCGTTGGAAGGTAATGTTCTGGAGATGGCAATAGCTGGTTCAAGGTATCACAGTCTTTTCATTTTTATTTTTTATTTTTATAGAGAGTGTGGTATGTGCGTCATACTACATCTCTCAAACACCCAACGCTGGAACTCCGAAAAAACTGTATTTCCCTTTTTATATTATCCACAAGGATTCAATGAACAAAACGTCACTAGTCTATCACTTTCATTAGGGTCCGAGCCAAGGCTTAGTGCTTCCATTGGTCAAGCTAAAATTTCTTTCTTCTCTTATCTAACTTTTCATCTGACTTTTTAATTACACAACTTTTAGATAATTAATAAACAATCATTTCCATTTACAGATTACAGGAATTAATTAATACCTGTTTTTATTTTAACTTATGTTATTTTTTTATTAAAATATTTTTATATTTCAACCTTGTATTTTTTTATTAAAAAAAATACGTTCAAATACTTTTTTTTTTTTTTGTTTATGAAAAAATATTTTTAAAGTTTAGCATCTGTGCGAATATATACGTTTAACAATATTTTAATTTTAGCGTTTAGTTTTTTACTTTTATTTGCGAACTTTTATTAAGTTTTTATTTTAAATTAATGTAACGACATATTTATATATCGTTACAATACTATATAGAATAAATTGTAAAAAAACAATAACAAATATAATTAACTATAGAAAATTATATAAAATACCTAATAAATATTAATATTATTCTCTAAGACTAATCTAAGCTTGGGATATGAAAGTGTTTAATCATACAGTATTGCAAAGACACTAACGCTCAATCGGAGTATGTTGCATATTATTTAAAAGCAAATTCTCAATTTAAATTACTGGAGGATAATAATAATAAATAATATCTTATGCTGTCCTTATTTAGTTTGTTTCAATAATTAATCGATTATTAATCAACCTCGTTTAATAACATAGGAGAATTTTTTCATTCTTTAAATACAAGTGAAAATATTTGCTTAGCATATTTAAATGATATTAAAACATAAGGCTTATTTATTATATCTCAAGATCCTTTACTGGATTCATTTGAAGACTTACTCGTTACAAGTACAACTCTTCCAACATAACTCATATCATTAGGATGCCTTATTGCATACTATAACATTTTAAAAATTAATACTAACATATAGGAGCAATGCATAAAATATTCCTTATAGACCTAATTATCTAACTAAAGATGATTAACTCCTTATAATTTTGAGGTTGAAACTTAAGAACCCAAAAACATAAAATAATTTCAATATAGCAAAATTGTATATAACTTTTAAAAATTACTTACACATTTACTCCTAATGTAAATCATACATTTAATCATATCCAATATCATAAATAATAATATTAATAAAAGTATTACCTGTACATTTATATAATAATATCACATGATCACTATCTCTTATACTAGCACATAATTGTTTATAAACAAAGCAAAACTCTCCATACAGTAGTGCCACCCTGTGCCAACCAGAGTAATCAATGAATGCCAGAAGGCTTGTGCATAAAATCCCTATCTAATGCCACAAGCCAGAAACTAGTCTGGGGATATTGGATGAGTAGGCATTAGATAGGGATTTTATGCACAAGCCTTCTGGCCTTCATTGATTACTCTAGTTGGCACAGGGTGGCACTACTGTATGGAGAGTTTTGCTTTGTTTATATAATAATATCTGGAGAACTTTTACATTTCTTTATTATATTAATAATAATTAACTAAACAAAAAAGCAATTATAATAAAGTTCACTAAGTAATCCATCGGTTTATACTCTAACAGTTATAACGATTAAACTTTATCCCAATGAAATATTGATATGTATAATATTCCAATATTTTTGGGAATTCACAGAAATATTTTTAAGAAAAGCATCAAAGATGATATTAAGCACAATTAAATTTCCTTTTATAATTTAATCCTTCCTGGAATGTAATATCAAAACGAATAAATTCCATTAGGCACATTTGTTAATCCAATGTATTATATTTAACACATTAATCCATTTTAAGACTTGCTGATAAATTTGACTTTTTTAATATTCAATATATGCATTTATAATCCGTATTCCATTGCGATATTAAATATTTGGCATTCATAATTCATTATCCAATTCTTAAAGCATTGGAGGTGAAAGTTTCCTATATGAAGCAATATAATCCATTTGTAAAGATATTATAATTTCATATCCAAAGGATTGGCATTCAGCACTTCTTTTATTTAAAAGTAATTTATGGATCCATAAGTTTATAGATATTTAAACTATTGCTAAATAGCCCAGGTCATATATGTACAAAACACAACAAATATTTTTTGATACTGCTTTTTTCCCCCCAGTGGTATAGCTTTTGTATTACTTATATTAAAAAATGGTGAAATCTGCACTACCAATAAATATAAAAAAATGTTCCCCATCCATTAAAAATTGCGAAAAAAAAAAAGGGGGGTATATAAAGTAAATGTCACTGCTTTATCCATTATAAATCCATAAAAATTAAAACTACTTCTACAAATGAGAAATGATTTAGTTTAGCATTTTAATAAAGAACATCAATGAAAACAATGAATTAATGAATTTTATTTAACAGTAGTGACTTTAATAACTTTCTGTCTCAAATGTTCTTTAAAACTAAGAATGAAATCGACGAGTGCTTAAGAATTACATAATTTCATGAAGAGTTAATACGTTGAGATTTATATATTAAAATGGATTCATACCTATTAAATAAGATGGTATTTAAATTGCAGAAATCTATTGCAGTTAAACAAGAAAGAATTAAGTTTCTTAAAGTATGTTCACGTTGGAAAGTTTTTCTGAATTATTGTAACATTTGGATAAACATAGACATATATAATCAGGAGAAAATAATTAGAAGTTTAAAGAAGTTGTTGCTATGCAAGATTATTTAGGGTTGCGGGAGAAATCTTAAACAAGAAATATCAGGGCAAAAATGTATAGAGAGAAATTATGTAACTCTGGTAGATATTGTGAATAAATGCAGAATTGTGGCTTTAAAGATAAATATGATAACAAACTGAATTTTCTTGCAAAAAAATAAGTTATTGTGCCTGAACAAAATATGGTGACCATTGATTAATTTAACAGCAATTATGCCCCTTGAGCCAATCAGCAATGGGTTGAAGCTTGGCTCAAAATTCATTATTTGGAATTTAGAAGTGGCCTCAAATGAAAATTATCACCGACATGGAAGCAAAATTTGAAATCTCAGTGGACAAAGAAAAAGTTATAGAGAAAGCAGCAAGATTACTTTATAAAATTGATTCAGCGGAAGGCAACAGACAAGGGTCTATTTCTCAAAAACAACAATATAGCGTGTTTCAAAGAAGACAAGGGCAATAGGCTGCTGTTGTTAGATTACAACAATTATATTCAAAAATGAACTTGCAAATTACAAAGTTGCAATTTAAAAAGGTTAACGCATATAATACGAAATATTTTTAAGGATAAATTGGTGTCAACAATATTGAAAAAAGTGTAACAAAGAGTATACATGTTCAGAATACTTAGCAATGTACCACTCAATGGCTTTACCATTACGCAATTTTGCTAATATCAAGCTGCACAAAGAAGGCCAGCTGCTCAGACTCATGATAGATTTCAATAGGCATAGTGCCACAAAGCAGCAAAGAAAGTAGCCAATTGGTTGATGGAAGATATTAGATTTGACACATGTACAATCAAATCATCTTTTGAATGCGTGGATAAAATTAAAAAAATAAAAACCACAAGCTAGCCTCATTAGATATAAAAGAACTGAATGGTTCAGTGCCTTATGACCTATCCATTAACATCATTCAAGACACCATGCAGCAAATTAACTATAATCCATATAAAAAAAGTTTATAATAGAAGTCTTAAAACGGATCGATAGAGAAATTGTAGAAGTAGCCAAGTATAAATTTTATCAAGTGGAGAGTGATTAGCTAACGGAGTTACCACTAAGTGGTATTATTTATAGCATTGTTCTGTCTAAGTTTGAATAATGTCTTGCCTAAATATTTAGCCCCTTCATCTAACAATATTTTCATGCAACACGTAGACAACATGTTTATATGTGCAATGGATCAAATCAACAATATACAGCTGAAGCTTGAAAATACATCATCTCTTAAATGGACTATTGAAATAGAAGACAGCAATCATGTGATCGATTTTCTGGACATGTATATCCAGAAAAATAAAAATGAGCTAGACTTTAAAATGAAGCCCAAACCTTTACAAATAAGGGGAGCCATCCAACCTATGTCAAAAATCCCAATAAAACACAAACTGGCTGTAATGGAATTTACTATTAAGGGGATACATTTGAATTTGCTAAATTACAATTTTCAGATTTAAGCGTTGAATAACGTTGATAATGTTTTATTTTGGAGTTATTCCATTAAAGCAAAAAATGATAAGGCCAGACAGTTATCAATCTTTTACTCATAAGAAACTTTCTTTATTGAATTTTTGTTTTAGGATTAGAAAGCTTAATAATGTTGAAAATGTTACATTCAGAGAAGTCAATTTGCTTCTGAATATATTAAATTAGGCTATAATAATGAATTTATTAGGAATATTATATTTAATAAAAATATCATAAATCTGTTAATAATAAAGATTTAATTATTAATGAGAATAAAGAGTTTATTTCTTTGCCATATAAGTCATCAATTAGTAAAGTGATTTATAAGAATAATTTTTTATTGAGTGGTATGAAAGTGGCCTGGAAAAAAAAACCTGAATTTAAATTCATTACTAAATAGTTCCAAACAGTCAATTGAATGCATATCTATTCCTGGGGTAGTTTATAAGATTCCTTGCAGTTGTCATAAAATTTAAATAGATCAGAGTAAATTAAATCTTAATATAAGATTTATAAAGTTCATAAGAATAGTTAAAAATAAATATTATAACTGTTTTGTATATTCAAAAACTGAATACAGGTCATAAAATATCTGACAATATAGAAGTTATCTTTTATGAAAAAAGTGATTTGAAAAGAACATTAAAAGAAACTTGGACGATAAAATTTTTGAATCTGAGGCCATCAATCTCATGAAGACATCCTTTGATGTTAAAGGAAGTTGGTTTTTGAAATGAATGATGGGAAGGCTATTTTGTTTTGCATATATATGTTGTATGTTTAGTTGAATTTCACTTGAAAAGATCTATTTGTTAATAGATGAAACCATGGTTATGGAAGACTTTTAGTAAAATTTTGCTTTTTGGTTAATATTATAATGTTATATGAATTTCTATTTTATATATGTGAATGTATTCTTTCTCACTCCTAATTTATAATAGACTGTCTTTTTCATAATTGCTTTATTTTTATGTTAATATCTTAATGTGCATAATTTTTAAATTAAATTGTATCACAGTTATATGAATATTATTAAAATTTAATCTAAAGATGTCAAATTTTCTGAATTTAAAACAATATTATAATGTTATATGAATTTCTATTTTATATATGTGAATGTATTCTTTCTCACTCCTAATTTATAATAGACTGTCTTTTTCATAATTGCTTTATTTTTATGTTAATATCTTAATGTGCATAATTTTTAAATTAAATTGTATCACAGTTATATGAATATTATTAAAATTTAATCTAAAGATGTCAAATTTTCTGAATTTAAAACAATAAACATATTCTTCCAGAATTAATTGATCACTTTAACAATTATTACTAATTAATAATTAGACTACATGATTTATAGTCTATATATACACTTTAAAATTCATCTAAAGATTAATATATCTTTTAATACTCAATATAACTACATGGAATAATTAATTCAACACCATTATATTTTTTTTTCCATGGTCACGGTATAATCATGAGTATATGTATTTAACAACATATATTAATCTGGAGTTTCAAGCATCTATAATGAAATCTTAAGACAAAATGGACATGGATATTGTAAATGTTAATATAAAATTATATTGATATTGAAAATTTTGGTAGATAATATATTAATAATTTGCTTATGATTCAGGATGTTGTTTTTTCACCAAATTAATTTTTCAAATTAATATCCTTTAGAATTTTTACTGTCTAAATTTTAAGTCAGCACTTAGGTTGCCACCACATAAATATTGTAACCTTCTCCTCTGATCATTGGACAATCAGTCCTACACATTTCTGGGTGCCATAATCCAATTGCCTTTCCCACTAATCTAACTAGTCCAATTTACATGATAAACCAAAGATGATTTCTTTATTAGCTAAGCTCGCACGAAACTATAATCTTAGAGAAGATCACAAGGTGATTAATAATTTCTGGTCAAGCTAGCCTCAAAATCCACAAACCAGCAAACCAACATAAAATTATAAAATGAACTTTGTATTTGTCAAACTAATAAATAAATAATAATTAGATCGATGGAATGAATATGAAATTAGAAGTATAAATTAGGCAATAAGTAAATGAGGGTGTAAATGATTAAATGAATGATGAAAATAAGTAATAATTAAATAATAAATAAAATGAGTCTGAGAATGAAGATGTGTAAGAGTTAATGGATGATTAAGATGAGAATGGAATAAGAGCTAATGAATGATGAATGAATTAGGATGAAAAAAGAGAATAAAGAAAGATTGAAATGACAGATGAGAGGAATGATGATGATGAAAGATTATGCACAGAATTCTAAATTTGATATTGAATTAAATAATAATAAGACAATTAAATAAAATACAGATTCTAAGCTTACTAAGACCAGAATATTCACCATAAAGTCAAAACCAACTATACATTTCAGTCAAAAGAAGTAATAGATACTGTGACAGTCAGATGATGTATGTTGATTTAACCCAGTTCGAATACTAGGCGAAAGTACCTCAAGGCCAACCATACGCGAGATATTAAATCAAGAATACTATGACCTCTGCCCTATTCGTCTAGCCTCGAAGCTATTATGAACCGAACAACACTATCTGAGCCACACATAAATTACTTTTCAACCGGCCACAAAGCTTAGCAACAGCGGTAGAGACATGGACGGGAAATCCTAAGGAGCTAAATAGTTAAATGTGCAAAAGTACTAAGAAATATGTGTTTTGCGTTATGCGTGCCTGGATCATTGAAAAGTAAAATAAAGCATTTATAACAAATTTAGCAAAAGTCAAGCTTGTTAGTTAAATAATAGATCTTTAATTAATGACTTTAAAATAGGAACTCCGCTATTCCCCTAAATTAATGAAACAAACTAATTAGACAATAAAACGGATTAATAGGTTTGCGGTCTAAATCTTTTCCCAATTTTAATAAAATTGTCAACTCGATCTTCTCGATAAAGTACAATAAAAAAAAGGATCTTTCGCAAAGCATTTCTAATTGCTTTGCGCTAAAAACAGTTTAAAATTATTTAAAACGTATATAGCTAAATCAGATATACGTGATAAGCTAATGGCGGAAAAAAGAGGCGTTATCAAAGAGATCAAGTTGGCACACAAAAGAAACTGACTCGTATTTAATTAACAAACATAAATAAAATTGGAAAGAGATTTTAAATGAACAAAAATTAACTATTAAACTTAACCGCAATGGAATACTAAATATTTACACTGGTTAGTAAGGAAGAATAGCGAAGGGAAAAAGGTTACATATAGATAGATGATCACACAATATATATATATTTAAGGTTAGTCTAATAAAAATGGTTACATAGCAAATACATATCAATTCACTGAAGCAATTAGAAAAAAATGAACAAAAGGTAGCATAAGAAATAGTTCAATAGAGGAGATACGATTACCGTCCCTTTTCCTTGGTCATGTTCCCTACGGCGTTCGTGGCTTGATCCGACCGTCGAGATGTAATTGTCCGGACAATGAAAATATGTAGTATGGTTTCACGAAAAGTTCTCCAGACACGGCACAGAGTTCAGATGACTATTGAGTGGATATTAAGGCATTTTGAATGGTATTCCGGAACCTCGGCGATAGGCAAAGCTATTTATTTGCCTAGCCGAGCATATTAGAATCTATCAAACTTATATGATTTTTAGCTTGAGCAGGTTCAAACTTCTTCATGATTTGTAGACAACAGTTGTAGACTTTTGGGAATAAAATCACGAACAAAATCTGACAGAGTTCTCCTAAGAGAAATCTGAATGCACCTTGCAATAGCAAAATCTGAATCAATCTTGCAATAGCAAACTCTGAAAGAATCACCTTCACAAGGAAAATCAGAATCAACTGAATCCTTCAAAAGGAAAAATCTGAATATGTGAATTCTTCAAAAAGAAAAATCTGAATAATGTGAATTCTTCAAAAAGAAAAATCTGAATAATGTGAATTCTTCAAAAAGAAAAATCTGAATAATCAATCTTTTGTTCTCCCTTCTATTTATACCCTCTCTGTCAGCTACCTTCTATTGTTTGTATGATCTGAGATCTTGATAAGCCTCCCCATGCTCCTTTGTTTCAAAGCAACACTTTCTAAAAATAACTTTAACTTTTTTACTCTAACTTTCTTACTTCAAAGTTTGAATTCTCTTAATTAAAAAGAAAGAAAGAGAAGGCCATCTTTAATTACACTTGAATGGCTCACTAATTAAAACTATACATTCTTTTAGAAAATGTTGGCAGGCTTATCTCAAAATCAAATCATACTAAATATTTTAACAAAATTTTAACAACAATATATTATTTTTTTATAGTAGAATAAGCATTTTATTTCAGCAGAATTTTGCATTAACTCATATATATACGCTAGATGTATATATATGTTTGACTAATAGGTTAAGCAATTTTTATTAATAGAATGAAATTTATTTAAAACAAAATATTTAAATGTAAAACACATTTGATAAGCATAATTATTTTTAACTCTAATGCAAAACCCTGCTGATATTGGACTATAAACTTAATTTAGGTCTACAATACTAATTAAGTTTATAGGAAGATGTGAAGCATGGATCGGGCTTCAGATCCATTGCTTCAATACTTTAAAGTTTGATTGACCTTATATCTCACGGTGAATGTAACACAATTCCACTCTAATTACCATAATTAACTTGATACAAATTTACCCTATATTCAAATCCTATCACAAATTGATATAACTTATCCATCTCAGGGTTCACATAGCTTAAAGGGTGAAATACAAGATACACTTGGGTCAGTGAGAGGGATTTTGCCACTACCCAAGCATACCACACATAAAATAGCTCTTAATACTGAATTGAATTACTAAACAATATTCAATAATTTCAAATAAATTCTATAAATTCTCTAACTATGCTAAACTTTAAGCTTCAATAAGTAAGAGTAATTTTTCAATAGCTAAATGCAATAGCTTTCCAACTTTCTTTCTCCATTAATTAGAAACAAGGTGACCAAGACCAGTGAATGATAGATCTGTGGATTCAAATGAACTGATCAAACCAATATTAGGTTTCTAATATTTTAGTATATCACTTAAACTAATATTCTTTAGATTAGTATGCTTAATTATTAAGTTATGATGCCCTAGATATACTCATAAATTATAGGGCTTAACACAATTATTCTGATATACCTACATATAGTGACTTTTACAATATTGATTGATGACAATTTCCCTATAATCACAGGATCTATCGATAGCAATAACAATAATAATGTGTGGGTGTGTTGATTAGCAATAAGAATACTGACAACTAAATAAAATTTTAGCACAACAATATTTATTTACATTATGTACAAGTCTCTTTTAGACACATTACACGAAACAAAATAAATCCATTCCAAAATTAGGGATGGGAATTAATAATGTGGTAAGTAATGACCAACTAATATGACAAACATTTTTGGATATGTTTCTTTATTATTCTATCAGGTAGACTAAGATAGTTAAACTTATTTGAGCTATCTTAGCATTGAAATTGCAAACAAAATGTATTAATATCCTTTGGATATACACAACTTTTAAATAAAAAAAAATATTCTAAATTACAATTTATTATATCAAACTGTAGCTGTTTGAGTTATTAGAATATGATAAGGGCAATTATCACATTCCAATACAAGTAATAATTTATTATAATTTACTATATAAAAAAAAATTTCATTGCATTGATGTGGGGCAAACACCATCAGTTAAATGCACACATGACACCAAAAACATTCACTATGTCCAAAACTTAACTATTTATTATTTAACTGATCTTAATAATTCATCAGTAAATACCTACTTGTTGAAAACCAATCCACATTGTCCATGTACACACCTTGCTCTTTTATGTAGAAGTTCTACAAACACTAGTAAGTTTTGGTTGGTCGGTTTATAAACTGATGAAGATTACACATCATCATTAAGACACTATCCCAATTAAACAAACACTATGGATATACCAGTGTCCTGTAAGCTGACTTATTTTATCCTTGCCATTGGATTATGAATACTAATCTTCACCATACACGGTGGAAAACTAACTCTAACTTCTTGAGGGATCTAAATAAAGGAGGCTCTACAAAACAACATGATAGTTGTATATCAAGAAACAACATAATAGTTGTATAAGAATATGGCCAATTCTGATACCTTTTCATAGGTATTAAAAGTGTGGGCAGTGCCTCTTCACTGGAAAACAGAATTCAGACCATGGGATTATCTTTTTTTTTCTTAGGCTTAACTATGCTCTAAGCACGAACTCTTAATCAGCCCCAACAATATCATCCTCTCATTTTAATCGTCAATGGGGAATTCTCTATCATCCCATGTACAATATTAATTATTATTATATCTAAGGCTATTATATGTAGCCCAAACTCATCCTAGAATCTATCACAAATTCTGATCAATACAATAGCAAGGTAAAACAACACTAATAATCTAAGTGGAAACATAAATATTCCATTGCACATTGCAGAGACTGTTAATGTTTTATAAACAGACCACCAATATCAGTAAAATAACCTTTAATTATTTCAAAATAATAATTATACCTTTTATTATAGCAAGCCATGTACACGTAAACAAGGAGGATTAAACTACATTTTGTATTTAAAGCGGACATTCCCGTTCATAAGCCAAATTAAGCAATAATAAAAAAAAATACTTATTAAATTATTTTATATAATAGAACAATGGTATCATTATGTGTATATTTTTGACCAGTTTGGGTCTATTTGTTCCCCTCCTCAATATAATATTAACATCTGTTTTAGCAGTGAAAGAGATAAACATTTCTCTTTCTTCCCAGACAAATAATATTTAACATTATGCTTTCCCTTCATTGGGAAAATAATATAAATATGGATAATAAATGTATATAACTTTATACACAGCTACATCATTACTTAGTATATTCTATACCCTGATATATATATATAAAAAAACCTAATACCTGAATAATACATGAAAGAAAAAAAACCGCATTACAATATTATATATAGCAATTAACGAACTAAACAAACATTACATTTTTCTACCATTGGACTTTATCGAAGTTTGATTCGTTCTTATAAGTAAAACAACATGAAAACAGATATGATAAGCAAATATTCCTGAGTAATATATATATATTTTTGGTTATCCGGTTCAATATTAACATCTTCAGACAAAATTCAAACATTTCTCCAATGGCAATAGAAATCCTTTATCGGTTTGTGTACTAATGTAAGCATACTGAAGCAATATTAAAACATTTTCGAGAATAAGTCACTTAAAATAGGTTTAATTAATATCTATTGATTTGTCTATTTTTGTTTTTCTTCTTTTTTTTTTCATCTGCGCGACGATCTGTCATACTCTTAAATAATCTGGGTGATTTTAAAATCATTTGAAATATTATCACGTTGCAAGTTGTTCACTAACGATAAAATAAATAAATATTTATTTCACTTCCCTTTTATCAGCAATTTTGATGTTTTAAGTTACACTGAGAAGAATCTATTTAATTATAAATACGATCTTCTAAGCGATTTTAATTAATATGTAACATATATTTTTCCAAATGTAGCACAATTATAATCAGTTTATTACGATCTTTGAAAATAAACTTTTAAATCATTTATGAATTTTGTTTACTTTGTTTTTCCCGTCCACAGTAATTGTTACAATCTTAAATAATCTGGGTAATTTTAAACACTTAAAATATTATTACTTTATATGTTGTATAATCAAGAAAAAAAAAATCAATATTTCTTTATTCACTATTATTGGCAATTTATTTCATATTTAAGAATGTTAAACAGAATTCATTTAATAGTAAGCGATTATTAATAATATATATACGTGACTGCTTCCCGGGGAATATTTGAGCAGACGATATCTCTTCCCAATGAAATAAGAAATATTTTATGCACTTTTCTTTTCAAACTAATTACTTTATATGATTTAAAGTGAAATTTTAATTTCTTCATTATTTCTTGAAACTTTTCTTCAAATGATTTAGAATATTTTCTTGAAATATTAATTTATACATAAACGTATTTTTCTGCTTAATGCTGAATTAATGGTAGCGCGAAAATTAAAATACTTTAATCCTTTTTTTTTTTTTCAGTCTAAATAACTTTTGTGTTATGATTAGTTTTGATAATTGATCAAAATAAAGAAAACAAAAATAATTGCTTACGTTTTCTGGTATTATTTTCCGTTCCAAATGGTACATGTTTCTGCAAATACTTATTCAAATAGCAGTCCTTCCAGTGTTTCTTTCAATAGGCAAAGTGAAGAATCCAAGATCGATGAAAAGTTGGTGTAGAGATTTCACAGGGTTATTGAATTTACTCCATAGTATTCAAATCCATATATTTATAAAATTTTGTCCCAATTAATTTTAAAAAAATTATTATTTTCTAGCTTATTTCTTCTCTTTTACTTCAGAAGTGGAGTTTGTTCCATTTACATTTCTTAGAGTAGTCCCTCTCCCCCTACAAACTTTTATATTATATACTTTGTATTACCTGGCAGTGATTGGTTCTGAATGAGCCATTCACTGTAAAATGTGAATAAATTAAGTTTTATCCCTCTAGTGAGAATCATCTAGACTGATGCATTTCAATTTACATTAAAATATAGTATATTTAAAGATTGTTTATAAAAAAATTTAGAAGACTTATAAATTGATTTTGCTGTTTATTTTTAATTATTGTTTAACAATACCAACAAATAAAGTGTTAAATATTTTATATGCTTCCCAATAATATTTTAATACTATTAAAACAACATTTGAAATAGCTGCCACTGGAACAATGTGATAAAATGTTTATGGGATTTATATCCACTCTATCAGACTTTCCAGTGTCTCACAAACAGTCAAGATCATCATCACTTTTTAAGATATTTATGAGTGCTTTTGGTTTAATTGGAAAATCTATAATCCAATAAGCCTTTTAATATATATAATTAATATTTACACATTACTTTTCAATAATTTATAACTTATTACAATTTTAAAATTTTACACATTTATCCACTGGATAAAACCTACTATTTTTGAGCCTAAACATATGGTTACAATATATAAACACATACAAATAAAATCTTACTTAAGTTCTTCAACTCTCAAACCTTCTGCCTTCTTGTACTTTTGCTTGATATCTTCTAGAAGCTGAAAAGCTTTATTTTCAGTTGAAATTCTTTCCGTTCGCTCTAAATCCAACTGCCGCTTTAGAGACTTTTTTTTTTTAAAAAAAGATTATTATTAATTACAAATAAATAAAGATTATTATTGTTTAATACATATATTTAAATAAATGTTTGCTTTTTTTATTCTTTGTAATAACAACAAGTTATCTTTTTTTTAAAAAAAAAAGCAGTAAAAATATATATTAAAAATTGAAATTTTAATTCTCACATAAAATATATATATATATTTAGCTTTATATTACTTAATAAACTATTACATTTTTTTTTTTTTTATTTTTCCAAGCAACCTTTATTATACACCTGGGTCTTGTTTTAAGCGGATTATTTTAATGCGATTTTGAAGTTATGCGATTCATATTTTTTGTTAATATCTTTCATATTTCACTATATTTATTAGATATCAAGAAATTTAAATTATTAATAACTTATTTTGACTTAAAATACTTTTTTTTTTTTCCAAAAATATATCGTTATATTAGCAGCTAACGTAAATATGGCCTGAAGCTGTATTAAGAACTTAGCTTCTATGTAAATAACCTATTTATACTAATGAGTAAATAATAATAATATATTTATACTTACATATAAAAATATCGCAATATTGAAAAAATTTCAACTTTTAAAACGTATTATGTTATATATAACAGAAATAAATAATCTTTTAGATTTTTAAAATAAAAACGAAGATTTTGTAAACTGAAAATAATCTTTCTAATGATAATGTTTTGATTGCGATCTTATTTTTTTAATATAGAAACAGAAAACCATTAACACAGCACAAGACTGAAAATGGCACTAGTTGTGCATCACGAATAAAAATAAAGTGGCTTAACAGATTTCTCTGTGCATAATTGCTGAGAGATTCTTGACTTCGTTTAAGGAGAAGCCACAATATATCACATCACATCGAGTCTGATTTCTTACCAGTTTACAAACGAACGCTAGCAGTAATGATTAAAATATGTATGAAAAATGTAGAATTAAATACTGTAGTAATAAAAAAAAGTAAAAAAAGTTTGTCTTGTATTAATATTTTTCAAATATTTGAAATTTTTTATTAGTCATACTTTATTTGCTTATTTTTTTAATGCGAATTTTAAAGTAATTTTTATTTGTTGCTTTGCTTTTCAGCGAATTCTAAAAATTACAACCCCTATCCCCCATTTTTCAAGGTAAATTAAGTCTATTTTTTAATGCGGGTTTTCTGTGGAACCTATCTACCACATAAAATGAGAACCAGGTGTACTTAAGATTACAAAACAATTTGGGTCTCCTTCCCAGTTATAGATTACAATATATTCAATTTTCAAAGTTAAATCAAGTATTCCCTAAGTTTACAAAAAGGTTTCTATGCAGAGACAAATCTTTACATGGAAATATTAATATAATCTAGTTACATGTTTATTTGTATATTGGTCAACATGGCCCAACCATGGTAAAGTCATCAGAAGTCCAATGATCCCCATTCCCTGGACCCCGAAGAGAAGACCCATTTGCTTCAGCTGGATAGGCAGACATTCAGCATTTCACCAACTGCCACAACAGGCCACGAGGTCCAGGGTCCAAGCCCACGAGGTCCAGGGTCCAAGCCCACCAAGTCCAGGGTCCAAGCCTACCAAACCCCAACCATTCAATCCACAGACCAGCCATGCTAGAACCATGTACATCAAATCACAACAAATACACAATTAAGCCAGATCACACATGTCATCTATGCATTATCTTAGATCAGGAGTAAACAAGCTATAATAAATTCAGTATAACTATAAACCAAAGAAAATATAGGTTTTACCTCACATTATTAGTATACAGTAAAAGCCTTACATAATTTCTTTGTTTTTTTTTGATAACTTTTAAACTATGCTTAATGTTTATAAAATGCTTACCGTTACTTCTACATAGAGCTGAGAATTTTTAATTTCCAAAGAATTCCTTTCCTCATCCAGAGTTTTTATGACTTCCACTTTCTCTTTGAATTTTATATGCATATTATCAAACTGCATTTGTGCTGAAGTAAGTTGGTTATCCAACTGGTTACACCTTTGCAAGACTTCCCCAAGTTCTTTATTTTTCTGCTCTAAGCGTTGTTCAAGATTAGCATTCATAAATGAAGACGATAGACTGAATTTATTACTGAAAAATATGAAACATTACAAAAAAGGTAAGCGAATGAGATTTAACATATAAGATTACAAATTCTTGATGAATACAAACAATATTTATTAAGAACAGGCATTGTATCATTATGAAAGTAAGATAGAATAATGACTACTAAAAAAATTACAATTCTAACTTAGAATCATTAAAACAAAAATGAACTGCAAGTAAAAAATAACTAAAAACTAAAATGTGTATTAATGTAACTAAATTATAATAGTTGATCTTGATTTTGTGTGTAAATATTCACACATATTGACATATTCATTGTATTATCAAAAATTATTGGCTACTATAGTAATTTGATTTGACAAACAGCATGCATCCAATCAGGTTAATACTGAGATATGGTATTATCTTTGGATAAAAACATCATTGATGATATGTGATGATTACTACAACAGTTCATTTTCTCTTAGGCATAAATATTTATAGGCATAATTTTACTATCAATCATTTTTCATGAAAAAACTGCTTTATGATTCATGGAAATATTAATGAAAAGACAATTAAATTGTTATTTGCTTAAAATAATGTACTCTATTAAATCAGGTGCCATTAAAGCAATTTAATCTATAAACAATCCCTATATACTATTTACATTATATACAATCTACAAATAATTTCTGATGGTGGCCAATTATACCCCTAGACAGGACAAGATAACTTCAAAACAGGCAAAAACTTTCCATACAGTAGCATAAGAAATGGTGATCATGGGATAATAACGTCAATAATCGCCAGCTTCTACATTAAATTATTGCTTTCATTGCAATGATTTTTTGCATCATTTTCTATTCATTTTATTAGTACTTTAATCAAGGTTGATGGTATTAATAATAAATAAAAAAATCAACAGGTTTTACATAATGAGAAAGCTAACATAATAAGAAGAAATTATACTTGGATTATATCTTATTTAAAATAGGTTCAAGAATAAACTAAAAAATATACTCCTGGAGGGGGGGGGGGGTTCAAAGCTCACTAAAATAAATGATCTAGCTTCTAGAAAATAAAATGTAGCATAAAGATAATTAGAAATTAAAATAAAAGTTTGGCTTGGAAATGTAAAAATAGAAGAGGTTTTTGTTACATGACAAACATAGTTACAATTGGTGAAAAACTCGCTAAAAATGTGACATTTGGAATATTACAAGTAACTAAAGCTTGATTTAAAAAAAGTCTACTTTACACACACATTTGAGATACAGAATTGGAGAAAAATAGCACAAACGATGAATATCCCATGAACAATCAAAATGAAAAATGAGAATATATCAAGAAAACCAAATATGATATAAAATATAACTATTTATTGAAGATAAATAGAATAAATAAAAAGTAATTATTGTGGGGGGGAAAAATATATGAAAAAAAAAAAGCTATATCACATCATAAAATATTCAAAATGGGCAGATTGAAAAAAAAAAAAATCTTGAATAATATTCAAGGGAGAACAATCTAACTTATAGCTAAACATTTAATCATCAAAAGATTATCAATAGAGTTAAATCCTTCAGTTAAAAAGATATATGCAAGAGCTGATATAAGTTCAGATGATAATTTAGAAATGGTAAATTAGAGTTATCTTTTAGTACAATAAAAATTTAGCCAAAAAAAAAAAAAATGGGTTGAAGATAAAATAAATAGATTGGAAAGAAAAATATAACAAAAAAGATGTGAAATTAAAAATAAAATGAATAATAAAATAATAGAACGAAATGAGAAACTTGAATTCTTCAAAAGATAAAAGAATGCATGTGAAAATGAACCACAAATTAAAACATCAAATAAATACTATCAGAAGAGATAATGCAGTATCACAATATATACTCTATCTATTCTATTTGAAGAAAAAATTAACCACAAATGCTAATGGTAATTGGAATTAAATGCGTAAATTTACAATGATGTCATTCTTTTAGTGAATAACTTTGTTTTATTTTAATAGACAATTTCCACATGTTAAAATACTGTAATTATTACAATATAGTAATAACATACTGTATTTCAAATTTTTGATATTTTTTGATGAATATAATTTTTTCAGAGTTATGCTGAAGAAAAACTATGCCAATGCTGATCCAAAAATCTACTTTTTATAAAACAGTGATTACTAAATAACTAATGTTACATAATATCAGTAAAAAACGCTAGTATCTATCAGAAATAAAATATTGCCTCCTAAAAACCTTGGGTAAAGATAACTTTACAATATAAAAAGAACAAATTTGTGATAAAATGTAGATATACTCTGTAAAAAAAAAAATCTTTTGGACATAAGTTTCCATTGAAAACAAAGATGATGGTTTTCCTATTTTAAGAATCACACCATGAATCTCTAGATAGCTCTTAAATTGGTCACTCTCACAACTAGGCTCAACTACATAGGGCGTATATTGTTAGAAAAGTAATCTAAGGAAAAATTTCAATATAGTATAAAAAGATAAATTATTTTTATGTAAGTGTAAAGTTTTTCTTTCTAAAAAAAAAAAGCATATTAAGTAAATATAAAAAGCATATTTACTGTAATAATCAAATATTTAAGTTTCCTAAAAACTTTCAAATTTCTATTTCTTTTAAAACAAGTATATAATGACTGGATACTATTAATCTATTGTCAACAGTAAAAAAAATATCTATCACGGAAAAAACTTTACATTCTCACAAAAACATTCTACTAATGTTATTTGATTTTTCTAATAACTAACATGATCATTTTAAGAATAATTGTTGCATATTACTTACAATCAGGAATATTAATGTTAACCAAATCCCATTTAAATAATGTTTGACAGTAATAATGTAGTATCAATGGACGTAGTCAATAATGCTTTCAAAACCTATCAGTAATTTCCAAATAGTTCTTTGGTATATAATATATTTTCTCGAGTCCTAAAGTTTGAACCTAGCTACTAATGCCAGAGCCTAGAAATAATTATGTAAAGTAAAGTTTGAAAGTGCATAAAACAAAACTGTTCTTTCATTCATACTTGAAATCCTTAACTGAGAATGATAAGATAAACAGTAACTATTTCATATAGCCAATTAGCTTCATATTGCTCAAATGGTAGCAAATAAACAAAATCTTGTCGGAAATAACTCACACCTGAAATATTATAGAGAGCTTTAATTTGTAGTATAAATTTATTATAATCATTATTCAAAATAATGATATTGTAGTTTGCTGGCAAGAATTGTGAAAATTACAATCATCATTTGCATTAAACCATAAATTAAGATATTTTGAGATAAAAATGAGCTTTTCATCAAGCTATGTGTACTAAAATCTAATCAAATATTATTAAAGTACTAATTTTTGAAAATAACTAATTTTCATAAAAATAAAAAATGCATAATTTTTAAAATTCTAAATGAAGATAAACAGATTATGTTAAACCAAAATGCGAAAGTATTAAAAAACTTACTGTTCTTGTTCAGCAGAATATGTATTAAGGTTACTGGTGTAAGTAAAACCGACAAACGGAAGATCTCGGCCTGAAAATTCTCTTTTCTCTTTTAAATCTTCCAAAGAAGGAAAATGGGTCTCATGTTCAAAATCTTCAAAGTTAGATGTGTCATCCAATCCATTCACAGTAGGCACATATGGAGGTATAGCTGAAAACCCAATTTGTAAATTTAATACATTAAAGCAAAAATAATACAGAAATAAAAGATGTAAGGAAAATAAATAGAGAAACAATAATGTAAGATCTTTAAAAGTTAATGAAAGCTAGATACTTAAAAATTTTGGAAAAAAATATGCAATGAGCCTGTTAAAAAAAAAAAAAAAAAAACATCACAATGTATCATTACTTATATACCTGAAAGCTTGAATTCAAATCATGTACTGCTAGATATAAAAATAATTTCTGAAAGTTACACAAGTCTCAAATAAACTCTGAAAGTGTAAGCCTATTAATGTGTACTCCAAAATTTTCTCATGTAATTAGAGTATCTATGTGGAAAGTCCATGAATGAAATTTAAATAAAGATAACAAAAAGGATTAGTATTTTTCTTACTAATAGACAGAAAATAATTAACTCAGCAAATGGGTATTCAGAAATTCTTAATTAAACAATAAAGATCCTAGATTAATTAACCAGATGTGTGTCAATGCATTGATTGAAAAAATTAAAAATATTTAAATATTATGCGGACTTCACTGCTGGTGAGGGAAGGCCCTACCCCATTTGCTGAGCTTTTCTTAAGGATGTTACAAAAACAATAACAAAAAAATGCTCGAATGGAAATATCTTCATAATCGTAGTGGGTGAAACCTATTGTGATACTTCCAGTATTTGCTCTTAGTTAAAGAAAATATTTTAAGACCTTTCTTCAGATGAACAGATGGTAGAACATTTATTCAGTCTCTTCTCAAACTCAAACAACACAAATTAGTTCGCATAAGTCTTAAGTGTTTATGTAATCTTTGAATGACTTTGTTCTTAAAATAAGTATGGCTGTACATTATTTATTGCCTCATAACAAGCTTTAATAATTTTATTTCTGAATATATTATCTAAAATAGTTGCAGGAGTTAACAATACAGCTCAAGAAACTTTTGTTTGAATTAATTAAACTATTAGAGTTCAGTCATTAAATCAGCAAACTTCTGAAGGATTTCTTACATCATTACTGGATAAAGTTTCTGCAACATTTTCAATTTGAAACAATCAAGTGTCAGTTTCTTATGAAACATTTTATATAGTTTACCAGGTAATTGCAATTCTCAGCTTGCTCTAGGGATGTATTATTTTATGACAGAATCCTAGATGAATTAATTCGTGTTACAATGTGTATTTAAAGGGTGATAATGGCAGAAGACAATTTTTTTTTCACAACCCGACACTGTGATAAAATGATTGTATAATAGTATTTTTAATTAACTCCTTTCTTTCTTTTACATAATTTTTTTTTTCTTTTTTCCCTTTTCTTTTTTTTTTTTCTTTTTTTTTTAAAAAAAAAAAAATAAAAAAAAAAAAAAAAAAAAAAAAAAAAAAAAAAAAAAAAAAAAAAAAAAAAAAAACAACAAAACACCCCCCCCCAAAAAATACTTTTGAGACTTTAACAGATCTTCATGAGACGCTTCATAAATTTTTTATTTAAATAAAAACAAGACAAAGGATTATATTCTTATATAGATAATGAAGGATTATATTCTTATATAGATAATGTGTATAAATTACCAAATTGTGGAATTACAAAATAGCAAGTCGTTGTTTTTACAGTAATTGATGTAGCTTCCTGAATTTTCTAAACCACATTTAAACTATTTGTTATATAGTCAAGAATATTTAATATATTCAATATTAGCAAAATGAATTATATATACAAATATATATTGCAAGCAATATTTAACTCTTACGCAGGTAATTATTATTATTTAGCATAGAGATTCCAACTAGAAAATAAATTTACCAGTGGCTTTATTAAGTCCCAGAATTCTGCTGCTGTGACCATAGATCTGGCAGTCATTAATTATGACTGCTGAATCCATGGCGGGATAATAAAAGTAATAATTAAAATAATATAAAAGTAAAAGATAAAACCATCAAAATGTTGCTATGTTTAGACCAAATTCTAAATTGAGAAAAAAATCATGTGACTAATTCACAAAGATTATTCTCTATGCATTACCATATTTTTTTTTTTGGAGAAAGTTAATCTAAGGTTGAAATATAAGTTTTCTTTCTTTAATTATTTTTTTCCATTTATTTTTTATTACTTTTATATGATATTTATACTCTGCAATATAGTGATTAGTTTTGGATTTAAAAAGCACTTGTTAAAACTCCAGTGCAGCTGAAAAAATAACTATTTACTATTGAAACTGGTATTGCATGGTTTAAATTCTTCTAACTATCATTAACACCTGCATTATAGATATATTGTGATTCTATTCCATAGTATATATATATAAGTATTGGAATGATATACTTTCTGGAACAATTTACATTCGTTTCTCCGTTTTTATAGAGATGGCAAATATTATTTAAAAGGGAACTTCAAATTGAAACCTGATATAAACTCAGCTACTTTCAATACAGATATATTAAGGGTTTTAAAATAACAGGAAGTTATGTTTACATCCACTTTTGATTTAAAGTTCACCTTTTATCCTTATTACTATCATGTCAGATTTTTCATTTCTATAAGAACTAAGACAGGAAATATAAATTGATCCATTTAAGTTTATTAGTTATCTGACAAAGAGAGGAGTGCATTGATATAAAGAGCATTTGGAAAGTTTATCACTCCAATGTTTATATATAGTTTGAAGCATTGTATTTTTTAATTATATATCAAAGGAAATTTATCAAATTATTATTCTACATATCTTTTACAATAATCTGCAAAGCATGATTCTATCAGATGTTTTCAGTTGCTCTTGAAATCATATTTGCATGGTTTCTTTTTCTTTTCGACACTTTTCCTGCCAAACTTAAATCTTTCTATCCATCTGCATTAGGTTTCAATCAGTCTAAAAAAATCTGATTATGTATATTGCTCATCAGCATGTCAGGTTTAAGCAGTTACAGCTGAACAAGACAAACAAAAATACATTTTACCCTTATGATTAAATTGTCCAAATCTAAATCTTATTATAGTGTTACCAACATTTACTACATATTCTTGCAGTTACAATGCATGAGAAGAAAAAATTAGTTGTGAATTGTTTTATGCATCTAAACGATTTAAAGAAATCATTCAAATTTATGAATTAATTCTACATATTAAGATGTTAGAATAAGTAGTGATAAAGGGAAGGGGACAACAAATAACCACTACCAATATGATGATCAAGTAACAAACCTAATATTCATACACTTATTGTTTCCATGCATATATAGACACATATACACAAACAATAATGCATGTAAGAGGATGTAAATATTATTTAATCTATTATTTTAATTCTTCACTACCCAGAAATCTTATAGTTTTTTTCTCTAGATAAAATATGAGCTATTTTAATTGTTTTTGACAATCCTTTCAATCTTATAATATCAATTGCCATTATTAAATTATATGGGTTTTGGTAGTTTTATTATATAAATAAACACATACCATTTAATAATTACTTAAACAGTGCTTTAAATAAATATATATATACTTTTAATTCTGTAACTATGAAATTCATCTAATCAAAAAAATTGATATTTACTCTGACGTAAGTTGGTCCAATCAATATCGGAAAAAAATCTATGCTTGCACAGAGCCTCATAACCATATCTTTTATTAGATTCAGTAAGTAATCCTCGGATTAGGTCCATTGCTTCATTGGATAATTTAATATCAGAAAATTGCAATGAATTCTACAAAATAAGAATCAAAAAAATATTGATTTCATTTTTAAAATAAACTTTATTATAAAGATTAAATAATAATAAAAATAAATAACTGTAACAAGACTAACTAACAGATATAGCATGGAACATATCATTTCTAACATGAACAAATTAAAGCACAGATTATGATACAAGACAATAAAAAAAATTTAAGAATTTAAAAATTCATAAAACTTCACATTCCCACATAACCACAGAACTACTTCGCATAAACACCATTAATATTGAGACGTATGTCTTTAAAATGCTCTGCTTTTCAAAATCTTCTAAAATATTTTTTCTTATTTTAATTAGATTAACTGGAGTGTCCTTACGTATATACCTTTGACATAAATATTTAAATCTCTTGATAAGAAGAAAAACATTTGACAAGTCTTGGAACCATAAAAAATAACTTCTTCCAGCAAAGACATTTAAATGTTTTTTCCTTCATGACATTAAAAAGACAGCTAGCTACTTCCGAGAGCAGAGCTATACTGTCATTACAGAAAATTAAGAAAGATTGATGAAGTGTTACGACAAAAGTTGAAATTGATGATTGGGAGAAATAGAGCTGGATTTGTTCCTTGTCTATTTATTGTAAAATAATAAAAATATAAAATTATTAATGAAAAAAATTAAATTTAAGTAGGTATGTTTAACTTTTTACAATTCATATATTTATTTGAAATATAGAAATTTATATAAAACTACAATTGGATCTTTTTTTTTTTCCAGAAAACATATAATACTGCTATAGTCAATACCCAATGTAAGTGTGCATGCCTGTTACAATATAATATCACCTAATAGACCATAATGGAATTGATTTAATGATGTCCATCTTTACATTTTGGAATTTTAATTTACGTATGTGCAATGAAAAAAAAATTATGATTTATGGAATTTCAAGGCCCTATTTTGTGTGACATCTTAGGTAAATGCTTAGATCTGTCTTATTTATACATACAGATTCTGTTCTGGAAATAAAGTGTCTAGCATGGTTACCAAGAAATAATAAACATTTATTTTTTTTAGTAAAGTTGCATTAATCTTTCAGACTTACATTCTTGTAAATATATCATATTAACAATAAACCTGAATTTAAATGCAACATTTCCAAAATTGTCAATCAAATCTTACATGAGCATTAAAAAAATAGGCATTAGATAGCAAAGCAATCAATGCCAGTAGTGACTTCTATCTTCATTTAGTGCTTTCTATGAAAACTGAGAAATGAGTCACTAAGAAAAGAGTCATTATTGAATATATAGAAAATTAGATGACTGAAAATTTATCCGAAGTTATTTTCATTTTAAAAAAGAAAACAGTTTTAATAAGAAGCAAGGTTTATAAAACATCTACAATCAATATACATATTTAAAAAAAAATTAAAGAAATGCTTTTATTCACATAAATGCATTAAAAAGTGAAAAATAAATTTACTTCCAGCTTTCAGTGTGAAGTGTAAAAATGTAACTACAGTAATTCACAAATAAGATTCCAAAAAATCATTTAAATAAACTTGAAACTAATGTCCACTTTCTTATATCAATGCCAAATTATTTATCAGATAAAAATAAACTTCTTTTATCTGACTAATAGATTGGCATTGATAAAAGAAAATGGATTATAATGTCTATTGCCAGCATCATTGTGACATATAAAATTAAAAATTTAATTTTTCATTTTCTAAAACTGTTTGTAAACTCCAAAAAAATATATTGCCATCTGGAATACATATATATGCAATGTTTCAATTAGAATATAAATTGATTTACAAAAAGCAGAATAAGATAAATAAAAGCATATATATATATATATATAAAAGCATTCACTTTATTGATTATAATTTAGGGACCACAATAGAAAATGTTTTTAACATAATTAAAATAACACATCATTATAAGCATGAATCTTTCAAGATTGAGATTGTTTTTATAACATGCCTCTAATTATCTAAAATGTTTTATTCATTGAATAATATATACTAATAGCTGAATTTTAAAATAAACTTAAAACTTTTTTCAGATAGTGAATAATACCAACTAAATTGAACATTTCAATATTCGTTGGTAAATGAATGTGTAACTATTTTTTGCTGAAGGCTAGATAATTTTTTCTGATTCCAAAAATTGTTTTTCTTTATCAGCTCAAAGGCATTATAGAAGTAAGGTAGACTCCACATTCAAGAGCCCAAGAAAGCTAGAAGTTACATTTATTCATTCTTAAATCCATCTTTTATGAGTAGTGTAAATTACAATGATCTCAGTTACATGCATACGATAATACAGAAGATCTTTCATTAAAAAAGTGTATTGTATATGTAATCAGGACTTTTTCTATCATCCTAATTCTATGCACTATACAACATGGAATACATATCTGTTTAAAATATTTAAACAGACGATAAGTGCAATCAATGCTAAGATGTATTAATTAGCAAAAATGCTAAGAATTAAACAATGTTGTTCACATGTTGCATGATATAATGCTGATTTCCAGCACTCTTTGGAGTTATCAAACCCAGCAAGAAATCTATATTCCACAAAATCATATTAAAACATACAAGAACTATAGTGAAATCAAGACCAATGACGATAAACAAATGTTTTGATAATTTAACTATAGGACCTATTATGAGAACCCTTTAATGTCAAGAGACCTGCAACTCAACAGAGATATTGTTTATATGTGTGTGTGTAAAGAAAATAATATACTAAATTAAATATTTTCATGGATTTAAATTTGATAAACAATATAAATTAATATATTTTACCCACATAAAGAGAGATAACTTTTTACTTTTTGATATTGCCAATAAATCAGCAATTACTAATTGACAGACCTGAGGTTAAATAGGTTTTTTCTATTAATATATATTATAACACTTTTGTCCTTGATTTAGATAAAGTAAAAGGAGATTCTCTTATACTTCAAACCCAATTTATCTCTGTTGGTATGTAAGTAATCTTTGAATTTCTATTGTTTATCATATTAAAATCAATGAAAATATTTAATTTTATATAAAATTATCTGGAGAAGATAAATTATTATTTGGAAAATGTCAAAAAATGATGTTAGTCTTCTACATTCTCATATCTCTAAAAATTAGCTGACCAGACCATGTTTAAACCTAGGTCAAAATAGCTATTATAATTTGTTTAGCCTCAAGTCTGTCAATTAGTAAATGATGACTTTTTGTGAAATACCAAAAGGTAAAAAGTTATCTCTGTTTACATGGAAATTATTCTACATGAATAAAATGTGATAAACACGCTTTATTCGTGTAGATTAATTCCCTGTTTACATGAATAAAAGCTCTTAATTTCTATTGTTTATCAAAGAAAATTATAATTAGAATAATTCACCTAGCATATAGATTTGCACTAGGAATATTTATGTATGATTTATATATATATATTTTTTCTAATGAGAATAACAAAAAAATGTTACAAATATTATGATCAACAAAAAAATTCATCTAATCAATCATTTTTATCAACATAGTTTATTTCATTATATTAATCATCATATAGTTACTCACTGAGATACTAATTCGTTTATAGCTTCAATTTTATATAAAGCAAAATAATAATCAATAATTAGAAAATTTCTTTAAAAATAAAAAAAGGGGGAAATAAAATAATATTATCAAATGATTTTCTCAAATCAATTCATTACTGTAGAGAATAATATCTATCTTCTCAAAAACCAATTATGAAGTTAGTCTATATTAGTAGGTCCTGATTCTGTGACCAAATTCTCAAAAAATAGTGGAGAATATAGATGTAGCTATTTCAAGATCGACAATGGTATTACCTTAAAATTCATAATTTTACTATAAGTTACTGAAACTTTGTCATCAGAAAACGGAGTCTTTCCAGCAAGCATTTCATAAGCGACAATTCCTAAAGACCACCAATCACAAGAAGCACCATACATACTATCTCCACCATTCATTGCAGTTAAAACTTCTGGTGCAATATACTCTGGAGTACCAACAGGCATTTTGCTGGATACCTAAAAGGAAATTATTTACCATTATAAAAATATGACATTTGTTGAACATATTTGACAAATAAAAATTACAGGTAATACTATTATGTCAAGAATAAAACTTTTAAAAACAATTAATTTAAATTTCAAGTCATTGTGTGTGTGTTTGTTTATAAATTAAGAAAGTAAACTGAAAAATAAATTGCAACAACAAGAATTTAACAAAATGACTACAATAAAATAAATTAAATAAAATACCACTGGCAATAGGAGGAAATTTAATACTTGTGTGATTGCCATATTATTCTAACATTCACATATAGCTTATAATTAACTTATTAGTGCTTTCAATTTTC